>OX377620.1:54718783-55318783 GCA_947397865.1 Polietes domitor
TCATTATTCTAGGTACAGCCGTTTGGTTGGTACCATTTTTATACTTCTACTCCTATTTTGCCCCTTAAAAGTACGAATTTGGAAAAAATACTTTTGTATTATGTATCTACTCAATTAGAGGAATGTACACACCGAATTTCGTGTTTCTAGCTGTTGTCGTTTAATATGTACCATTTTTATCCCTTTTTTGCCCCATTTCACCCCCTACAAATAAAAATCACTTTATGGTGCACGTTTTTGCTATAAGGGGAATGCGCATACCAAATATCAAGCAAATATAAACAGACATATTCAAAAAAACATGCTTTAATACGCTAAAATATTAGGGATTATTATGTTTATTTTTAGTGCTTGTGAGGAAAAAAATTTTCCCTTTGGGCCGATTTCGCCCCGTTTCAATCCCAACCGATCTGCGACTATACGACGCATTTATGGAAAATTTGAACGTTCTAGCTCCTTTCGTTTACATGCTAGCGTGCTTTCAACAGACGGACAGACGGACGGACGGACGGACATGGCTAGATCGTCTTAGAATTACCAAGATACAAAAAGCACGCTACCCAAAGAAGTCATCTTTTTCACTTCTTTGGGTGCTCTCTTCATCTTGTGATTCGGACGTAGTGCAAATTTGGATGTTCTCCAATGAATTTAACATGGAGTTGTCATAGGATGGATGTCCTTTATTTTGAAAGACTTAAAAGTAATTTTAAAGTAGTGCAAATGAACCAATTTTTCACAAGCTTCTGGTTGCTACTACGGCACTCTAACCATATCAGCTATCCTCTTCCAGCAAAAAGAGAGCACCCAAAGAAGTCATCTTTTCACTTCTTTGGGTGCTCTCTTCATTTTGTGATTCGGACGTAGTGCAAATTCTTCACCTTTATTTTGAAAGACTTAAAAGTTATTTTAAAGTAGTTGCAAATGAACCAATTTTTCACAAGTTTCCATTTCGGTATGAAAAAATGTGCCGCTACCGGGGGGCAGAACAGCGGACATTCTGGATGCTACTACGGCTCTCTAACCATCTCAGCCATCCTCTGCTGTGAGTGCTGAATAACCAAAGCAAAATATTTTGTTCGTTAACACTGCCAATAGGAATCTTAATATAAAACATTTATTTAGTATGAATTTATATATAACACAAATTAATATTAAATTAAATTAGCATTATATAAATTAACACTACTTAATTTTATTGATATTATGTAGTATTAATGATTAGTAAAAAATTATATATTTGAAATACATAAAAAAGCAATAAATTTGTATTTTTAAGGAACATTTTTTAAATTGTTAAAATATATAAAAGTAAAAAAGCAAAAAAAAAGTGTTTTCCCGGTCCACGATTCGAATCCGAGACCTTCTGGGTGCAAAGCGAACACCTTACCTTTGTGACCCCATACTAAAAATTCGTTCTCATTCACTTTTTTGGAAGTTGTTTAAAACGACTTCCTCAAAAGCGGGAAAATGCACATTTGGATTTTTAGATAATATGAAGAATATAATAATTTCTATTTAAAAAATCTATGTATAAACGACAGGAAATGCAACATAATTTTTGAAAGTCATAGTTTTTACATTTTAATTTAAAAGAAATTTAATTTTCATTCAAATAGAGTTTTTTTTCGGAATGAAAACCCAAAAAAATACAAAAAGAAATCATATTATTTGTTCCAACTGAAAACAAGGTATATATGTTTTATAAATGCAAAAGTTATTATAACTTCAATGATATTGCAGGATGTGTTGGCTTAAAAATAAACATCGCCAGAACAAAAGCATTACACTTTAACATCGTTAAATCTACTTTTGTATGGAGCAATAGAGTTGTCCAAATTAAGCTTACAATGAACTGAGGTCAAACATCAAGTACAATATCGCATATATTGGTTAGAACTTGCCTTAAGCTCCTTGCTGGAGTAAAAGGAATAAATAATAATACATAGAACTTCATTAGGAAGACAACTATTAAAAAATAAAGAAACATATTTTATAAGGTTTATGGAAAATAAATATTTGACATTAAAATAAATATTTGCAATAAAGAAAGGTAGAATTTAGAGTTTGAAGTACTGTGGTCAATGATGCCAGCCAAATAGTTGAAAGTTGAGGTGTATAGTTACGATGGACCATGACGGTAATAGATAGAAAATAATAGATTATATTTAATTGTTAGACACAATTTGTCATTAAGCGAGAAATTATTTGTAATTATGCCATTGAATGTTAGAGAAAGTTGAAGCCTCATTCTCCAGGTCCGTGTTTGGGAGTCATTTATATATATATATATTAATTTTAATGCAGTTCTTATTTGATAACCCTTCCGTATATCGTTCTTCACAAATAATATTTGCTCTAGTTCTTTGTGTAGAAACCTACAGACACTAACGTACTATTCATATAGAATCCTTGAGTGTGGGTGTGTGAGTATGTTTTCATATGAACAATTCGAGTGTGTGAGTTAGTGGAAACACATCGCCGTTGTTGTTGCTGTAATGAATATTGTACTAAAATTGTTTTGTGTTGATTTTAGAGAAAAGTTATTAAATTTTTTATTGGTTATCTTATTAGAAGAGAAACGGACATTTTTGTGGTGCTTTGGTGGAGGAGGGCAGGGCGAAAATGAGGGGGAGAAAACCCTTAAGCATACGCTCACTAAAATGAAGTGAGTGGCGATGTGATTTATGATATTTATAAATGTCCTATGGTCTGGTATTTTTTTTCGGATATAAGACTATTTTTAATTTCCCGTTCCATTTCTTCAGTTTTTTATTGTTTTATTTTCGTCGTCCGTTATCAAGGGATACCTAGATCTAGCAAAAAGTTAATTTAAAATATGAAAAAGTGAATGGGCGCTGGAGTTCTAAAAAGTAATAATAATGAAGTAACAATGTAGGCGTAGTAGACATTCAGGAAATGCAATTTATTGTCATTTTTTTCTCTTCAAAAAATATAACCACAACTGTTGTAACACGAAAAGTCTTTTCATTCGATTGTTTGACAGTGGGGGGGATTTCTTGTGATTTCTCTCACCAAAAATCGGTTGAGTATCACTTTACTGCAATTACTCAGGTGAAGTTAATTGAAATTGCTGTCCGAATTTAAATTCATTCAAAATCCATTATTATTTCGCATATTGTGTTGCTTTTAAATTAAGTCTTTTGTTTATTCAACTGAAATTACCGAAACTTCTACCATTAACTTGATTTTAATCTTCTTCCCAAAAAAGTGTTCATCGTCTAGTGTTTATCAAGCTTCATAGAAATTTTGCGTAAAATCAATTTCATTAGAAGTTCATTACCAAATAATTACAGGCCAATGTGTGCAGGCCAAAGGACTCCCATTCAATTTGAGGCATAAAGAACATTTAACATTTCATTAGCCTTATATTCGGTTATTGGCAGAGAATATCAAAAGATTAGAGATCTTTTGCTTTCAATTCACTGAATTTCGGGTGCTTTGCCTTGGCTTTTTCTTTGGTTGATGATAATGCCCCCCATTAATAGCATTATAAAGACCATTTATTAAAAGCCTTATTGTTGTTGTTAAATGTGTTGCCATTTTCATTAGACCTAAAAGCTTTTAACACTCAGGACATGAAAGGACTTTCGGCTGGGAACTCTAAGAACGTTCCTACGTCCGTGTGGCAGCGCAGACGAAACACGAAAGAGTATATTCTTGTAAATAGTATCGATAAAACCTATAAATAATGAAGTAAAATATATAGAAAATGGTGGTACGTTGAAACATTAACATTAGGGTATTTGCTATCTCGCACTTTAATGTGTGCAAATACAAAGGCGCCTAACATTAATCCTTAAAGGATAGCTTGCACAGCATGAAAGTAATTTATTTTGAAGAAATTGCTTCAGTGCAAAGGGAAATTGGGGGGGGGGGGGGGGGCAATAACCAGAAGGGCAGATCGGGAGGAATTATGCAAAAGTTTTGTAGCAAAACTACATGAATTTTCTATTTGTATGGAGTGGATGTATGTTATAATTTTATATTTATAGAAATGGAACGACAAACGGGAATAATATACTAGACGAACTATTTAAACTACGTACAGGCATTACTAATATCACAACGCACAGTGGCTCCAAGTCGACTTTTGGAATTCTGTAACTGTTGAACGGAAAAAGATATCATGACGACATTTCGCATGCATAGATTAGAAGTATTTTACAAATGATGGTGGCCCTAGCCCCTAGTGGGGGCTACTGGGTGATTGATAGATGACTATCATAATTATATATATATCGAAAAATAATATTGTCATAAAGAACATATAAAATCAAAAAAAAAAACTTCATCTTCAAAGTCAAAATCGCAAAAAAAAAATAAAAAATATATATCGTAACCTTTTGTCCCTGTTCAGGCCCATAGGTAGCATACTGTTCAAAATTCAAGGAAAAAATCAACCACAAAAATGTAGCTAAGATCTCAATAAACAACTTTCTAGAAGATATGAACTTCCTGTGCATGATTATTAAAACCGTTTAGGCTGGAAAAATATATTTTGCAGGACTGTTTATGGTAATGGTCTGTTCGTCCACAGTGCGTATGAGCGATATTATCCTTAATCAACAGCACGTATACGCTACCTACACACACTACGGCCTATAAGATTTGTTCGACGACATTTGCGGTTTTGTCCTTGAAGATGAAGTATTTGTATACCCTCCACCTCCAGGATGGGGTATATTCACTTTGTCATTCCGTTTATAACACCTCAAAATATTCATCGGAGACGCCATAAAGTATATATATTCTGGGTCGTGATAAAATTCTAAGACGATATAGTCCGTCCGTCTGTCTGTCTGTTGAAAGCACTCTAGCTACCGAGCGAAATGAGCTAGGAGGTTCAATTTTTCCCTAAATGTGTCTTATGATTGCAGATCGGTTGGGATTAAAAGTGGGCGAAATCGGCCCAGAGGGAAAATTTTTTCCCTCACAAGGACTGAAAATACCCCTAATATTTACAGTATTTCAGCCTGCTTTTTGTGTATGTCTGCTTGTATTTACTTGATATTTGGAACTAACATTCCCCTTATAGCATAAAAGCGCACCATATAGTGATTCTTATTCGTAGGGAACGAAATGGGACAAAAAAGGGATAAAACATCTAATTGAGTAGATACATAATGTAAAAGTTTTTTTCCAAATTCGTACTTTTAAGGGGTAAAATGGGAATAGAGGGATAAAAATAGTACCAACCAAACGGCTGTACCTAGAATAATGAACTTCGGTGTATACATTCCTCAGATTGCATAGACAAGTAAAATACACGGATTTTTCAAAATTCGTACTTTTTGGGGTTAAAATGAAAAAAGGATATAAAAATAGTACCAATCAAAAGACCGCAGCTAGAGTCATGAAATTCGGAGTAGACATTCTTCTGATTGTGTATATACAGAAAATAAACGGATTTTTCGACATTCGTACTTTTTGGGGTCAAAATAGAAAAAGGGGATAAAAATAGTACCAACCAAATGACTGCAGCTAGAGTCATGAAATTCGGAGTATACATTCCTTTGACTACGTAGACATGAAAAATAAAAGGTTTTATTTCCAAATTCGTACTTTCAAGGGATACAATGGGTACGGGGGGATAAAAATGGTACCAACCAAACGGCTACCCTGGAATAATGAAATTCGGTGTATACATTCCCCTGATTGCGTAGACACGTAAAATAAACGGATTTTTCGAAATTCGTACTTTATGGGGTTAAAATAGAAAAAGGGATAAAAATAGTACCAACAAAATGACCGCAGCTAGAGTCATGCAATTCGGAGTATACATTCCTCTGACTGCGTAGACACGGAAAATAAACGGATTTTTCGAAATTCGTACTTTCAAGGGATACAATGGTACAGATGGATAAAAATAGTACAAACTAATCGACTACAGCTAGAACGATTAAATTCTAATTGCGTAGAAACGTCAAGGGGGTAAAAATGGTACCAACCAAATGGGCGCAGCTGGAATTCGGTGTATACATTCCTCTGACTGCACAGACACGCAAAATAAAAAGTTTTTTCCAAATTCGTAATTTTTCGTTTACGGCAAAAATTGGTTGAATCACGAAGTTAGGTTATTTTGCACTATGTACGTGAGTTAATGGATTTTCAAAATTTGTACTTTTCAAATTAAAATAGAATGGAAATACAACCAACTGTAGCACCCACTACCTACCAATATTTATGGTATTTAAGCTATTTGAAAATATAAATATTTGTAAGAATATTTACTTTTTGAATTGACTGGAAGTATTATTTCGATATTCGGTAGCCTTGCCTTATAAGCGTGGTTTGAAGTAATAAAAATATTATATTTATTTATAAAATTATATTGTCAATATTTGTATTTGTTTTGGTTTGGCTATATAAAAAAAAAATATTTTCCTGTAATATTACTGCACTTCTACGAAACTCGAAAGCCTCTGTGGAATGTAATCCATGGTGGAGGGTATATAAAGTTCGGCCCGGCCCAACTTAACGCCGTTTTTTACTTGTTTTATCTCATATGTTCCTTTGTTCTTTATGACAAGAGCTATAACTTTGCCTAAATCAAAAATTCAAATCCAAACGGTTGCAAGATATGAGCCTGAGAAAATGATCACTTTTTTCCAACAAAGACACCGAGGCCCCAAATTTTTGGGGGGCTCATAAAAAAGTGCATGACTTTGGGGAAAACTGGGAGACAGGAGTCTTTCTTTGGTCTTCTATCACGTAGCACAGTTGGATTTTTTGTGCAATAAGTCATTTTTTCGACACATAAAATTTAAAAATTTAATGATACAGTTTTGTAGAAAATTGATTCAGTATGAAGAATCCATAAATTGTATCCAAAAAAACGTTTATTTGTCTTTGAAATAATGAAGTAAAGTCACATGTAAATTTTGGTTCGAAATATTGAAAACTGTTTACGCACTTCTATAGTGTTTGTTCGTAAGATAATTTTATTTCTCTGATTTAAATAGTGATTTTTTTTAAATATAGCCTTTTCTGCGTATTTTAAATATATATATATATATATATATAAAGTTCGCTTATATGGTTTACAAGATATGATAGAATAAAATATGTTCTATAATGTTCCGTGATTGCAAACTTCCTTGGAAGAAAAAAAGGTTGCTCGGTCGTGCTAGGTGCTCCCGCTATAATAAAATGAAACGTAAGACTCCATACTATCAATTAAAATTAAAAAAGTTTAGATAATTAATAATATTTTATAAAATCATAAAATTTGTGTCCAAATTCATGAAATTTTTAATTTAAAAAAAATGGGATGGGAATTGGGATGTTGTCCTGGCTATAGACTATTTTGCATCTATATTTAATAGAATGCAAATTTATTTACAAATTGCATGGCGACATTTATTACTTACCACAATCATGATTTCGACCATGTGAAAGGTTTCGTTCAGGTGGCTTCGCAGCGACTTTTCAACATCAAACCAGGCCTCTTTAAGGAAATGATTCTCACAAACGAAAAATATAAAAGATTATAGAAATTATAGATTAAAGTTCTCCAGAAAGTGTGATAGAGTTGCAACAAATACAGATGTTTTTCATCGACTTATACTATCGTCAGATCTTTTTATAAGTTGCATTAGATGTCAACAGGTTCCAGAACTTGTTGATATAGTTACAGAAATGATAGATGCTGAATAAAAGTCTATATTTAAATGCATGTACTGAAGTTTATTTATAAAATAATTAGTTTTGCTAAAGAAACAAAAAGTTTTGGGAAAAAATATAATATGGGATATGTTGGTGGTAAGTGGTGGGCGTTAATTGAGGTAATAAAAGTTTCTGTGCCAAATTTCAAAAAGTTTGGGCCAAAAATTTGAGTTCTATGGGCGTTGGGTGGTGGGCGTGTCCAATTTTGATGAAACTTTATATTTTTGTTAATTGAGCTAACCAAAGGCTCAGAGCAAAATGTCAACATTCTACGAGCACTCCTTATATTTTTTGCCAAACTTTGTATGAACGTATCCCTCTGTACGAAGTGGTGTTCGTATATGATTACTTTTACATGACTTAAAAAATTACACACAGTGTTATCAAAAAACGTGTTTACATGTGTGTACCTTTATTAGTTTAAGAGATATCTGAATGACAAGAAAAAATCAAAATTTTGGCGAGGTTATTTTCGTATTTAAAACATTGTAATCTCATTAATTGCTCGAATTTAAAACAGTTTTCAATGTTGCTTATAAACTTTTTAAAAAACAGTCTAAATACTTACGGCCAAACCCCTATACCATTATTATTTACCATTACAAAATTTTCAAATTTGGCATTTTGATATGTGAAATTACTATTTCTGAAATTTCCGTTTGTTATAATATGGGTCACTTAAAAATGGCTCTAATAAAAACATTGCAAAAAACTGCAACTTAAGATTAATAGTACTTACTTACGATCCCATAGTAGGATGGGCCACGAAAATAAATTATGGCGGTTACCCCCTAGAAATGAAGATCGAATTTTTTTAATGATGATCTGTAAAATATTTCGTCACTGGGATAAGGCATATGTGAGCTAAACGCTCCTGAAACACCTCTAAAAATCCTGTTTTCCAGTGTAATTTTTTTATGTTGCATTCTTGTCCATTTTTTTAATTAATAGACCCTTGGAAACACTTTAATAATAATTAATAATAATAACTCATTGGTCGTATTATTGGACAGGTGACAGCTAAAAACTACCACATCTTGGAAACATTTTGTAAGAGGTGTTTGAAAAATAAATAGAAGGAATTAATACCTTTCGAATAATTCCTAAATTATTAATATGGGACGAAAAATGACGTCTCTGATTCCATGTTTGTAAAATAATTTAATACAGGAGATGGATTTCCAGAGCCAAAAATTTCAAACTCTTTTTACAAAAATGAACGCTGCGGCGGCAATTTACTTCCGCTGTTCATCATTTAGGCATCATTCGAAAGGTATTGACTGCCAATATTTACTTGTTATAAAATACGAACACCAATTACGATTTTTTTTTTAGTTGTCACTGTGGAAAAACACAAAAAATTCTACAAAGGTCCAATTCGACCAATAAGTAACTCAAAGACAAGAATCAAAATTTATATTTATATTTTAAAGTGTTTTCAATGGTCTATTCTTTAAGAAAAAAAATTGGACTTAAATGCAGCACAAAAAATTACACGAGAAAAAACATGATTTTTAGAGGTATTTTCAGGAGTGTTTAGCTCACAGACTGCTCGATCTGGGAGTGAAATATTTTGCAAATCATCATTAAACAATCCAAACTTTTTTTCGTTGGCGCTACCCAGCCTACTAAATAGTGTATAGTTACAACCTCTTCTCCCTCCAGCTCGTTCACTTTTAGTTCAATCAATGTTGGATGTTTTTATTTTTAAAAGGATATTTTTTGGAACGCCTAAAACTCAAGGCAATCAAATTATCAGAAAATTCGTCAAAAAGTTGCCACAGTAATCATGGCCTACTACATTTTCGAAGTTGTAAATAAAGCTTTTCTTGCTAGAATATATGTAAACTATAATTTTGAAGTTGAAACCACTGTAAACCCGATATTAGAAAATATATTTTTTAAAAATGTGAAGTGGTGTTATTTCAATAGTTATGTTTCATTTCACATCAAAATTTATTAAAAAAAACTAAGTTTTGGCACTTCTAAAAATACAAAACATCTTTCATTTTATTTATCTTTCGTCCCACTGGTGTAAATTTCTATTACTCATAGTAAAGAAAACTTAATTTTGAAGCGTTTAATGGTCTTCTTGAATCATTTTGGCCAGCGGACCTCCCCTGTAGGTCCTCTCCAAATATATATATAAAATCCAAAATTTTGAAACATATGGGTAATTCCAACAGAAAACGACTCAAAAACCATAGTTTTTGATTTTCATCCCCTTCGATTTTGAAGAAATTGTGTGCATACATTCTACTAGTGGTACCGTTCACCGTAGCTTAAAGTAGTGCGTTGTTTAAGTTTTATAGTGGTCCAAAATTGGTTATCTCGGGGTTTTTTTGGAAGATATGGCTACCTTATCGATATCATAACTTTGGATCGCGTTATCAGATCTTAACGATATTAATATCATCTGAAAGATTAACACTTCCACTTTCCGTATCTGCATGAAAATATTAACGTACTTGTGGTCCAAGGACTCAAAAAACTAAAAATAATTTTAATCCTTGAATATCCTGAAAAACATATCTTTAATTTTCTTTATTTTGTTTTGCATTTTAGCTTATATTATTCACTCCAAAATATCTAAAATTCAGAGTGGGTTGGCCATAGGTTGAGAAATTGCTACTGTTTTTCCAGTAGTATTGCGTTATTTCAAAAGCCCAAAATTGTTCATTTTCCTCGTTTTTAGTTCGATTTATGTTTTTAGGGGCTCGTTGGAGAGGTATTGATCGCCTTTTGGAATTTTTAGAACTATATATTGCCCGCAAACACTAGTAGAATGTATGTACCACGTTTCATCAAAATCGATGTTGGGCCGACATCTTGTGGAATTACTAGTAATACATTATTTTCGCAGACATTTTTTCTACGTAATTACATCTTATTGTTATACATTTTATGCAATATTCAATATGATTCTTATAACCTCCACCTCCAGTATGGGGGTATACTAACTTTGTTATTCCGTTTTTAACAAATATCGACCTGCCACCCAATAAAGTATATATATTCTTGATCGTCATAAAATTATAAGACGATCTGGCAATGTTCGTCCGTCTGTTGAAAGCACGATATCATCTAGGAAAGGAGATAGGACGTCCAAATTTTGCAGGATTACGTCTTTTAATAGTTGTAGATCGGGTGGGATTGCAAATAGGCGAACTCGTTCCACAGGAAAAAATTTGTCTCTCACAAGGACTGAAAATACCTCTAATATTTTTGAATATGTCTGCTTATATTTACTAGTTATTTGGAATGTGCATTCCCCTTATAGCACTAACGAGCACCATACAGTGATTTTTATTTATAGGGGGTGAAAAGCGACAAAAATGGTACATATCAAACGACAACAGCTAGAAATACGAAATTTGGTCTGCACATTTTCCATTCATCTGATTGCGTAGACACATAAAATAAAGGGATTTTTCGAAATTAGTACTTTTGTGGAGTCAAATGGAAAAAGGGGATAAAAATGGTACCAACTAATCGGCTACAGCTAGAATGATCAAATTAGGTGTGTATATCCCTTTAATTGCGTAGACACGCAAAATAAAAAGATTTTCCAAAGTCGTACTTTTAAGCTGTAAAATAGGGAAAGGGGTAAAAAAATGGTATCAACCATGGCCACATATAGAATCATGGAATTCGGTGTATAAATTCCTTTGACTGCAGAGACACTCAAAATTAAAAGATTTGTTGCATTTTCGACAAAAATATGTAGAGGACAAACATGAAGTAAGGATATCTTGCACTGTGTATGTTGTAGAAATAATGGATTTTCAAAATTTATCCTTTTGGAATTAAAATAGGATGGAAATACAACCAAACAAATGGTTGTAGCTGAAAAATACCCAAACCTTTTTTACTTGTTTTTTTTTTTTTGTCCAAAAACATCCATTCTTAGGAAATTTATAGTTTTGTATGTAATGACATTATTAAAGCCTTGTTCTACCCTTTCCAAAATTGTATAACTTCTTCATAAAAGCGTATTTTTTGTTTCATATTATAATATGATTTGCACCAACTTCCCGTGAAAACACCACATACCATGAAAACACATATATATATGAAGGCTACATTAAAATCTAAAACGATCTGTGCAATTTTTTTTATAGTTCGAGCACAAAAATGTTATAAGTGCCAAATTTTATTAAGATTGGACGAAAAATGAGACTTTTAGGTCAACAAATTAATTTTAATGGTAAGATTTCTATAACATATATACAATAAGTGCATACATTTTGGAAAGAGGATGTCATGTAGATAAACTCTAAAGAATTAGAAAATTGATAACTATAATAATTCGCTCAGACGAATCACAAGCATATGACCAACACTCATAGAAAGGTCTCAAAAGTAACAAGTAAGGAAAGGCTAAAGTCGGGCGGGGCTGACTATATGATACACTCCACTTTCTATCCGAATACAATTCGGTAAAAATTGAAAACGGGAAGAATTTTTGTATATTTCCTAATCATAGGCTGATATGACCTGACCCAATTTGTCAAATCGAGAAAAATATTTGTATCGGGGCAATATCCAAGCATGGAATGTGACCCACTTACACAATATGTTCATCTAGATCAAGTATAACGTGTTATGCTCAATTTGAAGAAATTCTCTGAAACTAAGTGGTTTCTGGGTCGGAAAAAGTCAATCCGGGAGCGAAATTTGTATGGGAGCTATATATAAATCTGAACCGATCTGACCTATTATCACCACAGGTGTTCCTAGTTTAAATGTAAGATGTTTTGGCAAATTTGAAAACAATCTGACAAAATATGTTGTTTCTAGAGCGGAAAAAGTCAAGTTGGGAGCGAAATTTGTATAGGAGCGATATATAAATCTAAACCGATCTGACCCATTTCCACCCTGGGTGTTTCTAGCAGAAACATAAGATATTTTGCCAAATATGAAGAAGATCTGTTAAAATATGTGGTTTCTACAGCAGAAAAAGTCAAATCAGGAGCGAAATTTGAATGGGAGCTATATATAAATCTGAACCGATCTGACGTATTTTCACCACAGGTGTTCTTCGTTTTAATATAAGATGTTTTGCCAAATCTGAAGACAATCTGATACAATAGGTGGTCTCTAGAGCCTAAAAAGTGAAATTGGGAGCGAAATACGTATGGGAGCTAAATCTGAACCGATTTGCACTATTTTCGCCATGGGTATTTCCAGTTGAAATATAAGGTATTTTGCTAGATTTGAAGAAAATCTGTTAAAATATGTGGTTTATACAGTGGAAAAAGTCAAATCGGGAGGGAAATTTGTGTGGGAGCTATATATAAATCTTAACCGATCTGATCCATTTTCACCATGGGTCTTCCTAGTGGAAGTATAATATATTTTAGCAAATTTGAAGAAGATCCGGGAGTGAAATTTTAATGGGAGCTATATATAAATCTGAACCGAAGTTGAAGTATAAGATGTTTAGCCAATTTTGAAGAAAATCTGTTGTAATATGTGGTATCTAGAGTGAAAAGAGTCAAATCGGGAGTGAAATTCGTATGGGGGCTATATCTAAATCTGAACCAATTTTCTTCAAATTAAATAGCGTTCTTCCTTATCCCGAAAAACCTCGTTGTGCAAAGTTTCATTTGGTTCTGTCTACAATTGCGACCTGAAATTTGATTACAACAATAGATGGACAGACGGACAGACAGATAGACGGACATTGCTAAATCGATTCAAAAAGTGATTCTAAGTCGATCGGTATAATTAACAATGGGTCTATCTCGCTTCCTTTTGGGTGTTACAAACAAATGCACAAAGACATAATACTATCGTTGAGTGTATAAAAATTAATTGTATCTATGGATGCAGCTGCTAAAAAATATTTTTAACTTCTGATTCCCTACCGAAATTAACGAATTTTTCTACAAAAACTAAAATTTTTGAGATATATTTTCCCAGTTCTGGGAATATTGGGATTTTTATAAGAAGTATCTAGGGTTTGGGGTTTCCCAGACTTTTTTCATTTCCGGGAATGAAACGTTTCATTCCCGGGAATCCCGGGAATTCCCGGGAAAAAATAACTTATTTTACATACGTCCTATCAACATTGGTGCCCTTTTTAACCCATTAAAGTACACCGCACACGTCCGTGTACACTATTTTCAATATGATTTCAATTCCTAATAAAACTATATGGAACAAGAGATCGGGAAGAACAGATCAAAATAATAGTGATCTAAAAATAAATATTTTTTATTATTGTAGTAATTATTACGAAAATAATTGAAAAGAAAATTAATAAATGAAAATAACATTAGGGTTAGGGGTTAAAATACTGGCATATTACAAATTAGAAAAGAACTTTTTTGTTAAAATATTTAAGAAATTATTTTCCAGTTTAAAAATATTTTACTCTACACACATCAGAACAAAGTAAACAAAGAACTTGTGTGACTGAGAATGTTACGACGTGTTTAATTTAGAAGATTCATTCGCATTTTACAGAAAAAGAGGAAAAATATTCTAAACTGTAGAAGCAATAGAAACATAAAAATGTTAATATTAATAAAATAAATACATAAAAATAAAAACATTGAAATAGTGCAGTCCTTAGTTCTCACAAATGATCATTTAAATATTTCTATTCATATTAGATTTCTCTTGAAAGTTCCCAAGTGAACACTTTTAAATGTAAAGTAAATTCTTCTTTAAGAAGAATTTCACCATTTATTTCGACGATTTTTTTTGGGAAAAAATAGTAGTAGTATTGTCAGTATGATTATTTCACGATAAAAATCTTGCAAATATCTTCTCAAAAAGGTTGTATTCCCCTATGTGGTTTTCGCAAGTTTCCTTTTATATAGTAAAGGGTGATTTTTTAAAAGCTATAGGAAAGTTAAAAAAACACATAAAATTCAGAAATATGCATTAAATCTTTATTTGAATCGATAGTACGGTCCATATAATTTAATGTTTGAAGATTATTTCATGCAAATATTGACCTTGACTGCGCCTCAAATGGTCCAACCGCTTAGTCCAATTTTGGCATTTCCACGTTTTTGAGTAACAGAGGCCCAATTGCAGCGAACGGCGACGAATCGATAATTGATGGTCATCATTAACACTGGCCGATACAGCTGCGATATTTTCTTCAGTCCGCACTCTACGTAAGCGTGTTGGTGGTTTAATGTCCAACAATGTAAATTTGGTGCGAAATTTAGTCACAATAGCCCGAATAGCCGCTTCAGTGGGTCGATTAAACTGACCATAAAATGGAAGCGCGCAATGAACTTTCTTAACAGAGCACGCATTTTGATAATAAAATTCAATAATTCAATAAAAAGCGTTGTTCGTTTGTAAGACGATTCATGGTTAAATTATAGACCAAACTGAAGATATTTGGCAGTGAAACAAAACACGAAACGTGCGTCAGCTGTTTAAACCAGTGTTGCCAAAAAGATAATAGCTAAAAAATCACCTAAATTAGTGCTCAAAATAATCAAGAAAATAATTTTTAATATTTCCCGGGAAATTTAAAAATTTTTCCCGGGAATTCCCGAAAAAAATTGGACGATTCGGGAATTCCCAGACCCCAAACCCTAGAGGTATCACAAAGATAATTTTTTAATGTAATTGCGATTGCAAATTATCTTATTGTTTTCATTTTGTTTTAAAATTTTGGATATATCTTTTTGTGAAAGTCGAACATTTCGGACAGATTTAAAATTGAAACATATTTATAAATGAAATATTAACCATTTCATATCATCCACTCAGACTGAAGAATAAGACATAAGGTTGAGCCTAGAAAATTATATCATTTTAACATTCTTAGGGCCAAATGTAAAATCAGTACCAGTATTTCGACAAGAAAAATATTTTTTTTTATAAAACTACGAAATTTTGTATGTGTGTGCCTATGTTGTTTTTAATTTAATGTTGATTTGTCCGATTGTATGTCTTAGTGCCTTTTCTTTACACTTTTTCAATATTTGCAATCGAAAATTGAATAGGCAGTTGAAAATCAGTTCACATATGTCTTTCTGTCAACAAAAACGTTCCCCTGGAAATTCGGCTGAAAAAATAATGATATTTAAAATGTAAAAAAATGTATTAATTTTTCTTTTCAAAATACATTTTGCCTTAAGAATGTTAACTATTATTGTCATAAAACACAAATGTGTGCGAATTTTCTGCGTGCTAGTAGTTTTATAATTTAGTTTCTATTTCCATAAATCAAAAAATAGATTTTGATAGAAAAAATTTATATTTTGCAAATAAAAGCAATGTGAATTTAATAAAATCTAACTTTTATATGGAAAATATTAAAATGAAAATCGTTTCAATTTTAAGAATATATAAATATCCGGCTTTAATACCAATTGAAGTTGAAATTATATATTTGAAGTGCTTTAAAAAAATAATTTTCGGCGACAATTAGTTTCTTCAAAAAATTTACTTGTCATTACATTTTAAGATTCAACGATATATAAAAATTATTGATGTTAATTAAATTATATGTTTATTTTATTATGCGTTACGTGGAATCACTCACTTTTTATGTTTTATTAGCTCCTTTAAATCATAGCGGATTCATAGTGGATTGATAGCAACTTCTGGACCATGTACTATATTTATAATTTTCATGAACACGAGCTTATTACCCAATTAAAGTAAGTCGAAAAAGGCAACATTGCTCTGATGGGAAAACAGTTTAAACTTTTCCCCTTTACTCTAAACATTAAACGATTTGCAACACCATCCAACCCAAATCTCTGAAACACTTAATTGGCTACATAATTTTGAGCTAATTTATAAAAGTCACTTGAACCATTTAACTCACACACATACGCACACACATTTATTAAATCCTCTACGAGGAGAAGTCGTATTACGCAGAGACAACACAGACATCTTATGAAAGCCATAAAATTTCAATTAAGCTTCTAACTACATAATACGAGTACAAACACATACACAGTCATGTTCAATACTTGTATGCGTGTGTGTGTGGGTGTATCTGTGACACCAGATACTTTCACATTCGACGTCACCCACACACACCCATGCACACACATCGTTGTTCCACTGATTAATTGACAAGTCGCAAAGACACAAACAAATATTTTTATATCAAATACGAGTGGACTAAGAAGAGTTTCTGTGGATTTTTGAACTTCATAATTGCATTCATTTCAAACATTCATTTTCTGAAGAATGGGGAAAAAATAATGAAAAATGGGTGGCCAAAATAGATCTTAAAATATGAAATGAACTCAACCATTTTTAGCACAGATAAAACATATTTTAGGTCATATTTATTAGATCATAAACTAACAGTGATTGATTGATTTTCAGATTGGTCTAACCACGACATCTAAAATCAAGAAAGTTGCGATTAAAATGCATTTTCAAAGGCTGTACATTCAAGCAAAATTATTCTTAACGTAACGAAATTATTTCAAGTATACAAAAGTCTATTTATTTGCGCAGTACTTTAGCCGCGCTTAAAACAAAACCAAAAAAATGAGTTTTTATTGAGAATTGATATTCTACCGATCAAAATATGATTGAAAAAAAAACTATAAAATGTTTATCATTAAAACTATAAAATGTCACTTTTGGCCTATCTACAGGCTAAGAAATATTCGTTATCCGAAATGTGGTCCTAGAAACGCTGATTAAGAAAAACGTACTAGCAAAGATTTTATTTTAGGTCGATGATAAAATAAACTAAATATATCGAAGCTTATTTAAATTCCATAGAATAGACGAAAATATGTCAACAGAGGGTGGACAGCTGTTCCATCCTAGAGTTCGAATGTGAACTCACAGTTCGACAGTGATGCTAGTTAAGACGCTTTATGTGCATCATCTATAGTTTTATCATAAAAAATTAAAAACGCAAATCGATTGAAACAACTCGATTTTCATTCCAAACTTCCAAAAAAGGCTCTGTGGAAAAATATTTACGTGTTTATTGTGTTTTGATCTCGATAGCAGCGATTGTTTTGAAAGTTTCTCATCACGTATTTTGGAAATAAAAAATTTTTCACAAAAAATAAAGAATGTGTGCTCATTCAATCGCCTGTAACTCCTGAAATACTTGATCGATTTTAATGTACTATACATGGTTTTAAATGCAATTTCAATTATATTTTTTAAAATTGTTATAGTTTAAAATTGTTTTATTTTCATCACACAAATCTGACCATAAAGCCATCGACAAACCTCTAGAACAAAAGACAGCACTTGCAGCCCACTGTACACTGACTGGACATAAACCAAATTTTGGCGAAGTAAATGTTTTAGTGGAAGGGAAAAAATACTTCAAACGATATACACTAGAGATGCTTAACATTACTAACGTTCCCGCTGAAAAGAGACTTAATTACAAAACTGACACCGATATATGCTCTCAAATGTATCGATATTATTATCAAAAAAAAAAACACGGGCGAAACAAGAGCTAGTTGGTAATAAACTTTCACAGTGAACAGCCGTATATTTTGTATATTTTAATTTAAATGTAAATATCATTGTTTTGTTATTTTTTATAAAAATGTGAGAATAATATGTGTTTTTTGTTAGATCCCCTGAAGATGACTAACGATGATAGTCGAAATATTGGACAAAAATAAATAAAATTAAAAAAAAATATATAATATAAACAATAAAATTGTAAAAACTTTAAAAAATAACGCGATTATACCATTCCACTTCAATGTTTTAAAAGTAATTGAAATTGTCTTCAAAACAGGGAGTAGTATATTGAAATCGGTCAAGATTTCAGGAGTTACATAACTTTTGAAGCATTTGTCCGATTATTGCCAAAAATTGAGAGAAAACACGCTAAGTCGACTTAACATACTATTGTTTGGAAGCGTCGAATAGTAATTCTAATTTGTAAAAATTATTTTATAATAGATGAAATTACTACTATTTATACACTCCACGAGAGTATTATGTCTTTGTGCATTTGTTTGTAACACCCAAAAGGAAACGAGATAGACCCATTGTTAATTATACCGATCGTCTTAGAATCACTTTCTGAGTCGATTTAGCAATGTCCGTCTGTCTGTCTGTCCGTCCGTCCATCTATTCTTGTAATCACGATACAGGTCGCAATTGTAGATAGAACCAAATGAAACTTTGCACAACGATGTTTTTCGGGATGAGGACGAACGCTATTTAATTTGAAGGAAATCGGTTCAGATTTAGATATAGCCCCCATACGAATTTCACTCCCGATTTGACTCTTTTCACTCTAGATACCACATATTACAACAGATTTTCTTTAAAATTGGCAAAACATCTTATATTGTAACTAGAAACACCTGTGGTAAAAATGTATTGGGTCGGTTCAGATTTATATATAGCTCTCATACAAATTTCGCTCCCGATTTGACTTTTTCCGCTCTAGATACCACATAATGTATCAGATTGTCTTCAGATTTAGTAAAACATCTTATATTTCCACTAGAAACACCCATGGTGAATATCGGCCAGATCGGTTCAGATTTATATATAGCTCCCATACAAATTTCGCTCCCGATTTGACTTTTTCCGCTCTAGAAACCACATAATGTATCAGATTGTCTTCAGATTTGGTAAAACATCTTATATTTCCACTAGAAACACCCATGGTGAATATAGGTCAGATCGGTTCAGATTTATATATAGCACCCATACAAATTTCGCTCCCGATTTGACTTTTTCCGCTCTGGAAGCCACATATTGTATCAGATTGTCTTCAGATTTGGCAAAACATCTTATATTTAAACTAGGAACATCTATGGTGAAAACAGGTCAAATCGGTTCAGATTTAGATATAGCCCCCATACAAATGTCGTTCCCGATTTGACATTTTCCTCTGTAGAAACCACATATTGTACTCGATTTTCTTTAAATTTGGCACAACATCTTATAATCATACTAGAAACACCTATGCAGAAATTGGGTAAGATCGGTTCAGATTTAGATATAGCCCCCATATAAATGTCGCTCCCGATTTGACTTTTTCCGCTTTAAATGCCACATATTCTAATCGATTTTCTTTAAATTTGGCACAACATCTTATAATCTAACTAGAAACACCTGTGGCTAAAGCGGGCTAGATCGGTTCAGATTTAGATATAGGCCCCATACAAATGTCGCTCCCGATTTGAATTTTGCGCTCTAAAAACCATATATTGTACCCGATTTTCTTTAAATTTGGGACAACAACTTATAATCCTACTAGAAACACTATGCAGAAAT
Source organism: Polietes domitor (assembly GCA_947397865.1). Classification (NCBI taxonomy): domain Eukaryota; kingdom Metazoa; phylum Arthropoda; class Insecta; order Diptera; family Muscidae; genus Polietes; species Polietes domitor. Next base: position 54,738,695 of record OX377620.1, read on the forward strand.
TGGGTAAGATCGGTTCAGATTTAGATATAGCCCCCATACAAATGTCGCTCCCGATTTGACTTTTGCGGCTTTAAAAGCCACATATTGTGCTCGATTTTCTTTAAATTTCGCACAACATCTTATAATCTAACTAAACAAAACTATGGTGAAAGTGGGTAAGATCGGTTCAGATTTAAATATAGCCCAAATTCAAATGCATTTTATATTTCACCTATTTAGTTCCAGGTTTCAATACATCCTCATACAAATGTCCTTTCCGATATAAAATTTTTTGTCAAACACATACATTTACAGGATACATAAAACCTTCCCGTTTTCACTTTTTCACCGAATTGAATTGTATTCGGATTGAAAGTGGAGTGTATCATAGAGTCGGCCCCGCCCGACTTTAGCCTTTCCTTACTGGTTTTTACCTTCAACTGTTTGAATTCCAATATTTGCTTGAATTAAAAAATCTTAACGGAAAACTAATTTGTTAGTTTTTGGGTTGTTTGATTAGAGATTGATTTGATTGATTTTCTATGTGCTTTGAATGTAATACATTCGAATTAGGTACTGTTTTTCATATAATTCCGCGAAGGTTACTATGTCCATTTAGTGTTTCCAAAAAAACGACAAAACCCAAATTTAATACTATCAATCCAAGATTTGATAGTATTGCCATTATAACACCATTTATTGAATAAGCACTTATAGACGATTATAGAACATATTAAATTTAAAATTGAATGGAAGTGCGGAAAAATGTACAATTCACTTATCACCATTATGGAGACGTATGAGTTATATCTATTAAGGACTAATATTTATATTTTTTGTTTCATTCTTCCCTATCCCCCTACTTCGTATGCTTTGGAAGATAAAATGAGTAATTTCTGATAGTTTTAAAATATTGTTTGTGTGGGAGATATCCAGGAAGTAAAAGTTAGATACAGTAAAATTTTACAAGCGAATCGGTCCACCCGTTTGGCGTCCTATACGGAACATACAGACACACTTTGATTTATATATATATTATCGCTTTAAAGCGATTACAAAAACATTTTCAAACATCAAATTGCACTAATTTTGACCACCTGTATGGAAGTTATATCGGTTTTATTTTAACCAAGGCTTTGTGTGGGAGGTACTAGAAGGGGTGTGGCAATATCGCCCATACTTCAAGCGTATCAAACGTCCATGAAAGCAATGTCAAATTTCAGAGTATTCCGACCATCCGTATAGACGTTATAACAGCTTTACTTGTACGTAGTTTAGGGTGATTTGTGTGGGAGGTACCAGAAGGGGTGTAGCAAGTCCCGCCATATCTTGCACTCCTAAAGTCAAAGGATGATACACAACGAATCTCAGGATTCCAACTGCAGCACTTAGTTTGTACCGCTTCCTCCTCAAAAGTACACATTTCCAATATTTTGATTTATGTTGCTCCTCTTCTTAGTCTAAGGATTGTATACTACAATATCACGGTTATTGCTGCAACACTTGGTTTTACCCCCTAAAACTAAGATGTTCCGAAGTGTATATATAGATACTAATATTTAATTTTCATTTTTTCCAGATATTTGCAACTAAAATATTGAATCAACCTCTGCCACAAGGAAAAATACCTTTCAATATGAAATAAATCTCATTTGATCCATTCGTAATGTTATCAGAGGTATCCCCATGAACTTTGCAACGACCGTGAGTCGCAGTGAATACCTTATTGTTGCTTTGCCCATTAAGTTTTGCCACCCTGCACTTACCGCAAGTATCACCCCTCGTATCACATTGTATGGGCATAGCCATACGCCAAGACGCACGTATGTTCGGCGTACTTAACCTCAACAAAAACATTGTTTTATGAAACTAAACAATCGACAACAATTTAGAAATATAAATTTTCAACAATTTACTGCACCAATCTTTTTTTAAGTTTGAGTTTGCCCAACTAAAGTGGTCGCCCCCACCCCCCTTTTCATAACACCCTACGCCACAGCCCACGAAATGAGCTCATTTTGGCGTTCTCACAAGAAGACACTGATATCCGCCGACACACACACACACACACACAGAGAAAAGATCCTTGGCAAAAGGCAAACTTGTTGAAATTTATGAGTTTCTTTGCCAAAGAAGAAGAAGAAGAACATACATTGGCAAAGTCATTAAAAACACCATCACACCGAGAAAGAAAAGAAGCGAAGAGTGAAACAGAAAAATGGGTTGAATGAGTTTTTTATGGCATATGAACACATGCACCCACACACAGACATTTTTCATTAAAAAATTACGTGTTGTAAGAAGAGAGTAGTAGAGCGCCAAGCGAGGGATGCATATGAGCATATCAAACAGCAACACATTCGTGCACTCACTCACTCGCACACATACATGAAACACCAGAAAAAGGCGAACTTATCGCTTACTTCCGTTTCCTTTGGAAACCGCCAATCTGTGAAATGTCTTTGTGTTTGCCTGTGTATACACGGTGGCTTTAAATCCGTCTCTGTCTGGGGGGCTTCTGTGTGTGTGTGCTGTGGGTGCGTGTAAGTGTGAAAAGCAACATTGTCAGCTTCTTTTCATTCTTTTGTTTGGCATCTACTACCACAATGCCTTTGTGTGGGTGTGGTGTGTAAAGCATTTTGGAAAAGCATAAGTGTAAAATTTTTTGATAATCTTTTTCCGCTACACATATCCTTAAGCATCCAAATGTGTGAATTGTTGTTGGTGTTTGTGTCTGAGTAAGTGTGTGTATTCGTGAGTGTGTGTGTTCGTGAGTGTGTGAAATGAGTATAATTTCACCCGCATCCTTGTCGGAAGTTTAGAAATTATGTATTTTTTGTGCTGACTGAAGGATCTCTCTGCCTTTATGTGTATTGTCTGAACACAAAAGGATATCATTTTGATGTGTGTTATGGTTGGTATTAAATTCATTACGAATTTATGATCAAATTATGTGCAATTTAAAAATTTTGCAATGTGTGAAATGGCCAATCACAGCGTAGAGAGTGGTAGACATGAATAAGGGGAGAATACTTTGAAAACTAAGAAGCGTATTTAAACAGGCTTTAGTCAAACTTTATATTTTTATAGCGTAATCAACTACAGTATGCTTTAAGATCGGCTAGTCCGAACATTATATTGGGCGGGCCATTTAAAATTTTTAATTAGAATCGGCTATAAAAGAGTACTGATTATTTTTTCAAATTTCGGGTTTTATTGGAAAGGTTGAACTTTGTCATTTAATAATGGAACACAATATCATTCATATGACCACCACGACTGGCTCGGCAGTACCTCATCGCATTTGTGCGACTATATTACCTCCTGGTACAAGCATGTACCATAGAGACCCTAGTCTCCGAATAATATTTCAAGGCAACTGAGTGACAAACCTAGTATAAACCCCACTATGTACTGGAGGCGTTACAAGTAACAATGAATTATATTCGCAGGGATAGTTTTTATATACTCTTGAACAATTTTATAGGGACAGACCACAAAAATTAATGCAATCTAGTTTTACAAAAATGAGGTCAGTCTATGGCGCAATGATAAATGACGTTTATTTGATTATGTGTGATTACGATAGCGTTTGACAACCATTCATATTTTATTACCAGGATCTTGGAGAACTATTTTGATACATTCATCAACAAAATTGCATTTCAGTAATCCATCTATCAGTACACTCAAAGGAATTTGTCAGTAAAAGAAAGCAGAAAGTCTATTGAAAGAGCAGATTTTCTGCTGATCTGCTGAGATGGTAAACAGCTGTTTTTAGCAATATAGAAAACTTTAAGCATATGTACAGAACCGATTTTATTAACCGACTTGTTCTCTAAGTGTATAACTTATTTTATTTTCACATAGTTGCTTGAAAGTACATACAAACATATATATTTTGAAGAAATATTGCCCAAAAAACGATCGAATTCCTCGTCGATTAACCCCCCTTCAGGTCTCGCATTTTTTTCTATGATAAATGCAGAAAATTGGATATGGTTGTTGACAAAGTATGGATCTAAATATGATGTCTAATGAGCTTTGGGGTTTTTAATTTATAACAGGATGTTTACTCAAAATCTTTATACGCATATTTCGATTAAATAAAAAGTATTTGGAAATGTTTCTTCATTTGTATAATCTTAAATATGTATAAATTCGAATAACAAATACAGCTTTTTGTACTCGATGAAATACAAGAAGAAACACCTACAAATTTTATTTCCAAAAAAACAAATAATTGTTATTTTAGAGTTTCGTCTTCCTACGTAAATCCAAGTTACTGAATTTGTTGTTTCTCTTTTGAATAATACTTGTTACATATGTCATAGTATAAAAAACAAAAAAGAATCGTGTTGATAGCTCGTCATTAATTTCACCATCTTTTCACCGTTCATTGCAATTTGAATCCCAAGTTATTGACTAAAATACATGTGGAATATGATAGGTGTTGCCTATAAAGTCCAAAACTTTGAATTTTGATTTTTTGCAACAATTGCCCTGATTTTCGCAACTGACAACATGCATGTTACAAGCAACAATGGTTCATAATACACATTCATTCTATCCGTTTGATAGATCGCGAGGAAAGTCATTCACAAAAATCATGTTAGCCATATCTAATGCGAAAACGAAAATTTTGCAAAATTATACAATTTATATTTTTTGTTTACCGCGCTCTACTGAAATATCCACTATTGAGAACACATGGACACGTTTCACAAATGTTTACCATTCTCATCTTTTAATTTGGTATTTTTGTGGTAGGGAGATGTGTACTATTTGGTTTGAAACTCAGAAAGTTGATTCGTGGCCATCCTGAAACTTATAGTGTATATAGAGAACCATTCATAAAAAAATATTAAAAAAAAATCCGATACATTTTTCCTAAAAATTTAAAAAAATATTTTGGTTTTTAAATTATAAGAAAATTAAATTAAAAAAATATATTAAAAAAATAAAAAAAAAATAGGAAGCCTTTTCAGTTTTGAATACTATGACAAAGGAAGGAAGGAAGGAATGGCAAAAATTTCATTTCTTATTGTTTCGCAACTTTAAAGTAGATTTTAAAATAGAGTTGTAAATGAACAAAGTTAAATATGTTTACATATATCAAACAGTTTTCTTCGTTTGTTGAAATGGATTTGTATTATCATTACAAACTCCCAAAACATTTAAAAGTAACTGAAACCGTTGTTTTTTTTCATCTGTTCATCAGATTTAGATACAGTTCCACAAAAAGTCGCATCGCAAATGTTACAAACCACGCATTGCAAACGGAATATACGAATAGCCATACCATATTATATTTGACCTGTGAACATCTGATGTGGAAGTAGAATATGTGGGTCAATGTTTTGATATAGCCCTTATACAAATGTCCCACCCGAATTTTATACTCAGAGAGTATAGAAATTCAAAAATTGTATTTTATTTAAAAATTAAGGTATTGTACTTTCTTTTGTATGTAAAAACTGTAAGTAAATGTAAGTAAAAAATGTCTACATAAAAAATTCTTAGGCTACTCCAATACTTTTTCGCAGCAACGAAGAATTTCATCTCGTCAGTAGATTTTTACATAATTATTAAATTAGAGGTAAAATACTTTTCAATGATTTCATTCCAATTAGATATACTAAAAATTTGCCCAAAATTTTGCACTCATAGTAAGCTACGGGTTAGCATCAAGCAAATTATTTGCTTTTGTTAAGAATTTTTAGATTTCGTTATGATATCAAAGTGATTCTTATTTACACTTTTTTAAAATTACTAAAAGATTTTTTATTAAAGTTCATAAGATATTGCTCTAGTAAAATGTCAAGAAGTGGCGAAATTTGCATTACACATTCTTGAAATAGGCACAATTCGTTTTTTTGTACTTTTCATAACCTTTGTTTGAAATTGAAGTGTCCACGATTTTTTATGAAATTTTCGTGTTTAATTGATTTTACTGCAAAATTACCATTTCAGACGAGTTATTTTCAAAAGAACTTAAAAATTCAATATTTTATTGATTCAGAATGTCTAGAAGGTTTTAAAAAAGTATGTGTTCGAAACCTCTCTGGGGGGTTTGAACCCCCATTACCCCCCTTGCGCACGGCCCTGATGTTGAAGGAACAATAGAGGATCGGGAACGAACTCTGAATGTGCCTTTTTTTCTGTCTCACAATTGATTTAATTATGTACATTCAATAAATCGTCATGTATGGTATATCTCTACCTCTTCACAACACATATGATTTATGCCAAAGCAGAAATATTCTCAATTTAGAATGGAATTTTCTCAATTTCATTTGAAAATTTCTCAATTTGAAATGTGAATTCTCATTTTCATTTGGAATTTTCTCAATTTTTAATGAAAATTCTTAATTTCACGTGGAATTTTCTCATTTTGAAATGGAAATTCTCAATTTTAATTAGAATTTTCTCAATATGAAATGGAAATTCTCAATTTCAATTGGAATTATCCCAATTTCAAATGAAAATTCTTAATATCAATTGGAATTTTCTCAATTTGAAATGAAAATTCTTAATTTCAATTGGAATTTTCTCAATATCAAATGGAAATTCTCAATTTCAATTGGAATTTTCTCAATTTCAATTAAATTAAAATCAATTGAAATTAAATCCTTCATAATACCCTCTATACTGGTGCATTGAATCCTATGACTATGATTTCATATTTGATCATGTTTTTGCAATTGTTGTATAACTGTGGAAGCTAGGACCAAATGTTATGAACCTTCTAGTACCTTCCACACAAATCATCCGGCCCTACGTAAAATTTAAGTTATTATAATTTCCATAGATATGTTCTCTGAGAGTGAGGGTATATATAAGCCGGTTAGCCGACTGACGTTTTCTAACTTGTTTTAAAAAGAATTTGTTCTTCGCTTGCACAATTAGTATGGAATCAATTTTCGCCGATTCATATAATCTAATATCTAACTTCTTATCTTCCTTTTGCCAATGCATTAGACGGCATTTATAGGGAATATCCCCTGCGTGTTGGTTCAATTAAAAAAATTATAAGGGCCGATCAATTCATTATTTTTTAATTATACGTGCAGATTGTCGAATCTATTTCCGTTAATTTGAAAACACCCAGGATTGGAAGGTAATGTTTTGTAATCATATGTTCACCCCTGCCTGAGTTTTGTCTTATTTTCTGTACGGGCTTTGTTAGTCTGTGCGACCTTATTTTCATGTTGGAGGCCAAAAATGATTTGACAATAAATATAAATACAAAGGATCTTTGTCGGTCCAGACACCATGATCATCCAAAAATCCTGTTGTAGTTTCGAAAACTACAACAAATATATTGACGATTATTTCTATAGGCTAAAAAATGGTAATGTTCTGGATTTCTATCCGCTTGACCGTGATTTTCTCTCACGCCCCTTACTTGTCGATTCACTGGTAATAAATGGCGGCTAAGCTGAATGAGAATAACAAATCGCCAATTCGGGGTAACCTTTTATTGTACCCATACATCCACTTAAAATAAAATACGTTCAACAATTGGTCGTAAAGCATACAAACGAGCGACCACCCAAAAGCCACAAATTAAATTCAATTAAATGCGAACATTTTGAGGCCTAAAAGTTTGTTGCCACTTTTTCTGTCGGCGTTGTTACGAAATGTTATCTGCATCTAATTACTTGTAATGAGAGCAATTAAAACTGTTGTCTGACACAAGACTACCAGCGAAAAAAAGCCAAAGCCAACCCCGAACAAACCTTCGAACCATCAAAGTCCTGCCATTGTTGTTGCTATTCGCCTCCTAAAAGTCAACAACACAAAATGAGCAGGAGCAAAAAAAAAAACAAATGAAGGGTCTTAACGAACAAACCATGAAAACGGATTAGTTTGGAAGAGACACAACAGACCAGCGCCAGTGCAACTGCGAAATACGGGTTGATTACAGAGACAAAGCCAGCCCGGGGAGATGGGTGCTGCTGGGGCAGAGGCAGAAGGAGAATTAAATACTACAAAAGCCACAATCTTCGCTGTAACACTGTGTCGGTGTGTCAGAGTGTGGCCGTTTTTGTTACGACAGCTTAACATTTAAGGCATAATAAGCACTTTATATAACTTGTTACACATTCTAGGCCATTTCTCTCTCGGTGCGTCTTCGGTTGCCACCACGACTCCAGCGGTCACTAAGGCCTAAAGCAACAGTCCTTTTTCTTTTTGGTTTTGTTTCGCCGAACTGAGACTGCCATGCGAAAGACAAATGCCCTCAGAAAAAGTGTTAGAAGTTTGTTTTAATTGTTTTTCTCGGTTGAAGTTGTTCTCGGGATTTGATAAAGTTTCGTTTTTGGGTGATCCACAGAAATTAGCCGAAATGAATTTATATCATTTTCTCAGACAAATTAATCCGTAGGATAAGTGTCAATTAAAATTATCTTGGCCTTTGCTACTTGCAACATGAATATACATGTGGCCAAAGTTTATGTGTCGCAGACGACAAGGACATCTGTGATTAAGGTTGTGGCAACAAGTGTTGGCTTTAAGCGAAAGGCAGAAGGCCCGTGGAAAGTTAATGAATGAAATTTATTTATATTACATATTTATTTATGTATATTTAGATTTTTTGTCGCTATTACCATTACCTCACAAAACAATCTTATTACGATTTAGGATTCCTAAGTCTATCATCTGATAGATTTCAATGAAACTTAAAAGTCGAATGGTTTCCACTGTACCATTTTTCAATGCTACTTTAATATTAAGTGTGATTCCTTCCATACCGAATTTTGCGATGTTATGAAAACAATTTACGCAAATATTTCGACTTATATGTCAATTCTTTTTATCCCCGGTAAGCAAAAATTGTTCTTTTCTTGTTGTTATGAGCAAATTAAATTCGATGAAATAGAGATTTTTTTAAAAGGGCGAGTTCGGTCGTTACGATAGATCGTATCTCTTGAAAGTCTTGAGTATTTTTAATGTACTGTACCTGTACCTTGAAGCCAATTCCAAACTATTTTCTATATTTTTATCATTTTAACAATTTTGTATGAATTTTCAAAATTATTACATATTTAAAATTTTAAACCTGTGAATTTAGACGTCTTTAAGCGACCATCTGAGTTTACTAATTGGGTTCCATTTTCTACTAATTGTTCTCAAAAATACCTTTTGGACAATTACATTTTTGTTACTAATAAATAGTTTTTCATTAGTTCTTTAACACAACAATAAGAACAATAAGTATTTCACAATTGAAGTAACTGACAATACCTCGGAAACAAAATATTTGAATTTAGACATTTCCTGGGTATGTTCACCCAGCTTCAGATTATCTCTTCTGAGGTATTTGCGGCTACACAACTCTGCAAAGTAAAAAGGAGGTAATTCCGCGGAAAGCTCCTGATTTTCTAAAAAAGTAGAAAACATATTAATATCCCGTGATCACAGGAAATTGGATACGAATTTGTCGCACTGAGCTAAGGTGTTTTCTTCGCATCAAGGAGGTTTCTCTCTCTATCGAGGATAAGTCCAAAAATATCAACATAGAATTAGTTTTTGCAATTTCTTTTGTTACATTCATTTATATTGCTGTGGAAAACAATTAGAAAAAAAAACATTTTTTAATTTTGAGGACAATAATAACTCCTTACTAACATTTTTGCTATCGCAGCTTGTTAATTCATCTCATTGTGAAGATGCGAAACAAAAAGGAATTTTTCTAAATTTGTATTTTAAAGGGGAAACTGGCGCGAAAGGGGTACAAATGTTATCAACCAAATGACTACAGCTAAACTAGTGAAATTTGCTGCGTAGACGTAAAAAATAAAAAGATCTTTCGATGTTCGTTCCTTCAGGATCTAAATGAAATAAAATTTGACACAAATCAAGCGGCTGTAGCTGGAATCGTTAAATTCGTCTGACTACGTAGACGTGGAAAATAAGAGGATTCTTTTCAAATCAGTACATTTAGGGTCAAAATGAAAATAGAACAATTAAAAAAGGCGTTAAGTTCGGCTGGACCGAACTTTATATACCCTCCACCATGGATTGTATTCCTCAGAGTCTGTCGATTTTCGTAGAAGTGCGTTAATATTACAGGAAAAAATATTTGTTTTAATATAGCCAAACCAAATAAAAATATTGAAAAAATCATTTTATATATAAATATAATATTTTTATTATTTCAAACCACGCTTATAGGGCAAGGCTACTAATACTTTTACACTATATATACTTCAAGTCAATTCAAGAAATAAATATTTATATATATATATGAGCTTAAATACCATAAATATTGGTAGATAGTGGCTGCTACAGTTGTTTGTATTTCCATTCTATTTTAATTCTAAAAGTACAAATTTTGAAAATCCATTATCTCTCGTACGTAATAACCTAACTTCATGATTCCAACAATTTTTGGAAAAATTTGGAAAAATCTTTTTATTTTGCGTATCTATGCAGTCAGAGGAATGTATACGCCGAATTCCATGACTCCAATTGGTGCCATTTATCCCCTTTTCCATATTTTACCCCCTTAAGAGTATGATTTTCTAAAATATCCTTATTTTACGTGTCTACGCAATTAGAGGGATGTACACACCGAATTTAATCATTCTAACTGTAGCCGTTTAGTTGGTACTATTTGTATCCCTCTCTACATATTGTATATCGTGAAAATACGAATTTGGAAACAACTTTCATTTTTCGAGTCTACGATCACATGAATGTATACTCCGAATTTCATGACTCTAGCTGCGGTCATTTGCTTGGTACTATTTTTATCCCTTTTTTCCATTTGAACCCCAAAAAGTACGAATTTTGAAAAATACGTTTATTTTACGTGTCTACGCAACCAGAGGAATGTATACACCGAATTGCATTATTCTAGATGCAGCCGTACAAATATTAAAAAAGCGAAAGGCAAAGGGCATTTAACAAAGATTTGTTGCTTGATTCAACAGTAGGTAAAGGCCTAATGATATATGTCTGATGATATGGCATCATTTGAATACTGGAAAAATTAATATTTGTTACCCAGTTATTCATAATTTCAGTGCAAATTTGGAGCACATATTTGATAGTAATTTAGTATAAGTCAACATAGAATTTAATTTGTTTATATTGTTATTGACGACAATGTAAATAATTATTTTTTCATTGAGTAGAATTTTAACTTGTGTACGTTTTCGTTATCGAAGCTTAGGTATCCAGTCTTAAAGAGAAAAACCCTTATTAAAGTATCATAAACATTGAAAATGAATCGCTGACAGCCGAAACTAGTGCTAAAAAATGTCTTCAAAACTATTCATATGATAATAAGCCAATCAACAATCTATATGTTGAGGGAAAAGGTTGCTAAAAATATTTATGCAAGTTGCTGTAAATCTTCCAATCTCAGTTTGCTTTCAAATAAGTTCTTCGACATACGATACGAGGATTAAATCTTGGCTAAAATCTACCATCAACCAATATCGATTTTCAATTTTGCCATCTTATATATGGACGTAGTAAAATATTTGTTTGTTCTTTTGAATAAAAAAACTATGGGAGGCTATAGCCAAGTACTGATAAGGCCTTGTCCGCAACAGAACTAAATAAATGTCACATACTTCTTTAAAAAACTTTTTTCTATTTAAGAAAACGAAAGCAGGTGATCTCGAACCTGAGTAAATATAAATTATTATGTCGAACTGTGACTTGCTCATCTGATTCTGGTTTTATTTTTAACAAGTAAAAGCGACGTTAAGTTCGGCCAGTCCGAACTTCATATATATACCCTCTACCATGGATTGCATTCCACAGGGAAATATAATTTTTTTCAAATATAGCCAAAGCAAAATAAATACAAATATTGAAAACATAATTTTATTAATAAATATAATATTTTTATTATTTCAAACCACGCTTTTAATTCAAGGCTAACAATACTTTTAGCTATTGAAATAATACTTCAAGTCAATTGAAAAAATAAATATTCTTAAATTTATATTTTCAAGAAGCTTAAATACCATAAATATTGGTAGATAGTGGGTGTTTCAGTTGTTTGTATTTCGATTCTATTTCAATTCCAAAAGTACAAATTTTGAAAAACCATTATCTCAAAATAACCTAACTTCATGATTCAAACAATTTTTGTCGTAAAAGTAAAAAAGTACGAATTTGAAAAAAACTTCTTATTTTGCGTGTCTATGCAGTCAGAGGAATGTATACACCGAATTCCTTGATTCTATCTGCTGACATTTGGTTGGTACCAGTTTTATCCCGTTTTTTTTCCTATTTTATTCCCTTAAGAGTATGACTTTCTGAAATCTCTTTATTTTACATATCTACGCAATTAGAGGGATTTACACATTGATTTTCACCATTCTAGCTGTAGTCATTTAGTTGGTACTATTTTTATCCCTCTGTACCCATTGTGTTCCTTGAAAGTGCGAATTTATAAAAAACCAGTTAATTTTTGTGTCTACGCAGTCAGAGGAATGTATACTCCGTATTTCATGACTCTAGCTTTGGTCATTTGGTTGGTACTATTTGTTTCCCCTTTTTCCATTTTAACCTCACAAAGTACGAATTGCGAAATATCTGTTTATTTTACGTGTCTACGCAATCAGAGGAATGTATACACCGAATTTCATCATTCTAAGTGCAGCCGTTTGGTTGGTACCATTTTTATCCCTTTATTCCCACTTTACCCCTTAAAAGTACGAATTTGGAAAAAATACTTTTATATTGTGTCTCTACTCAGCTGTTGTCGTTTAATAGGTACCATTTGTATCCCATTTTGTCCCTTTTCACCCCAACGAATAAAAATCACTTTATGGTGCACGTTTTATTATAGGGGGAATGCGCATACCCAATATTGCAAACAGACATATTGGAAAAATATGCTTAAATACTCTAAAATATTAGGGGTTATTATGAGTATTTTTAGACCTTGTGAGGGAAAATTTTTTCCCTTTGGACCGATTTCGCCCAGTTTCAATCCCAACCGATGTACGACTATAAGACGCATTTATGGAAATTTTAGACGTCCTAGCTCCTTTCGTTTAGATGCGTGCTTCCAACGGACTGACATGGCTAGATCGCCTTAGAATTTTATGACGATCAATAATATATATACTTTATAGGGTCTCAAGTCGATATTTCAAGGTGTTACAAACGGAATGACAAAGTTAATATACTCCCCTCCTGAAGGTGGAGGGTATAAAAAGGTTTACATATTTGTAAGAAACGCTACACATACTACAGAATTGGAAGTAATTGTGAAAGTCCTGTAGTTTGCTTGGCTAAAATACAATCTTCAGTATTTTCATATACATACATACTGACATATGTACGTTAAACGCCCGCTTTAAAATTCCATGCTCTTCCCCATTCGAAATGCATAAGTGTGTTAAACTTTAAGAAATGTTTTTGGAAGCGAAAAAAATTTATTACTGCAGTAAGTAGAAACCATTCATCTCTTCATTTGACTGAGTGTGCATGAACGTACATGCACTCATATCTTCATCTGGTGCAATAAACATGATTGTGGTAAAATTCCCTATAATGGTTTGCTATGCTATTGTATGTATGTACAAACATTCTCATGTTCATATGTATGTACATGCGGACACGCTCACCCATAAACGCTCATTCACACGCAAACACATGCACACACACACACGCTTCATTGGGATAGCTTTGGCCGAGTGTTGTTAAAAATGCAATGTTCTGTTAATGCGAAGTTGCATAAAACGGCTGTGGCTGTGGTAGTAGCTGTTGCAGTAGCAACAACCAATGGTCAGTAACGATATTCGAGGCTGGTTGAGAAATATGAGACGCTGATAAAATCAACTCTGGAATTTCCTGAAGCTATTGAGTCTGAGTTTAACCATTTTTACGTTTATTCAATGCAAATTTAAGTGCATTTATTTACATATTTTATTGTTACCGTTTTTCGTCTGTTTATTTGGGTCTTTAATCGAAGTGATAGGTTCTCAGATATTCTTCTGAGTTGTGGTTATCATTCGTTTCAGATTTGAAGAGCTCAGGCAATCGCCAAAGACCAGAATTCATGAATTAGACTGTGAGCAGCCAAGTAATTGATTGTCATTTGTAAATATTCTATGGAATATGTAGATATTGTAGATATTCTATGGAATACTAGATATTGATCTGGAAGAATACTTCACCTCAAATCTATTATTTAGTTCTGTGATTGCTTAGACCAAATTGTTATATATATTTTAGTTACAATTTCCAATACATATTTAATTTTTATACCCTCCACCTCCAGGATGGGGGTATATTCACTTTGTCATTCCGTTTGTAACACCTTGAAATATTCATCGGAGACCCCATAATGTATATATATTCTGGGTCGTGGTAAAATTCTAAGACGATATAGCCATGTCCGTCTGTCTGTCTGTTGAAAGCACGATAGCGGCCGAACGAAATAAGCTAGGAGGTTCAAATTTTTCCTAAATGTGTCTTATGGTTGTAGATCGGTTGGGATTGAAAGTGGACGAAATCGGCCCAGAGGGAAAAATTTTTCCCTCACAAGGACTGAAAATACCCCTAATATTTAGAGTATTTCAGCATGTTTTTTTAACATATTAGCTTGTATTTACTTGATATTTGCAATGCACATTCCCTTTATAGCATAAAATGGCACCATAGAGTGATTTTTATTTGTAGGTGGCGAAATGGGACAAAAAGGGATAAAAATGGTACCTATCAAACGACAACAGATAGAAACACGAAATTTGGCGTCTACATTCCTACAATAGAGTAGATACATAATATAAAAGTATTTTTTCTAAATTCGTACTTTTAAGGGGTTAAATGCGGATAGAGGGATAAAAATAGTACCAACCTAACGGTTGCACCTAGAATAATGAAATTCGATATATACATTCCTCTGATTGCGTAGACACGTAAAATAAAAGAACTTTACAAAATTCGTACTTTTTGGGGTTCAAATGGAAAAAGGGGGTAAAAATAGTACCTACCAAATGACAACAGCTAGAATCATGAAATTCGGAGTATACATTCCTCTGACTGCGTAGACACGAACAATAAAACGTTTTTTTCCAAATTTGTACTTTCAAGCGATACATTGGCTACAGGGGATAAAAATAGTACCAACTAAACGAATACAGCTAGAATGATGAAATTCAGTGTGTACATTTCTCTAATTATGTAGATACGTGAAATAAAGAGATTTTAGATAGGCGTACTCTTGAGGGGGCAAAATTGGAAAAAGGGGATAAAGATGGTACCAACAAAATGGCCGCTGATAGAATCATGTAATTCGGTGTATACATTCCTCTGACTGTATAGCAAATTCGTACTTTATTTTGTTGCTTTTACAACAAAAAAATGGTAGAATCATGAAGTTGTCTTATACTGCGTACGTGAGAGATAAAGTATTTTCAAAATTTATACTTTTGAAATTAAAATAGGATGGAAATACAGCCAACCAAACGACTGTAGCGACTACTTTATGAATTGAAGTATTATATCCATTATATATATAGTATACAAATATTGGTAGCCTTGGCTTATTAATTAAATTTCTTATTTTCATACAGTTAAAATTTGTTGCGGACATTCCTCTTGTAGCTTGGAAGAACCACAAAAAATAAAAGTTTTAGCGGGCGAAATGGGACAAAAAGGGATTAAGTATGGTACCAATGATACGACAACAGCTAGAATCATGAAATTCGGCATGTACATCCCTCTAATTGCATAGACACGTAAAATAGAGGGATTTTTCGAAATTCGTACTTTTAAGGGATATAATGAAAAAGAGGGATAAAATTGGATCTACCAAACCGCTGAAGTTAAAATCATGAAATTCGGTGTATACATTCTGACTATGAAGACTCGAAAAAGGGTTTTTTCGAAATTTGTACATTTGGGCGGAGAATGGGGCGGAATGGTGGGGATATCTTTAAAATGTATACTTTTCTTATCACTTTGTCTGTATCTGAAAATGCTTCTTTCTAATGGCGACTGACAATCGCCTAATATTTAGGCATGTTCACTTTCACAATTTCAGCATTTTATTTATATATAGTAGTCGATTTTAAACAGTGCGCATAAATATACATTATAGTTTGAAATAGTAAACAAATATAGTAATGTGCATAAAAATATCACATTTTTCGTAATATGGTACTGTGCTTCTATGTAAAGTCGACATCCTTTAATCTGCTGGTAATACTGTGGAATGCACAATTCACAATTCAATACGATAAATGAGTAAAATGTTTTTCGAAAAAATTAAAATTGACCGACATATTGTGAAAAAAACTTTTTTTCAAAAAAAAAATGCTGGGATTGCCATTTCGTTTATTTTTGCAAAAAAAAAAAATTAAAAAAGTTTTTTCGCAATATTTCGGATTTTTTTTTTTCGGCACAATTGGGCACAAACCTGGAACAATTCAGCACAACTGTTTTTTGAAAATTGAAAATGGCATTTTTAACATCTGGTACATCGATTTAAGACCGTTTATCCCAAAATGAAATAAAGAAAACAAAAACCAACCAGCTTAAATAGTTAAGTGAGATGTGACCCTCAGTCATTTGGGAGAATCATTAACGTAAATATGTATATCCGAGTAAATAAATTTGCATTATAACTGCCAAAGTATCTTAAGCTAAGACAATAACCTAGTTAAAGCAATTCATAATGGTTCCGAATTCAATTTTTCTACCCAAAATTATTTAAGAACATAAAATATAATATTTCTGTTGATATTTTTTTCTTTATTCATTCCTCTAGGGAACATATTGCTTGATAAATTAATTATAATTAATTACTCCGTCCAAGAATATTTTGGATTGAAATAGTACATATGATGGTTGTAAAGTCAAGAATTGTGAAAAGTGCATTTAGAAAATCCCGCGTATATAGAGAATACCAAAATATTTTGTGACCGAATTTAAATAAATGCAATTGCAACCGCGAATTTTGGATTTTTGCAACAATTGCAGCCACTGACTACATATATGTATGTCTCAAGTGACATTGGTTCTTGCTAAAAATCAGCCGGATCCGATGGATAGATCGCGAAAAAATACAAAACAAAAATGTCCTGCATACATCTCCCGAATCTTTTGCAAAAATTTCCAATTTGTATTTTTTTTTTGCAGTACTTTACCGAAAGGCCCGCATCGATCCTCCAAAAAATAAAATTACATGTCAATTTTGAGAGCTTCATTTTATCGCCACTGGAATTTTGCGGTAATTTTTTTTCGAAGAACACTTTAATCTTTAAATGTCCTTTTTTTGTAAAGACTTTTATAATTTTTTTCGACAAAGAGTCAAAATGACACATGAAGGAGGATCTAGAGGGTTAAGATCATCCACAAAAATAATCCTCACAGAAGTCCACAGTATAGTTCTGACAATGAGAATTCTCTGAGGCATTAAATTACAGTACTTTTTTCGTTAAGTGTTAATGTTCCTTTCGACCAAAAAATGAAAATTTTGACCCGCTGTAAAAGAAACTCAGACCAGCTGGACTATAAGTTTATTTTACAAAAATTATCTACTCAGCATGGCCTTTCAGAAGTATATGATCGCTACTCTGTTCCAAATAATGCTGTTGGACAGTGTTTTTATTACTACTTAATATAAATAACATTAAATAGTCTTAACATTATTAATACTAATTTAATTTAATATTTTGTTGTGGTCAGCGCGCCGCAGTAGCAACCAGAAGGTCCCTTTAAAACACAAAACGGATCCAAGATGTGGAAGTTACTGCGAATAGTATAAAAAATGCATCAGAAATAGAAAGACAATCTTAAAAAAACTCACGGATGGACAGTGATAAAGTCGAAATATTTTGGGACATCACATTAAACAAACCAAAATTTAATTATACCCTCCTCTAGGGTATTATGTCTTTGTGCTTTTGTTTGTAACATCCAAATGGAAGCGAGATAGACCCATCGTTGAGTATACCGGTCGACCTAGATTCACTTTTCAGCTATATAACTTGACTTTTTGGCATTTTTAACTAGTTTAACGAGTTGTAATTTTTTTGTCTCAATATGGATCGAATTTAAATTCCTTACAATGTCACCTAACTTATGGTACCACACCTCGGAAACCCAAAAACTAACAATTACTCGTACTTTGTACTCACTCACAACTCGTACTCGTAGTCGCTCTCGTATTCGTACTTACTACAAACATCAACAGCTGCTTATGACCATTTTGGCCTTTTATTTCATTCGATTGCGAGTAGATCTGTTCGTATATGTGCGTGTGTGTATGTGTCGATGTGTTTCATTCATTCGATGCCGCTTCTGGTGTTGCCTCCCTTCGCCTTGTCTGTTGTCTGTATGTATGTACATTTAACAAATTTGAAGTGGTAATGTATTGGTTACGGAAATGGTACGAAATGTACATTCCCCGTTTGTTCTTTGCTCTTGTGTTTTCCTATTGCCTGCCCTCGCTCCTTTTGATTTGTTTTTGCTTTTTTTTTTTTGGTCTTGGTTTTGTATATTTTCGGGGGTAAATGTACGATTATATGGCATTAAAGATGATACTCTTGCACAATGCTAAAAATAAGTCGGACTATTTGTAAAAATAGAATAAAGTGCGCCCGGCCAGCACAAGACCCACCAAAAGAACATCACCCGGAAAAGAAGGAAAACGCAAAACCAAAAAAATAATGCTGGAATTGCTCGTTTCAATGTTCAATTTGTCTAAATAAATTATGAGTTCAGGCCATGCTATTTCTTGCTAGTGATAGTTGTAAATTGTTCCCATAGCTGAAGTTCGATTAAAGCGTGCGGAAATACTAATTTAGCAGATCGCCTTTTAGGAATGTTCGGAACAAATTTAATACCTTTAGTTTATTTTCAAATTAAATTTTGCCACAAGGGCTGGGTTGTTTAAAATGTCTAGTTATTTGAGTGGGCATTACCAGGTAATTTGCTTATCTATACTACTGATGGGTAAATTAGGGGCATTCAAACCATGTATCAAAATTAGTCAGTTTTGCGTTTTCTCTGCACAGTCAGATTTAGACAAAGTGCAAATAAGAAGATGTCTGAGCGATGTCACAGTCTCTGTGTGTGGCATATAGCCAAGAACATAATATATATTAGATAATTGCTAAGATCGGCTACGTACAGAATATCTAATGGGCTAATCCACTAAGGGCCTATACAATACCCACTTTTAACAATTATATGGGCCAAACTATATATATACTAGCATTACCCGCTGCTTCGCACGCGAAAATTCCAGTTATTTGTTGATAAACCTTCTCTGTTTTTGGATAGTATTTATTTAATTTTCTTTTGGTTGATATAGAATCTAAAATAGTAATTTGGAAACCTCCTATTAGCTAGCACACTCACACCGTCAAAGGAATGTGCTTGACTATTTTATAAAATATAACAACCATTTATATCGTCGAGCTCATGTTTCTAGATTCAGCCAGCCAGTTTATAACTTTATGCACTTCTTTCCCAAAAAGTACACATTTTGAAAAATCACTATAGGTAAAATGTGTTTTTGCTTCCCCTAAAAATATGTACTTTATTTGGTAACACATTTATTCCTTGTTGTCCCGTTCCCCCTTTTAAATACAAATTTTTAAATGTCCATTTATGTTCCGCGTTTACGTAATTAAAGGATTGTACAGCATTTTAATTCCTTTTCGTTCCGCGCACCCCTTAAAAGTACAAATTTCGAAAAAGCAAACTACTGCGCTTCTATATGGTCAGAGGAATTTACATACCAAATTTCACGATTCTGGCTGTAATAATTTAGTTGAACCCATTTGTATCCCTTTTTGTCCCGCTCGCCCCTTAAAAATACAAATTTCGAAAAATCCCTATTTGTAGCTCTTTTGCATGGTCAGTGCAAGGAACGCACCGAATTACACGTGTCTAGCTACTGCCGTTTAGTCAGGACGAAGGTTCGATGTTTATCCCTTTTGGGCCATTTTACCCCCCAAAAGTACGAATTTCGTAAAACGTCGAAGTCTAAGTCATATTTGGGAACTACCCTGAAAATTTCATGACCCTGGCTTCAGCTGTTTGGTCTGGGGGCTGGTTAATGATAAGTCAGTCAGTTACGCAACTCTTTTATATATATAGATTAACAGTATCTAAATGAAATATTAATGCAAATCAAATAAGTCGGAAGGCTCCACAATAATAACTTCGAGAATTAGCGGGTGAATTGGATCAATGCCACGTTTTTGGGTGGGTGTTTAAATACCGCATTTTGTTAAATGACTGAAAACAAAGGTTTTTCATTGATTTTATATATGTTGTCAGTGATTTCAATCTAACCTTATGATAAATAACTGGCCATAATTAGATCATCGTGGCACCTTTATTTCTATTTCGTCTTATGTTTGTTCACATGTCTTTTATTCAGATTTGACAGTACAGATTTAATAGTGATTCTCGTTCTATTACTCAAATAAATGTTTTCTATGTGTTTTGTATGAAGTAACCATAGAGATATGTATGAAAAAAAAGAAAGCTCTCCGCTTGGAGACATTTTGCAGGGAGTCATACAAAGTGTTGATGATCATGTGGAGGTGTGCCACCGAAACTATGGCCAACATTTGACCAATATAGTATTTCATACATACACTGTCCATCAAAATAACTTTATTTCATAAAAACAAAGTTCGACCAATGGATTTTGATAGAACGTATCCATGAAACTACGTAATGTAGCCGAATCAAGTTGCAACCCTTTTGGCAATAGAAAACCATGTTATCCTACATTTTTGGTAGCGAGTGTGTTCAGCAATTTTTATGTGGCGTTTATGTCTTTCGTGAAAAGTGCACATAAGCCATGATCAACCGCATTGATTTATCCTCCAATACCATGGAGCGTATAAGTGTCGATTTATTTTATGTATGTATTAATCATACGCCACAGTAAACAAAGTCGTAGAGTGTTGCATACTTGTGTTAAATTCTACAGCAGGGATACAAGCCGACCGATTTTAAGCCGCTGCCGCCGCATGTTTCTACACGAGCCTAGCCGCCGCCGATTTCATCGGCTCACATCGACTTCAACCACGCCGCCAATTTCATCGGCTCATATCAACTTCAACCACGCCGCCGAAATTTTACGGAGTTCTAACTACGCAAAGTTTTGTTTGGAAGGCTTTATCATAATGTGTCCTTTCATGGTTACATTTATGCTGAAGATGTTTCTCTTTGGGCAATCTTGTGTAGGACACAAAGCCAGAAATCTCGCAACGATGACCTTCGTCGTCACACACATGTATATTTAGGACATGAAGTTGCACTATCCTCCGATTACAATACCATTTTCACTGTTCGGACACTTTTGGATCATGAACCTTATATAGTGCTTCTTTAGTATCAGAGTAGGTGGAGCTTTACTTATCTTTGGAATGATATGCCTCACATGAAAAGCTGCAATTGCAAAAAATTTTATTAAATTCGACCATATTATAAATTTTGGCAATGGATTCCCACTCCCAAAAAATAATCAGAGCCCAGCCAAATTATTCTTTTGCGTTTCACTGTTCAGTTAATGGGTCAAAATGGGTTAAATTATGGGAACATTGACTAATATTGAATAATATTAACGAATATTGAACTACTTGCCAAAAAAAATAAAAGAAAAGATATTAAAAACCAATACAAATTGTTCTTTCCATGTTCCCAAAATTGTCAAATAAATAGGGGTGATTGAGTGACAGAACGAGCCGGCAAATCAGCCGAAAGGCGCCGCCGCCGATAATTCTTGGACGGCTTGTAACTCTGTTCTACCGTTTATTGGTGAGAATGCAATTGAAATATAGACGAAAAATAACTTCTAATTGAATAATATTTAGGATAATATTGATTGCCAATCAAAAAGTTAAATATATATTTTTCTTTAAAATTAGGAACTATCATTAAAAAGACCGACAAGTTATAACAAATGTTCATCATCGTCTGAAGGTATTGTCGAACATTTGATCTATATTACACTATGGTACAAAAAATTGGGAAGTTCTATAACTGGCTTTAAAAAGAAGAAACTTTGACCACGTCCAGCAAACATATTTTATTTCATTTTTTTCGAAATTTTCCAACTTTGTTGATATTTGTTCATTGACTTTTGGTCATTCCAAAATTTTACGAATTTGATACCAAACTTATTTTTATTTAAAATTATTATAGGTTATCCTATCTTAAATAACAACCACAACAAAGGATCTGAATTTGACGAAAATTAATACACACAATACAAAAATACATACGACTCAGATAAAAATTGTGATAAAAATACTAGATTTGCTGATTTTGCATTTTTGTCAAAAAAGTAGCCGAATGAATTCAAGTGCGGAAAATGGGTTCCAAAATTTGGAAATGTTTACTGAAATCTCTTTAATCTCTCTTTTTGTACCGTTTGTATCTGTTTTAATGAATTTTAGTTATTTGTGTTATTTTGAGAGATGTGAATGAGCGGAATGACCAAAACTTGAATTTTTGCAAAAATTTAGTTTTAGTGAAATAGTATTTAACTGAGATTGTCATAATTTTTAAAAACGTAGTGTCGTTTTACTCCTCACTAAACGTCCCTTTTAATCACATCACAAGTGGTACGGTTACCTTTCAAAATAAAGTGAAAAGAGGGAAATTGCGAATAAATTCAAATAAACTCTGTTTGCTGGACGATTCGCCAGTGTTTATATCTTTTGAAAGGCTTAAGGGTATTCATTAAATCCGGCAAGGAACTGAAAATCTGTTGCTAATCGACTAAATAATAAGTCTATAACTCTTTACGCAAAACTGTTTTTTACCCTAAGTAAAGTTTTTTTGGGGTAGCTGGGAAATCACGATAGTTGTAGTCTGCAGCCAAGTTGTTACCATGTTTACCAATGTTACCATGCTATTTGTAAATGAATTTACATTCTATTAAATATAGATGCAAAATGGTCCAGTTTAAAAAAGTTGCTTTCATTTTGCTAAATATTTAATTTATGTGGATGATATTAAAATATTTTTACATATTTCAGATTCTGCAGATATTTCATTAATTTCTTCAGGAGGATTTGAATAGGGTGTTCCATTGGTGTGGACAAAATAATCTTCCTTTGAATATTTCTAAATGTTATCACCTTCCATTTACTAGACGTACTAGAATGATTGATTCGCAGTACAATATCAATAATCAATGTTTGAAAATGGTAAATCGCGTGTTAGACCTTGGTGTCTTGTTTGATTCAAAGTTAGATTTCAATGCTCATATTAATTATGTATTGCCAAATGCTTATGCGGTCCTTGCTTTCATTAAAAGAAATAGTAAAGAATTTAATGGCCCATATACGCGAAAAATTTTGTATACTTCTTTTGTTAGATCAAAACTTGAATATGCTTCCATTGTATGGAATCCATTTTATGATGTAAATTGTGATCGTGTTGAAAGATTGCAAAGAAAATTTATTAAGTTTGCCTTTCTTTAAATTTTTCAAATCTGAGTCTCGATGTAAGCTTATACGTTTGGAAACCCTGGCCAATAGAAGAGCTAAAAGTTCTGTTCTATTCGTGTACAGATTTCAATATACCCCAATACAAATGTCCTTTACGATTTAAAATTTTTTGTCAAACACATACATTTAAAGGATACAAAAATCCTTCCCGTTTTCACTTTTTCACCAAATTGAATTGTATTCGTATAGAAAGTGGAGTGTATCATATAGTCGGCCCCGCCCGACTTATCCTTTCCTTACTTGTTTTCTTGTGGATTTATTATCACTTGCACTTGTGAAGCCGAGTAGAAGTCATTTATATTATTTTATTTTTAAGAACTACTACAAAGAATCAACAAATATCTATTAGTTTTCAAATGAACAACGATAAAATAATTTATAGAAATTAAAAGAGTTATTTGAGTTTCTTAATGTAGCAACATTCACCAGCCTCCGTTTATATAGACATTCTTCTACAGAAAATCTGTAGATACCGAATAAATATAATTGTGATGGCAGACATTTTCGCATCGACATTCCTTGTCTTTCCTCACTTGTAAACCTGTTATTATTTTAAAATAAAACTATTTGTTAATATGAGGGACGACTATATCCTAAATGTAATTGCCTACACAGGGTGGCTGATGAATGTTTCTGCATTAAGAAACTCAAATACCATTTTCCGGATTTTAAAAATAACAGAATTTATACGTTTATTATTCATTACTTGTGAATTATTCTTTGTGTATAGATGCGTGATTCTCTGCAGAACGGTTTAAGAAACAAATTAATGTGAGCTATAGAGGCTACTGTTTTCTAAATTCCATAACTTCTGACCTAGTTACGACATTTTGACGCTCGAAAATGCATTACACAGGTATTTCCTTGGGGATTTATAAAAAATTATTAATTTCCAAAAAATATTTATTTTTTTATGAACTTTTTTATTTATTTTAGTAATTTGTTCACTAGAAGTGGCTGTATGTTTTTGCTTTCAACTGCAAAAAATAAATTGGTGGGTTCTCATATGAAATGAAAGTTATAGAAGAAACCGCAAGACACTATTTTCAAAATAAATATACATTTTTAATTATTTTATAATATTTCATAAATTTCAACACAGTGAGGTATTTTTTTAAATATTTACGAATTTACTCGCATTTTTTTAATCTATACATAAAGTTTTTCCAAAAAAACACATAAAATTCAGAAAAATGCATGAAATCTTTATTTGGATCGATAGTACGGTCCGGTCCATATAATTTAATGTTTGAAGATTATTTCATGCAAATGTTGACCTTGACTTCGCCTCAAATGGTCCATCCGCTTAGTCCAATTTTGGCATTTCCACGTTTTTGAGTAACAGAGGCCCAATTGCTGCGAACGGCGACGAATCGATAATTGATGGTCATCATTAACACTGGTCGATACAGTCGATGCGATATTTTCTTCAGTTCGCACTCTACGTAAGCGTGTTGGTGGTTTACTGTCCAACAATGTAAATTTGGTGCGACTGACTGACTGACTTATCATTGACCAGCCCCCAGACCAAACGGCTAAAGCTAGGGTCATGAAATTTTCAGGGTAGTTCCCAAATATGACGTAGACGTCGACGGAGAAAGGGTTTTACAAAATTTGTACTTTTAAGGGGCGAGCGGGACAAAAAGGGATAAAAATGGTACCAACTAAAGTATTACAGCTAGAATCGTGAAATTTGGTATGTAAATACCTCTGACCATATAGAAGCGCAGTAAAATTGGATTTTTCGAAATTTGTACTTTTAAAGGGCGAGCGGCACAAAAAGGGATAAAAATGGTACCAAATAAAATATTACAGCTAGAATCGTGAACTTTGGTATATAAACTCTTCTGACCATATAAAACAAAATAAAATGGGATTTTTCGAAATTTGTACTTTTAATGGGCGTGCGGGATAAAAATGGTACCAACAAAAGTTTTACGCCTAGAATAGTGAAATTCGGTAGGTAAATTTCTCCAACCATATAAATGCGAAGTAAAATCGGATTTTTCGAAATTTGTACTTTAAAGGGGCGAGTGGGATAAAAATGGTACCAACTAAAGGATTACACCTAGAATCCTGAAATTTGTTATGTAAACTCCTCTGACCATATAAAAGCGAAGTAAAATTAGATTTTCGAAATTTGTTATTTTAGGGGAGTGTAAGACAAAAAGGGATAAAAATGGGACCTACTAAAGTATAACACCTAGAATAGTGAAATTTGATATGTAAATTCCTCTGACCAGATAAAACCGAAGTAAAGTTGGATTTTTGGAAAATCGTACTTTAAAGGGGCGTGCGGGACAAAAAGGGATAAAAATGGTACCAACTAAAGTATTACACATAGAATGGTGAAATTTGGTATGTAAATTCCTCTGACCATATAAAAGCGAAGTAAAATTGGATTTGTCGAAATTGGAAATTTTAAGGTGTGCGCAATATAAAAAGGAATACAAATTGTGTACAACCCTTTAATTGTATAAACGCGGAACATAAATATAAATTACAAAATTTTTAGTTATAAGGAGGATGTGGGACGTCAAGGAATAAACGTGGTACCAAATATAGTACATGTTTTTAAGGGAAGTGATTTTTTGGGAATGAGATGCAAAAAGTTATAAAGTTTTCGGCTGTATCTAGAAACATGAGGTCGAGGATATAAAATGCTCTGCGGTTGTAATTTTTTGTTCAAAACTGGGTAGAAAATGATACAAATTATACACACGAAGGGATTTCAGCTAAAATAGTGCTCATCGTTAAGCACATTCCTTTGTCTGTATATAAGCGATATCTAATAGGAGGTTTCTAAATTACTATTTTAGATTTATCTATATCCACTAAAATAAAATCATATAAATACAATCCAAAAACAACGACGAATAAAACTCATAACAAATACCTGGCTTTGTCGAGTGCGAAGCAGCGGGTACTGCTAGTTATTCATGTAAGTCGCAATGATTTAAAGCATAACTTGAAGATGGGAAAAATTAATATAATTCTAAAACATCGGCCATAATTCATGCATTTATTCCGAGTTAAAATTTAAATAATTCTCCATTTTTTATTAGTAACAATAAAAAATTATAAAAATTAGTTAACAAACCTTTTCTCAACATTTACCCGACATTTCCCAAAACAACTTTTTCCTCTTGCAAGTGATGTATTGCCCCCAATGTTATCCTTAGTGAAATCTGACTTAACCTCCCAAAATTATTGTTTAAATACTAAAGATACCTTCAATGAAAATTAAAATTTTAATAAAATTAGATGTTTTTATTTATATCAAAAACTCCTGCTTGCAACGCACTTCATTCAAGTATTCCAATTAGCGGCAAAGTAGGCAACGCATACACCGATGTCATTCGAAATTAAATTTCCTGCTATTAAATTGTGTCTTGTAAAATGTAAATAAATAAACTGCTTTATTTTCAATTAAACCTTATTAGAAATACATTAACATTCCCACCCGACACCCGAGACTATGTAAATAAATACGCAGTACACCGTTCGGCCATAACTTTGAGCGAAATTTAATTTTCAAATATATACAAGTTATTGGACTTGAGAAACAATTAAAACCCCTTTACTTCCACAGCATAACCTATTTCCTATTTCACTTTAATAACAGCCCAAATAAACTAAACAACAACGAAACCCCACTCCAGTAACATTTAAAGGTATCTGTGCCGGAAACCGAGTACGGCGGCACAGCATGGATGCCGTAACGGCAAATTTGAATTTAAAGCACGTACCAAAGAAGTCCAACAACAACGACAACTGGAGGGAAAATGAATTGGAATAGTAGTGTGTTGAGAGGCACAAATCCTGAAATTGGCCTTAATAAAAAGCAAAGAGTGTGACTGGCGATGATGGTGTGGGTGTGTGTGTGTGCGTCGATAGGGGTTGTTGGCTGGCAGCTCTGATAGGGTTCTAAGCTTGTCGAAAATGTACAGCAGGACATTACAACAATATTGACTTATTCTTATGTAAAACAAGCATAAATTTGTTCATATCGAGGAAGCCATTAACAACAACAAGGTCAACGCCAAATATTGACAGAGTCTATTAAAATTTTTCTGATTTAATGCAGTGTCGGGGACAAAAATGGCAATTTAATATGATTTTGTTCTGGAAAATTGTTTAAATTTAAGAATGTCTAGCTAGTTGTAAGTGTGTTGATAATGTTGAGTAATCATTTGGCGTTTATTCGGTATTCAAAAGTCATTTCGTTTCTTATGGTTTTGTGGTTAAACCCCGTAATCCCAATCGATTTATTACTAATTTGAAGCTAATTGACATTGTACGAGAGTGTATTATACACACACTGCATTTAGGCATACACACATATGTGTGTGTATTAGGGTGGTCCTTATTGTTCGAAAATTTCTATCAACAATAATAGCTAAATGAAATGCAAAGACAGTTTTTTGCTATTCAATAATTAAAACTAAATAACAGAGCTTTAGATAGAAAGAAAAATTTTTGGTTTGAATTATTTAATATTTCTTGGAAATTTTTGGAAACAAATTAAAAAATTATCATTTCAACTCAGAGTGAAAACATATATTCTATTCAAAAAACAATTTTCAATATACATATTTTTGCAATAATTTTTTTAGTTTAAATCTAAAATTTTTCTTTTTTTTTTCAATATTTTGTTTATACAAAAATTTATATTTTTTTAATTTTTAATAATATTAAAAAATTAAAAAAAATGTATTTTTTATAAACAAAATATTATTAAAAATTAAAAAAATATAAATTTTTGTATAAGTAAAATATTGAAAAAAAAAAATAGTTTTAACCTAATAAAATTTTGCAAAAATATATATTGAAAATTTAAAAAAATTATTTCCAATAATTTTTATTTTTGTTGAAACTGAAACTAATTTTTATTTTTGTTTGGAGAAAAATTTTTTCATCTCAGGAATTTTCAGAGTGATTATATTAAAAAATAATTTTCAATATTGTTAAAACAGAAATTTTTCATTTTTTTTAAATATATTGCTTATACAAAAATTTATATTTTTAATTTAATTTTTTAAATATTTTGTTTATAACATATATATTTTTTAATTTTTAGTTATTTTTTAATACGGTTACAACTTCAATTTGGCTGCAATTAAATATATTTTTTTTGTCATAACTAACATTTCTAAATTTTTTTTCAATATTTCGATTATACAAAAAATTTATATTTTTTAATTTTTAATTAATTTTAATTTAATTTTTAAAATATTTTGTTTATTAAATATATGTATATTCTTTTAATTTTTAGTTAATTTTTTAAATGGTTAAATTTTCAATTTTGGCTACAAAAAAAATCGAAAACTTTATCATGCCTGTATTCAGTTTTAACATCTACCCGTTCTATAAAAACAAAAATAATATCTTAGTTTCTCAATTTCCCGACAAGTAATTTTATCAGCTTTAAACTTGTTTCCTTTTCCAAGGGAGGATGCATTTTCCCCGTTTATGATGAGATAGTCTTGAGTCCACATTTTTGAGTGGTACTTCATTGGGCCTGTGTTACATTCTGAAAATTCGTCGGGCCACTCTAATGTGCCTGCTTGAGTTTATTACATTTCACCTACGTGCGTCTGTATATGAACACATACACACACACGTGTGTGAGTATGTCATGTGTCTATTGGATAATGATAATTATTACCATTAATTGAGACACGCGACTTTGTGGTCGAAAAGTGTGATTAGGCTCAGACACACATAAGCGCAGGCACAAGCACGCATGTATGTGCATGTGTCCTAAACTCCTTAGAGTAATTAAGCCCATTTCCGTCAATCGCTATTACAACCTTGAGGTACGAATTTATAGCACTTCAACGAGCATGTGGTCAACAGTTCTAGTGATAACTGAATTTTGAAGAATATCACAGAGAGCAGAAAACAAATAAGGTTTTTTGGCTGGATTTTTCCGGGCGGGATATTATAACTATGGATCTAAAACATCAGTGCTGAAAAGATGAGGAGAATTGAATAAAGTTATACTGTGGAGATCTGAAGTCAATTATCAAATTATTCAGAAATCAGAAATTGTATAATGCTAACGCTGTAACATGCAGGTAATGTGCACTCAGAAAAAAACAAAACCATAACATGAATTAAAATGAACTAAAATTTAGGAAAATTGAACTCTTATAGCGCTAAAGCCAAAAAAAAAGCTAAAGATTCTAGTTCAATTTTCCACAAACCAAGTAAATATTTACTCAAACTGAGAAAAATTCCAGTAAGATTTTCCTCAAACCAAGTACATGTTTAAAATCTAAGTAAAATTTTCCTAAATCTAAGTAAATTTTTCTTAAAACCAAGTAAATGTTTACTAAATTTAAGTAAAAAAGTGGTTGTTTAGAATAATACTTGAAGTATTTAAGAAATAAGTCGAAATGAATTAATATTCAAGAATTGTATAAACAATTTCAAGTGATTTTTTATAAGTTCATAAATTTCAGTAAACATATTAACTTAGTTTTAGGAAAAAACACACTACTTAGTTAAAATTTCCTAAATGGAATTTTTTTCATACAAAAAAATTCTGATTTTTTGTCTTACTTAAATCCTTGGAAATATTCTTCCACACAAGTATGTATTTAAGATTTAACTTAAAAAGAAGGGTTGTAGGTTGGCTACCATGTGTTTTTCTTAGCCGCAATCGTCTTCATATTTTTAAGATGAACAAGTAAAAACGGGGATAGGTTCGGCCGGGCCGAACTTTATATAACATCCACCATGGATTGCATTCTACAGAGGCTTTTAATTTTCGTAGAAATGCAGTAATATTGCAGGAAATTGTTAAATTTTTTAGTATAGTCAAACCAAAACAAATAAAAATATCGAAAAAATAATTTTATAAGTAAATATTTGATTTGAACTGGGATATTGTCCTGGCTCAAGACCATTTTGCTTCTATATTTAATAGAATGCAAATTTATTTACAAATGGCATGGTGACATTTATTACTTGGCTGCAGACTACCACGATCATGATTTCGACCATGTCAAAAGTCTTTTCAAGTGGCTTCGCAGCGACTTTTCAACATCAAACCCGGCCTCTATAAGGAGATGATACTCACAAACGAACGAGAAGCATAACTCACTTGCCGAATTTGCGTTTAAAAAATCGCACCAAGTAATAAAGCACACATGCCATCTTACAAGCATCTCATTGAGTTGCATATGTAAGTATGTGTATATGCAGGTATAGTTACCCAGCAATACTTCTGCCGTGCCAACGCTCATTTGTTTTAGTTTTTTCGTTTGCATTTTTTTGGTCTGTAATCAATATTTGATTTGAACTGGGATATTGTCCTGGCTCTTGTAAATTAAATATAGAAGCAAAATGGTCTTGAGCCAGGACAATATCCCAGTTCAAATCAAATATTGATTACAGACCAAAAAAATGCAAACGAAAAAACTAAAATAAGTAAATATTTTTATTATTTCAAACCACGCAAGGCAACACTACCAATATGTTTACACTATATATCGAAATAATACTTCAAGTCAATTCAAAAAATAAATATTCTTGTATTTATATTTTCAAACAAGTAAGGAAATGCTAAAGTCGGGCGGGGCCGACTCTATGATACACTCCACTTTCTATCCGAATACAATTTAATTCGGTGATAAAGTGAAAACGGGAAGGATTTTTGTATTCTGCAAATGTAAATGTTTGACAAAAATGTTAAATCGGAAAGGACATCTGTATGGGGGTATATTGAAATCTGGAACAAAATAGTCGAAATATAATATGTATAGTTTGGCCAAAATCGGTTAAACATTTGGGAGCAACATTTGTATTTGGGGTATATCTAAATCTGAACTGATCTTACCCACTTTCACCATAGGTTTTTTACTTGGATTATAAGCTGCTGTGCCAAATTTAAAGAAAATCGAGTATAATATGGGGTTTCTAGAACGGAAAATGTCAAATCGGGAGTGACATTTGTATGGGGGCTATATCTAAATCTGAACCGATTTGCTTCAAATTAAATAGCGTTCGTCCTTGAACCACAAAACTTATTTATGCCAATTTTTGTTAAGATCGGACTATAATTGCGACCTGTAATTTGATTACAACAATAGATGGACAGACGGACAGACAGACGGACATTGCTACATCGACTCAGGAAGTGATTCTACGTCGATCGGTATACTTAACAATGGGTCTATCTCGCTTCCTTTTGGGTATTACAAACAAATGCACAAAGCCATAATACGCTCGTGGAGTGTATAAAAAGCTTAAATGCCATAAATATTGGTAGGTAGTGCTACATTTGCTATTTTAATTCCAAAAGAACAAATTTTGAAAATCCATTATCTCACGTACATAGTGCAAAATAACATAACTTTATGATTAAACCAATTTTTCCATAAAAGTAAGAATTACGAATTTGGAAAAATAATTTTATTTTGCGTGTCTATGCAGTCAGAGGAATGTATACAACGGATTCAATGATTCTAGCTGCGGCCATTTGGTTTGTACCATTTTTATACGACTTTTTGAAATCTCTTTATTTTACGTGTCTACGCAATTAGAGGGATGTGCATAACGAATTTCATCATTCTAGTCGTTTAGTTGGTACTATTTATATACCTCTGTACCCATTGTATACCTTGAAAGTACTAATTTGGAAAAAAATCTTTAATTTGGTGCTATTTTTATCCATTTTTTTCATTTTAACCCCAAAAAGTACGAATTTCAGAAAATCCGTTTATTTTATGTGTCTACGTAATCAGAGGAATGTATGCACCGAATTTCATTATTCTATGTGCAACGGTTTGCTTTGTACCATTTTTATCCCTCTATTCCCATTTTATCCCTTAAAAGTACGAATTTGGAAAAATATTTTTATATCACGTATCTACTCAATTAAAGGAATGCGCACACCGAATTTCGGTTTTCTAGCTGTTGTTTGATATGTACCATTTTATCCCTTTTGGGCCCCTACGAATCACTTTATGGTGCACGTTTTTGTTATAGGCGGAATGCGTATACCAAATATCAAGTAAGTACAAGCATATTTAAAAAAGTAAAATATTAGGGGTTATTATGGGTATTTATAGTTCTTGTGAGGGAAAATTTTTTCTACGATCTACGACAACAAGACACGTTTATGGAAAATTTGGACGTCCTAACTCCTTTCGTTTAGATGCTAGCGTGCTTTCAGCAGACGGACAGATGGACGGACATGGCTAGATCGTCTTAGAATTTTATGACGATCAATAATATATATACTTTATAGGGTCTCAGGTCGATATTTCAAGGTGCTACAAACGGAATGACTAAGTTAGTATATCCCATCCTGGAGGTGGAGGGTATAAAAAAAAACAAAATTCGTATCACTCCTCAGCTTTTCAGAAAGTATAAGAGTATTCAATTCCTTAAAAAAATATTGTTTCCTTCAACTGCTCACGAACGAAACTACAAAATTAAGATTTTTCAAATATTCATCTTTGAAATTAAAATATATAAAAATTAATTAAAAATAGTATTTTTAAGATTTAGAAAAAAGTAGAAATTCATACAACTCCTCAGCTATTCAGAAAGTATAAGAATATTAAATTCCTTCTAAAAATCTATTTTTGAAAAATATGTTCCTTCAACTCATGAACGAAACTAGAAAACCAATAGATTTTCATACTGAATATAGGAGTTTTGAATTTATTATATATATGAAATAAATTCGTAAAAGTATTTATCGTTACCCCCAATTTTAAAACGCGTAATCGCGTTTTTAAAATATTCCGACAGTAATTCTGGAATACATCGAAATATGTAATAAACTCGATACTGATATATTTCATGAAAGCACTGTTAGTGGAAAGTGGATCCCATGTAGGAAAAACGCCGTTATAAATATTAAATAAATTAAAAATAAAAATAACATTGTCCGACAGATCATATTACACTTACACCGCATGATATACGACTGAAACTAAAAGCAAAGTGGAGTTAATTCGCGTTTTTAGTTTTTCATTTCTTCATCCTAAAAGGACTACAAAGTTCCAAACATTTTAAATACTTATTCGAAGAAGAGAATATGTGCTAAAAATACTTCAAGTTTCTATCTAGTTTAGCATTGAGAACCATTTCAAGTTTTCCCTCTTAAAAAGTAAAATATAAATAAACAAAATAAACTAAGAGGGAAGCTAAAATGCTTGTTAATGCAGGAAATTTGAAGTATTAAAGGGTGATTTTTTAAGAGCTTGATAACTTTTTTTTAAAAAAAAACGCATAAAATTTGCAAAATCTCATCGGTTCTTTATTTGAAACGTTAGATTGGTCCATGACATTTACTTTTTGAAGATAATTTCATTTAAATGTTGACCGCGGCTGCGTCTTAGGTGGTCCATTCGGAAAGTCCAATTTTGGGCAACTTTTTCGAGCATTTCGGCCGGAATAGCCCGAATTTCTTCGGAAATGTTGTCTTCCAAAGCTGGAATAGTTGCTGGCTTATTTCTGTAGACTTTAGACTTGACGTAGCCCCACAAAAAATAGTCTAAAGGCGTCAAATCGCATGATCTTGGTGGCCAACTTACCGGTCCATTTCTTGAGATGAATTGTTCTCCGAAGTTTTCCCTCAAAATGGCCATAGAATCGCGAGCTGTGTGGCATGTAGCGCCATCTTGTTGAAACCACATGTCAACCAAGTTCAGTTCTTCCATTTTGGGCAAAAAAAAGTTGGATATCATCTCACGGTAGCGCTCACCATTCACAGTTACGTTACGATTCGCATCATCTTTGAAGAAGTACGGTCCAATGATGCCACCAGCCCATAAACCGCACCAAACTGTGACTTTTTGTGGATGCATTGGTAGCTCTTGCAATGCTTCTGGCTGATATTCACTCCAAAATCGACAATTCTGCCTATTTACGTACCCATTGAGCCAAAAATGAGCTTCGTCGCTGAACACAATTTCTTTCTTTCTGAACTTTCTTAACAGAGCACGCATTTTGATAATAAAATTCAATGATTTGCAAGCGTTGCTCGTTAGTAAGTCTATTCATGATGAAATGTCAAAGCATACTGAGCATCTTTCTCTTTGACACCATGTCTGAAATCCCACGTGATCTGTCAAATACTAATGCATGAAAATCCTAACCTCAAAAAAATCACTCTTTATTAGTTGATATTCTTCTCTTTATTTTAACAGTAATACCGTTGTCATAGGGTGCGAATAAGAACTTAAAATTAATTTGGAAAAATTGTATCCTTTCGAACTTTGAAGGGGCAACTTGACGAGGAAATGAAAAAAAAAAAAACTAATTAAGTCAATGTTGCATATAATATCATACGTATATCATCCAGTTCAAGTGTAACGACTTTTTTAAATTATCGCACGGTGTAATATTTTTTAATAATTATTTCTATACTTAAAAATTTATATTTATATTTATTTTATCATGGAGGCCTACTGATTCATAAAATAGACACAGTTTTGGATTAAATTTTATTAAAACAATTTCTTACTAAAATTCTAATTTATGTACTCTCATTTTGCAAGTAAAGGTCTGATGACGATCCGCTTATATGTTCAACTAGCAGTACCCGCTAATTCGCACGCGAAAAAGCCAGTTATTTGTTATTAGCTTTTATCCGTCTCTGTTTTCGGATAAATCTAACTATTCTCACTATATTAGCTGAACTCCCTTCGTATGTATAATTTTGATCATTTTCTACCCAGTTTTGAACAAAAAATTACAACCCCAGAGCCTTTTATATCCTCGACCTCATGTTTCTAGATGCAGCCGACAACTTTATAACTTTTTGCACCTCTTCCACAAAAGATATACATTTTGAAAATTTTTTTAGTTGGTATCCCTTTTTGTCCCGCTCACCCCTTATAATTAAAAATTTCGAAAAAGCAATTTAAATTTGCGCTTTTGCGTTGTCAGAGGAATTTATACACCAAATCCCACGACTATAGCTGCAATACTTTAGTCGGTACTATTTTTATCCCTTTTTGTCCCGACTTGATTTCGAAAAATCAATTTAAATTTGCACTTTTGCGTCGTCAGAGGAATTTACACACCAATTTACCACGACTATAGCAGCAATACTTTAGTTGGTACTATTTTTATCCCTTTTTGTCCCGCTCTCCCCTTATAAGTACAAATTTCCTAAAATCAATTTAAATTTGCGTTTTTGCGTCGTCAGAGGAATTTACATACCAAATTCCACGACTATAGCTGCAATACTTTAGTGGGTACTATTTTTATCCCTTTTTGTCCCGCTCACCCCTTATGCCAAAAAACTATTTTTATGAAAAAATGTTTGTGAATTTTTCTTAGTTCGCCTATTACTAATAAAACGATATAAAAAAAATAAATTTGAAGCAAGTCAGTTTTCCGATTTCTGTCCACGAAACGGAGCAGTGTTTGGCATACAGAAGGACGAAGGTAAATACTGTTGCAATCTGTTTAAATTAGAATTATGTTTTTAGCCTCGCATTTTAAAGCAACAGAACGAGTGAAATATCTTAAAAACTTTAGTACTTCTCCCTAAAAAAGCATTACCATATTTGCACGAATATTACCATAAAGAAAATTTCTCTGCGTTTTTTTTTTTCACAAAGAGAATTGTAATTATACAGATCCTTAATATGTGAAATACATTCTGTACATACACTCCTGTCTCCTTCGTTTTGTTTTATTGTCAAAAGGATGAAGAAA
Organism: Polietes domitor; assembly: GCA_947397865.1. NCBI lineage: Eukaryota > Metazoa > Arthropoda > Insecta > Diptera > Muscidae > Polietes > Polietes domitor. Next base: position 54,774,832 of record OX377620.1, read on the forward strand.
TAAAACAAACAATTTCACTGGAGAAAAAAGAACGTCGAAAAAAGTAAAGTTAATTCTTCAGAACGTCTTTAAAAATGAAACCCACTTGGCGCATAATTTAATTACACCAAAACACTTGAGGGTTGAAGGAGCCGAGCAGCTCGGAGTGGTTCAAGTGAGCCAATGAAGAGTTCTTGGTGTTGATGGTGCTGTTGCTGTTGCTGCTGCCTGCCTTAGCAGCAGCTTCGAGGAAATCTTGTAATAATGTTGCAAAAGCAAAGCGTCGTAACGAATATATAAACAGAACGAACAATTTCCACAAACTTCCACCAGACCAGACAGGGCCGGGCCGGGCCAAACCATGTCTCCTGGAAACTCTTCCGCCAGCAATCGTCTTAGTCTCTCGTATCCGCTCTCGTATAAAAAATATATGAAGTGTACAAGTGTTGAAATGCAACACGTTCAGCATAGTAATTAGTGTTGTTGCTATTTCTGTTGTTGCTGTACAAGAAGACGCATATTCACACACACACACTCAGAGAAACACATACTGTGTACACACTCTCACACATACTCCCATTGTGAGATATAACAAAATTCTGAACAGAGATACCTTAGACAGGACTTTATTCCTTGTTCTTGTTTTGTGTTTGCTGCTGCTACTGTTGTTGTTCATTTATGTTTGTGTTGTTTTGAAGTTTGTATGTGGTGTGTGTGTGTGCGTTGTTGGGAACAGTACCCATGGTGTTATGAGCTTGGGTGTGTGTGTGTGTGTATGTGTGAGTGAGTATGGAATTCAACCATAGACGTCCCACAGTGTCAGCGACAATACATGATTTATTGAGTGGCTTTTTTCCGTTCACATTGCTCCAGTGTAATTCCTTTCTGGAAAGAAACGGTCTTGTTATTCTTTGTGTGGGCTACTTTTTTGCTTATAGTTTCTGGCACAGTGATCTCTGTGGATTTTTCTATGGATGAAAAACAAGGACGTGAGGAGTAACATCTATTTGTGTAAAATAAATAAATTGTCACTATGAAGTAGATATAAGATATACAAGAACCCAGCATATTATCGGAAGTTGTGGAAATTATGTATTTAACATGCAAAAGCTTAAATGTTATTTTTCAGGATCCACCTTTTCATGCCTAAAAAAATCCGACGTTACCGGGGTAGAAAAGACCTCCTGGTTGCTGCTACGGCACTCTAACCATCTCAGTTATACTTTGTTGTGAGTTGGGAATAATTAAAGCTAATCATTAGTTAGGTAGAAAATATTTGATTTATATGAACTAGTATATAATGCAAATAATATTAAATTAATAATACTATTTAATGGTAATTATAAAGGGTGATTTTTTAAGAGCTTGATAACTTTTTTTTTAAAAAAAACGCATAAAATTTGCAAAATCTCATCGGTTCTTTATTTGAAACGTTAGATTGGTCCATGACATTTACTTTTTGAAGATAATTTCATTTAAATGTTGACCGCGGCTGCGTCTTAGGTGGTCCATTCGGAAAGTCCAATTTTGGGCAACTTTTTCGAGCATTTCGGCCGGAATAGCCCGAATTTCTTCGGAAATGTTGTCTTCCAAAGCTGGAATAGTTGCTGGCTTATTTCTGTAGACTTTAGACTTGACGTAGCCCCACAAAAAATAGTCTAAAGGCGTCAAATCGCATGATCTTGGTGGCCAACTTACCGGTCCATTTCTTGAGATGAATTGTTCTCCGAAGTTTTCCCTCAAAATGGCCATAGAATCGCGAGCTGTGTGGCATGTAGCGCCATCTTGTTGAAACCACATGTCAACCAAGTTCAGTTCTTCCATTTTGGGCAAAAAAAAGTTGGATATCATCTCACGGTAGCGCTCACCATTCACAGTTACGTTACGATTCGCATCATCTTTGAAGAAGTACGGTCCAATGATGCCACCAGCCCATAAACCGCACCAAACTGTGACTTTTTCTGGATGCATTGGTAGCTCTTGCAATGCTTCTGGCTGATATTCACTCCAAAATCGACAATTCTGCCTATTTACGTACCCATTGAGCCAAAAATGAGCTTCGTCGCTGAACACAATTTCTTTCTTTCTGAACTTTCTTAACAGAGCACGCATTTTGATAATAAAATTCAATGATTTGCAAGCGTTGCTCGTTAGTAAGTCTATTCATGATGAAATGTCAAAGCATACTGAGCATCTTTCTCTTTGACACCATGTCTGAAATCCCACGTGATCTGTCAAATACTAATGCATGAAAATCCTAACCTCAAAAAAATCACTCTTTATTATGTAGTACCAATAACCCTAACCAAATCTTCTCTGAATCCTTCTGAATAAAGCAAGGCTACCAATACCTTTACATATCGGAATAATACTTCAAGTAAATTAAAAAATAAATATTCTTATATTTATATTTTCAAAAAGCTTAAGGTTGGTTCCAAAAGCGCAATCCATTATCTCACGTACATACTGCAAAATAACCTATCTTCACGATTCTACCATTTTTGCCGTAAAAGTAAACAGTACGAATTTGAAAAATCTTTATATTTTGCGTGTCTATGCAGTCAGAGGAATGTATACACTGAATTCTATGATTCTAGCCGCGGCCATTTGGTTGGTACCATTTTTATCCCCTTTTTCCTATTTTACCCCCTTAAGAGTACGGCTTTCTAAAATCTTTTTATTTTACGTGTCTACGCTATTACGCACTGAATTACATCATTCGAGCTGTAGTCGTTTAGTTGGTACTATTTTTATCCCTCTGTACCCATTGTATCCTTTGAAAGTACGAATTTGGAAAAAGCCTTTTATTTTCCGTGTCTAGCTATTGTCATTTGGTTGGTAGTATTTTTATCCCATTTTTCCATTTTAACATCAAAAAGTACGAATTTCCAGAAATCCGTTTATTTTACGTGTATTGCGTAGACACGTAAAATAAACGGAAGAGGAATGTATACACCGAATTTCATTATTCTAGGTGCTCCGGTTGGTTGGTACCATTTTTATCCCTCTACTCCCATTTTACCCCTTAAAAGTACCAAATTTGAAACAATACTTTCATATTGTGTATCTGCTCTGTTAGAGCAATGTACACACCAAATTTTAACGTTTAATATGTACCACTTTTATCCCTTTTGCCCCATTTCACCCCCTACGAATAAAAATCACTTTATGTTTTTGTTATAGGGGGAATGCGCATACCCAATATCAGGTAAGTACAATCAGACATATTTAAAAACAAGTAAGTAAAGGCTAAAGTCGGGCGGGGCCGACTATATGATACACTCCACTTTCTATCTATCAGTAAAAAAGTGAAAACGGGAAGAATTTTTGTATGTTTCCTAATCACAGGCTAATATGACCTGGTAAAAAATTTGTCAAATCAAAATGAATATTTGTATCGGGGCTATATCCAAACATGGAATGAAGTGACTAACTTTCACAATAAGTTCTTCCAGTTCAAGTATAACGTGTTATGCTCAATTTGAAGAAATTCGGTGAAAATTTCTGGGGAGGAAAAAATCAATCCAGGAGCGAAATTTGTATGGGAGCTATATGTAAATCTGAACCGAACTGATCCATTATCGCCATGAGTGTTTCCAGTTGAAATATAAGATATTTTGCTAGATTTGAAGAAGAAAATATTTTGAAAATATGTGGTTTCTAGAGCAGAAAAAGTCAAACCGGGAGCGACATTTGAATGGGAGCAATATATAAATATGAACCGATCTGACCCATTTGCACCATGGCTGCTTTTAGTACAAATATAAGATATTTCGCCTAATTTGAATATAATCTGATACATGTTGTTTGCAAGATTTGAAGAAGATCTGTTAAAATATGTGGATGTGCTTTAAAATATTTTGTGCTCCGGCGTCCAAGAATTATTGAATTTTGTTTTTATTGGGATGTGAAAATACGTTTTTTAATATTTTGAAACAAAAAGAACTATGAAATGAACTAAAATTTAAGGAAAATCAACTTATCTTATGGCTAAAGCAATATTTTCTTGTACATAAATTTACATGTACATGCTTCGAATATTTACTTATACTGAGGAAAACTTCAGTAAGTTTTTCTGCAAACCAAGTACAGATTTTACTAAATCTAAATAAGATTTTGCTGAAATTTTCTTAAAATTAAGTAAATTTTTCCTCAAAATAAAGTAAATTTTTTACTTAAACTGAGGACAATTTTGCTATTTTTTCCTCAAAACAATTAAATTCTTACTTAAACTGAGGAAAAATTTACTTGATATAAGGGAAAAGTGAACTTAAAATAAGTTCAATTTAACTAAACATAATTCAAACAACTGATTTTGCTTCAGAGTATGCAAAACTAATACAAAAAATGACAACATGAAATATTTGTCTGCCATAAAGAGCTGATTACTGTGAAGACAAGATAGGCTCCATCACAGTAGTTGTTTAAAATAATACTTGAAGTATTTATGAAAAATGTCTCGGTAAACGAACGAGAATTGCTTCCTAGCTTAATATTCAAGAAATTTCCAAACTATTTGAAGTGATTTTATATAAGTTCATTAATACTTAAATGAAATAAAATATTTGCAGAGTTTCGTTATAAAATCGTTAGTTTTAGACGAAGTCTAAAATGTTGTCATATTGTGTTTTTTTAGTCAAATGAACTATGATTAGTGCAAAACTAGATCTTCGATTTTTTGTTGTTACGTTTTTTTATTTTTAGATGACGATATAAATTGGAATGAACACTAGTATCATATCATGAAGACAAAAATTAATGCTTTCCGAAGAAGACAAATTGGTATCACTTTCTCTAGGTGCATTTTTGGTTGAAAACTGAAAATATACATTTTTTGTAACATCTAATATGAAAAGTGAATAACTACAAATGAACACTCTTACTTTTGATTTCACAACGTCATTATTCACAAACATCGATAAAACCAGAATACATTGAATACTTTTCTCTTATTTTGGTAAATTTATTGAAAGAGAATTTTGACGTGAACGCCACGAGCACGAGAAACATGTAATGGAGACTTACGTAAAAATTGTTTTTTCTATAAATCCGTTACGGGACTTATTAATGCTTTGCATTTTTCAGAGATTATATAAATGAACTCAAATTATCTTTTACAATAAAAAACGAATCCAAAATTGTGGCACTTACGTCTTTTTGGCAAATAGGGCTCGATATGGCCTTTGTTACATTTCAGTTTGGAACCCCTACCGTGAAACTGATGTATATGGGTTCATATTTTGGTATAACCCGATTAGATCAGATCTAAGATTTAAATTTTCAAGATCATGTTAGACATCAACTAGGAACTAGGGGTCTATAAATCGACTTTCGTCTATGAATCGAATTCGACTTTACCATTGCCAAAAAGTCGACTTTCCTCTGTCAAAAAGTCGACTTTTGCTTTCGACTTTGTGTTTCAGTCAATTTAAGTTATTGTAAACCTAATGGAGTTGATTAGTATTAGAGACTATAGTATTTCAAAATAGAAAAATATTATTTTGATAAAAATCTTTTTTCCAATCCTTCAAAACTTGCGACGAATTGTTATACAAATGGTGCAACCGATTTTACTTTTTTCGCTCTAGAAAAGACATCATTAATACGATCTTGTTCAAATTTAACACAACAACTAGAAACATCTATGCTAAAATTGTTTCAGATTTATATATAAATGCATCTATTCGTCTTTTCAGTTATCGATTAAAAATCGATTTTGTATTCATTTGCAAAAGTCGAATTTTTTGCTCTCTCCTAGGAACACCTTCATGGAAGGTGTGAACTATATGAGTCCAAGATTTGGTATATTCCCCATACAAATGGTAATCCAAATTTACACCATTACACTGCTCTACAACCCACATCAAACATCGAATCTTGATAAAATTTTGTAGATCATATTGTATTCCACATACGAACAAATACATGTACGCCAGAATATAGCCACCCCCCTTGGAACAGATAGTGCATCATATCTTTCTTGTTCCCTTCTAATAGGGTCAAAAACCAAAACAAATTGGGCATTGATCTCATTATTAAATTCTCAAATTGACATTTGAACGACTCTTTCTATAAAATTTAGAATATTGACTGGACTCTGCTCTTAGAAACACCTTCATTTTGAATCAGAAAACATTAGTGTGTAAATTCTTATTACACTTCAGTTGTGCTATTTTAGAAAAGAAAATTTAAACAATAACATCGTATTGCAAAAATAGCTGTAGCTTAAATATTATTTTAAACAAAAAATAAAAATACATTAGAAATCTATAGATGGGCATTTCCGCAGAAAGGTCCACCAAGACCAAAAAATTAAAAGTTCTTGTAAACGCTTTGTTTTATTATATTTGCATAGAGAAATAATGAAATTTAACTTATGTATACAAATTTTACTTTAATTCATATCCTATCTTGAGATATTTGAATGCAAAGTCGCACGAGTGCAACTTTACTCCTCTGAATATTTCTCTTGCATATTTTGTTTCGATAAAAGTTCTTAAATAGAGACATTACATTTTGACTTTTGCTGTCTAAAATCTTTCAGGGAGTAAAAAGTAAAGAGAGCTGAAAACAGCGGTGAGAAAGTTGAAAGAAGATCAGCTAAAATTTCTAAATAATAAATTGAAAAACAAAATTTTCTTTTTTGCTGTTATTAATTGAAAATGAATACATTGAATACTTCTGTGGATTACAAAAATATCTATAATTTCGTAAAAATTCCAACTGAAACAACATAAATACCATGATGGAAAAAACTGTCACGTGCGACATGTCTCGTTCGACCGGGCTTAAAATTAAATTACAAAAAAGTATTAATAATTTTCGGATAAAATCAAAGCCATTTTTAAGAGACATCGGTACACAACGTTCTAAAATTGGTCACATTGAAATATTGCCACAGGTTTCGCTGAAATCGGTGTTTGAATTGTTAGTCGCGAAAACGACTTCTGTTTTGGTCACGTGCGAATGCCTTGGTTTTTTTAGATTATCTTGAAAACGAAAAATTACTCAAAATCCACATTAGCACCAATTATACAGTTAATTAAGAGCTATAAGTTAAGCATATGGTCAAAATAAAAAACCGTTATATTTTGACTTTTTTGTCACTTTAAATGTGTACGATGGTCACGTTCGACATCATGGAAATGCCCATATATGAAATAGTTGCGTTACTAACTGACTGTCTTATCATTGACCAGCCCCCAGACCAAACGGCTGAAGCCAGGGCCATGAAAATTTCAGGGTTTAAGAAAGGGTTTTACGAAATTCGTACTTTTAGGGGGTAAAATGGGACAAAAAGGGATAAACATCGAACCTTCGTCCTGACTCAACGGCAGTAGGTAGAAACATGAAATTAGGTGTGTTCCTTGCAATGACAATGCAGACGAACTACAAATAGGGATTTTTCGAAATTTGTACTTTTAAGGGAAGAAAGAGACAAAAAGGGATAAAAATGGTACCAATTTAAGAATTACAGCTAGAACCGTGAAAATCGGTATTTGCATTTCTCTGACAACGTCTTGCAATATAAATTGATTTTTCGAAATGTGTACTTATAAGTGGTGAGCGGGTTAAAAATGGTACCAACTAAAGTAGTGTAGCTGGAATCGTGAAATTTGGTATCTAAATTCCTCTCACCACATAGAAGCGGAATATAAATGCATTTTGTACTTTTAAGGGTTGCGCGGGACAAAAAGGGATACAAATGGTACCAACTAAAGTATTGTAGGTAGAATCGTGAAATTTGGTATGTAATATCCTCTGACCATGTAGAAGCGCAGTAAAATTGGATCTTTCGAAATGTGTACTTATAAGAGATGAGCGGGACAAAAAGGGATAAAAATGGTACCAAACAAAGCATTGCAGCTCGAATCTTAAATTTTGATGTGTAAGTTCTTCTGACCATGTTGAAGTGCAGTAAAATTGGATTTTTCGAAATTTATACTTATAAGAAGTGAGCGGGACAAAAAGGGATAAAAATGGCTGATATAGTCGTTAAATTTGGTATGTAAATGCCTCTCACCACATAGAAGTCGAATATAAATGCATTTTCTACTTTTAAGGGTTGCGCGGGACAAAAAGGGATAAAAATGGTAGATAGAATCTTGAAATTTTTTATGTAAGTTCTTCTGACCATGTAGAAGCGCAGTAAAATTGAATTTTTCGATATTTCTACTTATAAGGGGTGAGCAGGACCAAATGAGATAAAAATAGTACCAACTAAATTATTATAGCAAGAATCGTGAAATTTGACCATTAAAATTGGATTTTTCCAAATGGTCCTAATTTAAGTATTGCAGCTATAGTCGTGAAATTTGGTTTGTCAATTCCTCTGACAACGTAGAAGCGCAAATCCAAATGGATAAATATAATGTGTGAGCGTGACAAAAAGGGATAAAAATAGTACCAACTAAAATATTGCTGCAATAGTCGTGAAATTTGGTGCGTAGATTCCTCTGACAACGTAGACTTGCAACATAAATTGATTTTTCGAAATTTCTACTGTTAAGGGGAGAGCGGGACAAAAAGGGATAAAAATGGTACCATCTTTAGGATTACAGCTAGAATCTTAGTATGTAAATTTCTCTGACCATGTAGAAACACCATCAAAATGGATTTTTTTCGAATAAAAGGCTCTGCGGTTGTATTTTTTTTGTTAAAAACTGGTTAGAAAATGATAAAAAAATATATATACGAAGGGAGTTCAGCTAAAACAGTGCACATCGACAAGCACATTCCTTTGAGTGTATATTAGCACTCATATACAGTGTTTCAAATTAACAATTTTAGAAAAGAAAATCAAATAAATACGATCCTAAAACAGAGATGGATAAAACTAATAACAAATGCCTGTCTTTTTCGCGTGCGAAGCAGCGGGTACTGGTAGTTATTTATATTTGAAAACAATATGTTTTCAATTTATAAACATTTTATGATCCATTCACTACCTACGGAGTTTGTAGTAAATTAGGTATTCCTAAAACTAAAATATTCAAAAAGACCAGAATATTCGCGGGCGACAGTTATAAGATTGTACGGAAAATCAGGTAATTTGAGAAGTTCTCTGCAGCCAGTCCACTGTTGTTTATTAAAGTGTTGACGTACATTGTTTATATGCCAATGGCTGGGCAGGGTCCCTTTTACATTATCCCTAAAGAGTCATAGGATTTTTTAGACAGAAAAATATTTCAAATACTTTACTAATACAAATAAAAATTCGAATGCAAGGGTAAACCACTTCCTTCAAAAGCAGTTTTTTCTGTAACATTTGAAAACTTTGAAAAATTGCAATATTCATTGAGATAATGTAAACGGACCTCAGTTCTTCCTCCGTTGAAGAATGTTTGTGGATGTATGCAGGAGTGTGTGAAAGTGTAAATGAATATATTGGCGTATGCGTATACGTGTGTGTGTGTGCTTGTGAGTGTGCAAGAGTGTGGTATACCCCAGAGTTTCGGTTAGCAATTTAGCAAAACGTTTTTGGTGGGTTGGAATCTGCAATTCCATCTTCAGCTATTCTTCTCATTGTGGTTTTGATATGCTGCTGCTGCTCTATGCCCCATTCATTCCCCTCGCCAACATCCTCGTTGTCGTCCTCATTCCCCTCACAACCAAATCAGTAGAGGAGTGAAGGGATTTAATCTTTTGCATCTTTTATTGGCTGGTAGTGTCTTGCTCGGTGTTTTCCTTCAGATTTCTCTTATGATGATTTTATATAAATTAGTTATTTTTCATTTAACTCACGAGTGTGAGTATGTGTGAGGGGCGATTGTGTTTGTGTGATTTTTTCCCTCCTCCTTATTCCTCTTCTTCTTATTTCTATTAAATTAGAAACTGATAAGATTTCCGTTCTTTGCTAATTTTATTACATTTATCAGATTACCATCCATGCTCTCCGACATTTAATAAGTTTTTGGGTTGAATGAGTGACTGAATGAATGAATGAATCTGTGGTGGAGAAGTAAGAGCCGAATGAAGGAAAGGATGGATGGATGAATGCATGGCACAAATGGACATGAAATAAAATGTAATGAAATAAATGAAAGGAAATTAAATTGGGTTTACACACATACAAATACACATCACACTACTACTACTACCACTAACTATAATACATGTAAGTACATACATGCATATGTATCTGTGCAAGTGATTTCTTTATTATTTCGGGTTAAAAGTTGCCGATTTAAATCTCTCAATCATCACCATTCAGCCAGCATTCACTTGTTACAGTTCAAGGATTAGTTGGGATTTGTGTCTATTTCGTTAAGACTTTTTTTTTGCTGCTCTCCGAGCTCTCCATGAACATCAAAGCCAGGAAGTATTTTTAGTGGTTGCTGTGAAAATACATTTATTTTTATGTTGATCTCTTTAAATGGGATTTCTTTGCTTCTTTTTTTCCATTCTCCTTCGGTTGCATCGTCACTCCTTCCAAAGTTCAAATGTGTGTTCTGTTAAAGGACAAAGTGTCACATATTGAGCAGGATAGCTGGCGTAGAAGAAACAAATACAGCAAATACAACGAAAACGACGTGGAATTGTGACAAGTTACTTTTTATGATTGTTTTATTTTATCGAAAAGTTTGTCATGAAATTTTATGTAAGACATAGCAAAAGTTTCTGGCTGGCTTTGCCAGTGTATGTATAAGTGTGCGTTGACTACGTCGAGGACGACTTAAAGGTTTCTTTGATTAAGAAACGCTTAAGCTTTCTGGGCGCGTTGTTGTTTCATCAGTTTTGGCATTTTAAGGATACTGTCATAAAAATTCTCATCACATGTTGCTATTATCAGAGGCCTGCGTTTGAGGAGCATGTACGTGGAGATTATTGGAAAACTGTCAGTCAGCATGACATTAAAGGACAACGAATTAAGCGACTCTCTGTATGAGGAATACACGACTGAACCAGAATGCTCACCAGGTCTAAATGCAGTCATGAAATTTCCAAAATTTAACTCCTATTAATGTCGTACAGAAGCCCTGAGTCATGAACATATCCAAATTTGAAATCAATGTCACAGATACTGATGAAATTAACTATTTTAAAAATAACATGGAATTGAGAAAATATAAAAAAATTGGTAAATTGATAAAAAAACTCGTTATTACATAAATTGTAACTTTGGCATATTTTCGATTCTGCATTTCTTTGATGGCATGGAAAATATACTGTAGATGAGACTTAAAGGTCATAACATTTGATGTGCGAAATATATTAAAAATATTTGTTTGTTATCACAAGAATTAAAGGATTTTCTGTTGCAAAATTTATTACTAGAAATCAACCAAAACTCACATACCTTTGAACCTTTCAACCCAAAAACAAAACATCCAAATCCTGTTGTTTGCTGCAAAGTACCTTCATTGTTCGAAAGAAATCAGATTTAAAATGTGTTGTTCTTTAATTGGAAAGCTCAATTCTTAATTTTAAGGAATTTATATGAGGTATCACAAAAACCGTTTTTGAAAACAAATCTAGAATTTGCTATCGTGTTACTTTTGAAAAAAGTTCAAATACCTTATATAAAATTTCATCATTCTGAAAACGGGGAAAATAAATAAAAAATTATTTTGTTAGAAAAATAAACGCCTTTCGTTCGCTTCGATCGAGCATCAGAAGACAAAAATATTTTTAGCAGCTCCGTCCGCAGTTGACATTAAGTTTTTACTTTAGAATTCATTGATTTTAGTTGCGAGAATGCCCATTGGCCAAAATGTTTCAAGAAGGTACTAAAGGCTTCTAAAATAAATTTGCAACTGTAGGTAGAAAGAAAAAACTTACAAGCTGTCGCATTATTTGATATTTTGTTTTTAGAAGGCTTGTTTGGAGGCTTGTGATAGAAGTAACATATTTGCAAATAATGAGATCACAACGTTAAAACTAATAAACTAATTCTCTTAACTGATGGAGGCACACAAACAAATATAGGTATTTACCAGCACTATCACAGTGCAAAATATCTTTGCAATCGGTACATAATTTTGGTAGTCGATTCCAAATTTGACATGCCCGACGTAATCTATCCACTAGGCATCCAAAGCCTTCCAAATAATATTGAAAACACTTTTATTCTAAAGGGTGATTTTTTAAAAGCTATAGGAAAGTTTTTCAAAAAAAAAACACATAAAATTCAGAAAAATTCATGAAATCTTTATTTGAATCGATAGTACGGTCCATATAATTTAATGTTTGAAGATTATTTCATGCAAATGTTGACCTTGACTGCGCCTCAAATGCTCCCTCCGCTTAGTCCAATTTTGGCATTTCCATTTTGCCGGAATTCCCGGGAAAAAATTTTTGATTTCCCGGGAATACGGGAAATATTAAATAAATATTTTATTGATTATTTTGAGCATTAACTTATTATTTACTATATTAATTAGAAATTTTAGATATATTTCAAATTCATATATTTACATTACTGACAATAGTAATGGGTATTTGTCTATTACTACAAACAGAACATTTTAAATTCGCTAAGTACCCATTTTTTGCGAAACCCAGCTAGGGGAATACAAACTTTTTGTGAATATATTTGCATGATCTTTATTGTGAAACAAAAATATCATACCGGCAATACTATGGCTGACATAATGTCAATACTTAAATCCTCGTGCTGGCTATACTTTAAATTTCTTGTTTTCCTAGAAGAATCGACAAAATAAAAGGTGAAAATCTTCTTAAATAACAATTTACTTTACATATGAAACCATTAAGAAATTGTTAAAAATTGGGATACATTTAAAATTGTTCACCTGGAAACATTCAAGATAAATCAAATATGAATAGAAATATATCCTACGGTATTATTAAATAACCCTTTGTAAGGACTAATTATTTAATTCATATTAATTATTTACTTAATATTATTTCTTTATATTACTTTTACATTTTATAATATTTTACTTTGTTTCTGTATTTTTTTTTTATATGAATCTTCTACATTAATTTATGACGCCTTTAATTCTGACGATTAGTCTAGAGTAAAATATTAGTAAAATGAAAAATAATCTATAAAATATTTTGACAAAAACATTCGTCTAATTTGTAATATGTCAGCATTTTAACCTATTTTTTATTTATTACTACAGTAATAAAACATGTTGGGAAAGGCTAAAGTCGGGCGGGGCCGAATATATGATACACTCCACTTTCCAACCGAATACAATTCAACTTGGTAAAAAAGTGAAAACGGGAAGAATTTTTGTATGTTTCCTAATCATAGGTTAATATAACCTGGTTCGATTTGTCAAATCGATAAGAATATTTGTATCGGGGCTATATCCAAACATGGAAAAATGTGACTAACTTTCACAATAAGTTCTTCCAGTTCAAATATAAGGTGTTATGCTCACTTTGAAGAAATTCGGTGAAAATTCGTGGTTTCTGGGGCGGAAAAAGTTAAACCGGGAGCGAAATTTGTATGGGAGCTATATGTAAATCTGAACCGATCTGACCTATTTTCACTATGGGTTTTTCTAGGAAAAATATAATATATTTCGCCTAATTTGAAGAGGATCTGTTTAAATATGTGGTTTCTAGAGCGGAAAAAGTCAAATCGGGAGCGAAATTTGTATGGGAGCTATATACAAATCTGAACCGATCTGACCCATTTTTACCACAGGTGTTTCTAGTTGAAATATAAGATGTTTTACCAAATCTGAAGACAATCTGATACAATATGTGGTTTCTAGAGCGGAAAACGTCAAATCGGGAGCGACATTTGTATGGGGGCTATATCTAAATCTGAACCGATCTTACCTGTCTTCAGTATATGTGTTTCTAGTTCGATTATAAAATGTTATGTTAATTTTAGAGAAAATCGGGTACAATATGTGGTTTCTAAAGCGGAAAAAGTCAAATCGGGAGCGACATTTGTATGTGGGCTATATCTAAATCTGAACCGATCTTACCCACTTTCAACAAAGGTGTTTCTAGTTCGATTATAAAATTTTGTGCCAATTTTAGTGAAAATCGGGTACAATATGTGGTTTCTAGAGCGGAAAAAGTGATATAGGGAGCGACATTTGTATGGGGGCTATATCTAAATCTGAACCGATATCCTCCAAATTCAATACCGATGGTCCTTGGCCAGAAATAACTTCTGCCAAGTTTAATGACAATCGGACAACAATTGCGACCTGTATCGTGATTACAAGAATAGATGGACGGACAGACAGACAGACGGACATTGCTAAATCGATTCAAAAAGTGATTCTAAGTCGATCGGTATAATTAACAATGGGTCTATATCTCTTCCTTTTGGGTGTTACAAACAAATGCACAAAGACATAATACTCTCGTGGAGTGTATAAATATTTATTTTTAGTTTATTATTATATATAAGAGACTTGATAAGGGGCAACATTTTTATCCATTGTTTTTTTTTTTTAAATTAATCAACAAGAAAAATCTGGCAGCAACATTATGAGAGTAGTGAATTCCATACAAAAAATAAGCTGGTAAACCCAACCGAACAGGCCAATACATTTATATTAAAAATTATCAAAAAAGTACGAATACCTTGAAAAAGTGTACTCGGACGTGTATGGTGGGCGTTAATAGGTTAAAATAACACACCAGTTACTAAATGTTGACATTTTAAATCATATTGGACATGCCTAAAATAAATATGTTTTCCCGGGAATTCCAGGGATTCCCGGGAATGAAACTTTCCATTCCCGTTTTCCCGGGAAATGAAAAAAGTCCGGGAAACCCCAAACCCTAGTCATCATTAACACTGGCCGATACAGCTGCGATATTTTCCTCAGTTCGCACTCTACGTAAGGGTGTTGGTGGATTAATGTCCAACAATGTAACAATGCGAAATTTAGTCACAATAGCCCGAATAGCCGCTTCAGTGGGTCGATTAAACTGACCATAAAATGGTAGCGCGCGATGAACTTTCTTAACAGAGCACTCATTTTGATAATAAAATTCAATAATTTGCTAGCGTTGTTCGTTTGTAAGACGATTGATTCATGGTTAAATTATAGACCAAACTGAAGATGATTGACAGTGAAACAAAACGTGCGTCAGCTGCTTAAACCAGTGTTACCAAAAAGATAATAGCTAAAATCACCCTTTATATATGTGAAAGTTCGTCAAGATATCTCTTACACAAATTGATTTTAACCACTGTGCGAGAACAAAAATGCAAAATAAAAGGACTTGGCCTGAATAGTCATCCATTATTAGTGGAACATTTTTAATCCTTAACATTTTTAATGCTTAATGAGTCTGGCCAGTCCCATATACATTTTCATGGATTTGCAACGCAGAGTGAAAACATGATCGATAGAAACAGAAAAAGCATGAGTACTGATTATCTTTTCAAATTTCTGGTTTTATTGGAAAGGTTGAACATTGTCATTTAATAATGGAATACAATATCATTTATATTAATACCACGACAAGCTCGACAGTACCTCATCCGATGAACCCATTTTTAGTACATTTTCGATTGTTCCGTGTCGAATATCTTCAATAGCAACTTCGATTTCATACTTCAACGCTTCAATTGTCTCTGGATGGTTTGCGTAACATTTATCCTTAATGGCTCCCCACAGAAAATAATCCAAAGGGCTCAAATCACAGCTCCGAGGCGGTCACTTGACATAACGATTTCGGCTGATTATTTGATTTTCAAAAATAGTGCGTAAAATATCGATGGTTGCGTTGGCTGTGTGACATGTTGCCCCGTCTGATTAAAACCAAATGTCGTCCATGCCATTCTCTTCAATTTTTGGAAACAAAAATTCCTTGAGCATGGCACGGTAACGCACACCGTTGACGGTAACGACGGCTCCATTCTCATTTCCGAAAAAATGTATTGTATTCTCAATAGTCACGTGTGGGTTCTCTGAACCTCATATGCGACAATTTTGCTTATTGACATAGCCGCCGAAATGAAAACCAGCTTCATCTGAAAACACGAATTTTCGGTAAAAAACTTCATCTTCTGCCAAACAATCTTCTGCCAATTGTGCGAACCTACGCATCCCATTTTGTAAATGTCAAACATAAACCTGAAAATAAAAACAAGTAAGAAGGCGTTAAGTTCGGCCGGGCCGAATCTTATATACCCTCCACCACGGAGTGCATTCCACAGTTTCAGCAGATTAAAGGACTCTACATAGAAGCGCAGTACCATATTACGAAAATTGTGATATATGTATGCACATTACTATATTTGTTTACTATTTCAAACTATAATGTATACTTATGCGCACTGTTTAAAATCGACTACTATATATAAATAAAATGCTGAAATTGTGAAAGTGAACATGCCGAAAATATTAGGCGATTGTCAGTCGCCATTAGAAAGAAGCATTTTCAGATACAGACAAAGTGTTAAGAAAAGTATAAATTTTAAAGATATCCCCATTCGCCCCATTCTCCGCCCAAATGTACAAATTTCGAAAAAAAACCTTTTTCGGGTCAGAATGTTTACACCGAATTTCATGATTTCAACTTCAGCGGTTTGGTAGGTCCCATTTGTATCCCTCTTTTAAGAATTTGAAAAATTCCTCTATTTTACGTGTCTTTGCAATTAGAGGGATGTACACACCGAATTTCATGATTCTAGCTGTTGTTGTATCATTGGTACCATATTTTATTCCTTTTTGTCCCATTTCGCACACTAAAACTTTTATTTTCTTTGTGGTGCTTCCAAGCTACAAGAGGAATGTCCGCAACAAATTTTAACTGTGTGAAAATAAGAAATTTAATTAATAATCCAAGGCTAACAATATTTGTATACTATATATATAATGGATATAATACTTCAATTCATAAAGTAAATATAAGGAGCAATCATAAATACCCTAAATATTGGGGGAGTGTATTTTCAGCTACAGTCGATTGGTTGGTTGTATTTCCACCCTATTTTAATTTCAAAAGTATAAATTTTGAAAATAGTATCTCTCACGTACGCAGTATAAGACAACTTCATGATTCTACCGTCGTAAAAGCAACAAATTAAAGTACGAATTTGGAAAAAAATATTTTACGTGGCTATGCAGTCAGAGGAATGTATACACCGAATTCCATGATTCTATCAGCGGCGATTTTGTTGGTACAATTTTTATCCCCTTTTTCCAATTATGCCCATTCAAGAGTACGACTATCTAAAATCTCTTTATTTTACGTATCTACACAATTAGAGGGATCGTGTCTACGCAGTCAGAGGAATGTATACTCCGAATTTCATGATTCTAGCTGCTGTCATTTGGTAGGTACTATTTTTATCCCCTTTTTCCATTTGAACCCCAACAAGTACGAATTTTGGAAAGTTCTTTTATTTTACGTGTCTACGCAATCAGAGGAATGTATATATCGAATTTCATTATTCTAGGTGCAGCCGTTAGGTTGGTACTATTTTTATCCCTATATCCCCATTTAACCCCTTAAAAGTACGAATTTGGAAAAAATACTTTTATATTATGTATCTACTCTATTAGAGGAATGTACATGCCAAATTTCGTGTTTCTATCTGTTGTCGTTTAATAAGTACCATTTTTATCCCTTTTTGTCCCATTTCGCCCCCTACACATAAAAATCACTCTATGGTGCCTTTTATGCTATAAAGGGAATGCGCATTGCAAAAATCAAGTAAATACAAGATAATATGTTCAAAAAACATGCTGAAATACTCTAAATATTAGGGGTATTTTCAGTCCTTGTGAGGGAAAAATGTTTCCCTCTCGGCCGATTTCGTCCACTTTCAAACCCAACCGATCTACAACCATAAAACACATTTAGGAAAAATTTGAACCTCCTAGCTCATTTCGTTCGGCCGCTATCGTGCTTTCAACAGACAGACAGACGGACAGACGGACATGGCTATATCATCTTAGAATTTTACCACGATCCAGAATATATATATTTTATGGGGTCTCCGATGAATATTTCAAGGTGTTACAAACGGAATGACAAAGTGAATATACCCCCATCCTGGAGGTGGAGGGTATAATGAATGTTCTACCTTTTAAAATCAAAGTAATCGGTTGCTCAAATTTAAAATTATAAATCGCCCGCCCTATATAAGTGTGGACGTGTAAAAACACGCACACATAACACTGAATACGTCTAGCTATGTGTACGAAAATATAGAAATGTATCAGTATGAAAAATATGTATCAGTATGGTTCTGGCCAGAATTATGAGGCACGTAAACGATGTATAGCGTTTATCGTCTTGATTTCTTCATAGATCGATAAATTTTGATAAAAAGTTCAAAAAATAAAAATGAGCCATCAGTAACTTAACAGCTAGCCTTTTAAAAATGTAGACCCTACATTCAAATGGCTAGCTCACGAATGTACGGTGATAAAGTCGAAATATTTTGGGACAACGCATTAGACAAACCAAATATTATTTTAGGGAATATCCCCATTTTTTGAAGCCAAAGTAAATTTTTTTTAATTATTCTATTGAATAATTTTAATTTCGACAGCAACCACTTTTATAAATACCAGGAACTCTATCATGAAACTTATCGAGTGGCTTGCTGTTAATAAAAATGTATTTAAATAATCGAACAGACATTTTTTGATTATTTAAAAAGTAAAGGACAGTAAGGAAAAATACATTTTTTAATAAAACTAGAAGCAATTCGTAAGAAAATTGACATATAAATTATACAGGGTTTTCCAACAGGAGGTGTTATTTTTGTATTCAAAGAAAAATGTCATTTTTGGAGATAAATGATTGAATGTTTATTTCATAATAAAGAGGAAGGTATGCCGTTAATAATGAAAACAAAACAACATCAGCCAAATGGCCACAACGACCACGCTTACATGACCATATCCTTTTCATGAAAATGTCCATAACCAAATCGCAAAGTGGCTGCCCTATGTCCTCGATAGCCTCACGAATTCTATCTTTGAGGTCTTGAATCGACGCTGTGCTGTTGGCGTAGACCTTATCTTTCACGTGGCCCCCAAGAGAAAAAGTCGCAAAGTGTTAAATCACAAGAACTCGGTGGCCAATTGTAATTCCCTCTTCGAGAGATAAAACTCCGGAAACTTTTCCCGTTAAAGAGCAATGGTTTCGTTGCTTGTGTTGCACATAGCACCGTCTTATTGAAAGTAAACGTTGTCCAGATCAATACCATCCAACTCCGACCATAAAAAATCATTAATCATCTCTCGTTAGCGCTATCCATTCACCGTAAATGGTGATCCAACCTCATTTTCGAAAAAGTAAGGTCCAATGACCCCGCCGGGCCATAAACCGCACCAAACCGTCACACGATGAGTATGCGACAATTTTGCTTGTTGACGTAGCCACCGAGGTGGAAATGGTCAGTCAAGATGATTTTTCAATGTAATTCCGGATCATTTTCATTCATGAATTTTAATAATTTCAATGTGTTGTTGAAGCGTGTATCGTTCCAATTTTAGTAATGGCGTAGCCTCTACTTGTCAAATGTCAAAGAATAAGAGCTTCAAAAGTAACAGCTACCGAAATACCGGGTGATTCAAAATAACACCTCTTGTTGGAAAATCCTGTATTTGCTTCTCGTACCACAAAAAAAGTAAAGATTACCTTATGTCAAAATTCCAGATTTTCGATCCGCTCTTATGTCTGTTTCTAAAAAAAAAATATTAAATTATCGTGGATTGCAAACTCATTTATCACGGTATAAAACTTTAGTTTCCACTGAATTAAACACCATAAACAATTTTGTTAAAATTTAAACTTGATAATAAAAAAAAGATTAGTTTTTTTCTGTGTTAATACCAAGCCATGAATCACAGTTATGTCAAGACACCAGCCACATTTAAATCCCCTAAAATACACATTTGTTAATAAAATTAATACAACTTTCTATTTTAAATATTTCTTCGTAAAATTTAACTCCAGTCTAAAATATATCCAACATTACCTAAAATGCCAATTCAATTCGTCTCTTCACCCACAATCCAACAAATAACTTGGCCAAAGAAAAGTAAAATTACAGGTATCATTCAGACGAACAAACAAACAACAACAACAAAAGTTGATATTTTCTTATAATTTTCCACTAAAAAGAACAAAAAACAACAACAACAATAGAAGAAAACCAACGACATTTAACAACAAAACGCCTAATATCACCATAAAATGAGAGTACAAAATTGAAAACGAACAATGCTGTTCCGAGAAATGCTGTGTAACCCTTATTTATGCCAACGAACTAAACGGCCAACAAAAAGTTGGCAAGACGGGGAATGGGCTGGGAAAACTTTACCGACAAACTTCGACATTAACCATTGAAATCAGGAGATCTGGTAGTAATTTGGAACTGTTGACACTGGAGAGTACCCGATGAAAACCCGAAACAAAAGTAAAATAAGAAAACAAAAACAACAACAGAGGCAGAGGCAGAAAACGACAAATGGCAACAAACGAAATGAAATGAAAACTTTGCAAATAAATATGTACGAGTGAACGTTGTGTACTTAAAGGCAACAAGCGCTGGCGAAAAGCTGAAACTGAAACTGTTGAAAAGAAATTGGACTTACTTTTGTTTCTGGCTGGAAAAAAGGCAGCTTAACGCGCCGAGCACTGAGATGTCATACCTGTCACTAGAGTTGAGGAGTTGATAGTGGCAAAAAGTCAAGTGGAAAGTGGATGCGGTATTAATCCGAACGAATCGATCCTAGGGCACGATGCAACAAAACCAAAGGCAAAATTGGTGCCCGAACTTAACGCCCACGGCCATTAAGCCCAGTTATTTTTTGGGCGTGACCGCCCCCAAAAAGGACATTTTCACTGTTATCCATATGCATTGGTCTGCGTTACAATTCTGATCAATAAAGTCAGGTCAGGATTTTTCAATGAGAGTTTATCTTCTAAATAAGTTTAATAATGTGGTCAATAGAGCATCAATGCTAGTGAGAGCTTCATCAAAATGATCTTGAATTCGTAATTTGTTTACCTATTTTTTTTCGAAAAAAGTTATGTCCTTAAGTTTCAAATACCTAAAAATGTAAAAATATCCTTGAATAATGGAAAAATATACATAAATATATTTTTTTAATTTTTTTCTTCCACTTATAATTGGGTGACTGCAGGTTAGCTATGTATAGCTGATTCTTGATATGATTACCTATATCAGTAATGCACAATTTTAGTTATTACGGTATTCAAAAATAAGACTTTGAAAACAGGACTGATGGGGTTTAATAGCACTACATGCCGAAACTTTAACAGACATGTTTTAAAAGATTGCCAATCAATTTTTTGCAGTGGACGAACTGTTTCTCAGTCCAGCAACAAAATTGGAAGTACTTCTGCAGGAGACACATTTTAGTCGCATTCTAAAATACCAAATTCCGTATATCCCGCATTTGAGGACAATCTTTTAAACAACTTCCAATAAAGTTGATAATATTTTAATATTCCGTATTATTTCAAGAATGGCATTTTCACAAGCGAGTGGGAACGAATTGGGTCACAGAGGTAAGGTGTCCTCCGCTTTGAACCCAGAATGGTTCGGGTTGGAATCGTGGCACGGGAAAATCTTCTATTGTTTTTTATTGTTATTATTTATAAATTAACAATGCTTAATTTTGTATAATATTATTAATTTAATTATTATTAATTTAAACAACTTCGTTTAACAATTTTATAAATTCATTGTTTTGCAAATGTGATTCAAATGTGTCATTTTTATTAATTACACTGTCCAACAGCATATCTGAGACAGAGTATCGACCCTATAATTCTGAGAGGGCATGTTGAGTAGACCATTTTTGCAGAATAAACTTATAGTCCAGCTGGTCTGAGATTCTTTTTACAGTGGGTTTTAATTTTTTGGTCGAAGTGTAGGAAATATTGTATGTTAATGTCTGAGAGAATTCATATTGTCTTATTGGAATTTTATAAGGATAATTTTTGAAGAGAATATTGGCCTTTTTTCGAGAAAATTAAAAAGTCCATTCAAAAAGGACATTTAAGGATTAAAATGTTCTACAAAAATTTTTCAGACACCAAAGTTGTGAATAAAGCTCTTCACGTTTAAATAGAAAAATGACACGCCAAATTATACAAAAACCAAGTAAGAAAACGTCAGTCGGCTAAACCCACTTATATATACCCTCACTCTCAGAGAACATGTATATGGAAGGACTTAAATTTTGCTTAGCGTCGGAGTATGCAGGTGCGAAGTAATAGAAGTTTGTGCCAATTGGGACCAGCTTCCGTATTTGTTAATAATTGTAAAAACATAATCAAATATCAAGTCATAGTGGATTCCAAGCACCAGAATAGAAGTTAAGAAGGATTTAATTTTACCTAGGATATAGACAATTGTGTGTGAGGTGCAAGAAGGGGTTTGGCTAAAGCGAAAATATTTTTAGGTTTAAAGCGACTACAAAAACATTTTCAAATATCAAATTGCTAATGATTTTGACTACCCGTATGGATGTTATGTCGGTTTTATTGTAACCATAGTTTATGCCACTTTGTGTGGGATGTTCCAGAAGGGGTGTGGCAATATCGCCCATATTCCATGCAAATATAAACACTATAAAAGCATTGCTAAATATCAAATTTCTCAGTATTCCGATCATCAGTATAGAAGTTTTAGCAGCTTTAATTTTACGTAGTTTAAGGTAATTTGTGTGCGAGGTACTGGAAGGGCCGTGACAAAACCCGTCATATTTAGTACACTTGAAGTGATTATAAAGATTATAAAAACATTACGAAACACCAAAATATAGTCGATTGCGAATATCCGTGTGGAAGTTATATCGGTTTTAATTTAACATTGGAATATAGGCTATTTGTGTGGGAGGTACTAGAAGGGGCTTGGCAATTTCTCCCACCTTCGAACTTAAACTAAGTTTGGAAAAAATATTACGATGTGCAAAGTTTGAATCTATTCCTTTACTCCTTTCGAGAGTTATCGTGTACACCAGCCAGCCAGACAGACGGAAGGACGGACATGGCTCAAAGACCTTAAAAAGACATGAAACGGATTTGGTTCAAACATACTTAGGGTCTTCAGTCACTCCTTCAATGCGTTACACTTTTTTCCTGTCCCAAATGATATATATCCTCCTACTCTGTAGAGTGAGGGTATAATTACTAGGGTAAAAAATCGTCAATGTTTTGTGGAAGATCGATCTTTTTCGACAAAAAAACGTAGATATTTCGGTAAACAAAAAATACAAATTAGATATTTTTGCAAAATTTGAATTTTCGCGATAGATATGACGAAAATGTTTTGTAAGCATGCCAGTTTTGTTCTGTGATTTTATCGCGAGGTGGCCAAAGGATACGACGGTTTTTTGCATGTGTATTAAGAAACAATGTCGCTTGTAACATCCCCTTTGGTGGAAATCAGGACCTGAAAGGTCTTGTATCAGGCCTGCTTTAGAATCCACTAGGCCTTCCAGACACATTGCCTAGTCCTTTCCATTTAACATTACGTGAGATTGGGAGGCAAGGCCTTCCATTCGGATTCTATAATGAAAGCCTGTAGAAGACGTCGACTACGAAATTCGTAATTTTAGGGGGTAAAATGGGACAAAAAGGGATAAAAATCGAAACTTCGTCCTGACTAAACGGCAGTAGCCACATGAAATTCGGTGTGATGCTTGCAATGACCATGCAGACGAGCTACAAAATGGGATTTTTCGAAATTTGTACTTTTAAGGGAGGAAAGGGATAAAAATGGTACCTATTTAATTATTGTAGCTATATTCGTGAAAATCGGTATCTACATTTCTCTGACAACGTAGACTTGCAACATAAATGGATTTTTCGAAATTTGTACTTATAAGTGGTGAGCGGGGCAAAAAGGGATAAAAATGGTACCAACTAAAGTATTACCGCTAGAATCGTGAAATTTGGTATATAAATTCCTTTGACCATGTTGGATTATTCGAAATTTGTACTTTTTAGGGGGTGCGCGGGCAAAAAGGGATAAAAATGGTACATCTAGAATCATGAAATTTGGTGTGTAAATTTCTCTGACAACGTAGACATGCAACATAAATGGATTTTTCGAAATTTGTACTTTTAAGGGCAAGCGGGACAAAAAGGGATCAAAATAGTAGCAACTGAAGTTTTGTTGCTAGAATCGTGAAATTCGGCGTGTACATTAGAGCGTACCAGGTTACAAGTAAAAAAAAAAAGTTCGCCGTACACCTTCGAATATGAAGTATTATTGAAAGGTAGTTTCAAAAAAATTTTTTTTATTTTTTTATGCCGAACGTAGGGGTCGCGCTTTTACATTTTTCTATATAACTTCTGCATTTATAAACGGATTTTAAAGTGTGATACATCGATGTTTTTGTCCGATTTTTTTGTCTTTGAAGTCATTGAGCTCAAACATGATTCATGATTTTATGCGAGCTTTAATTTTCGATTATTAGAGTGGTACATTAGGGTAGTAGCAACTGAGAAATGATGGGTAAGTACCAGAAGGGGGTGCTTGAGCTCAATGACTTCAAAGACAAAAAAATCGGCCTCGTCGAGACAAAATCATCGATGTATCACACTTTAAAATCCGTTTATAAATACAAGTTATATAGAAAAATGTAAAAGCGCGACCCCTACGTTCGGCATAAAAAAATAAAAATTTTTTTTTTGAAACTACCTTTCAATAATACTTCATATTCGAAGGTGTACGGCGAACTTTTTTTTTGAGGTACGCCCTAGTGTACATTCCTCCGACCACATAAACGTGCAACATAATTTAATTTTTCGAAATTTTTACATTTAGGAGGTGAGCGGGACAAAAAGGGATAAAAATAGTACCAACTACAGTATTACATCTAGGATCGTGAAAATTGCCATATAAATTCCTCTGATTTTAAAATTGAATTTTTCGATATTTGTACTTTTAAGGAGTGTACGGGACAAAATGGGATAAAAATTGTACCAACTAAAGTATTGTAGTTATAATCGTGGAATTCGGCTTGTAGATTCCTCCGACCACATAGACGTGCAACATAAATTGATTTTTCGAAATTTGTACATTTAGGAGGTGAGCGGGACAAAAAGGGATACAAATAGTACCAACTACAGTATTACAGCTAGGATCGTGAAATTAGGTGTGTAAATTCCTCTGACAACATAGACCTGCAACGTTAATGGATTTTTCTAGATTTGCACATTTAGGAGGTGAGCGCGACAAAAAGGGACACAAATGGTTCCAACTATTGTAGCTAGAATCGTGAAATTCAGCGGCTGTAATTTTTGTTCAAAACTGGGTAGAAAATGATAAAAAATCCACACTCTTTTGACTGTGTATGAGTTCTAACTAATATGAGGTTTCCGAATTACTGTTTCAGATTTATCTATATCCACCAAAAGAAAATTAAATAAATACTATCCAAAAACAGGGACGGATAAAACTAATAACAAAAAGATGGCTTTTTCGCGTGCCATGCAGCGGGTACAGCTAGTAAGTTCATACTTACAATATTATTTAAATATGTTCATTTCTCCAAATTTGAAAAGTTCAAATACTTTAGTGTCAGACTGTATATATAATATCGACTGCAATCACGCTTATTATTATAGAGTTTTTGTATTCACCATGTCGAAATGTATTTTTAAAACAACGGGAGGAAGGGCTGATAAGGCCTTCTGACATGCCTGACGGTAGAAGACCTACAACGGATAAAATATTATGGCTTTCGCATCCCTTATAGGGCTTTCCGAATGCCTAAAATTGGGGGTACCTTGTAAATTCCGTCGATGGGATAGTAGTCAGTCGCAAAAAAATGCAACTGTTGCAAAAATCCAAAATTCGTGGTTGCAATTGCATTTATTTCAACCTTCTCTATCTGCGTTTCTGAAACTATTCTGTCACAACTATTCCCTATTTAATCAGCAACCATAACAATTTTGACTTTGCAGCCAACATCTATTCTATCCTAACTTAAAACCTAAATTATAGGTAATTATGATAGCTGGAAATGTTGAAAATTTTTTCGTTCACAGTCTCCTAAAAATTGAGAAAAAATTACCTTTTTTGGAGAAAAAAAAATAAAAGAAAAATTGGGCAAAAATTTGTATCATTCATTACGTCTATATGTATAAGAACTGTGGATAATAGTCATGAATCTCTTTAAAGACGCAAGAGATTAAAAATTCGTCATGCCACCTCGTGCTCAGGTTTGTGTGGGTATATTGTCTAAGTTTTTCCACTTGAAATAGGCTCGGTCTAGGTAGTGAATGAATATATATCATTTAATAGACCCTTTCGGTGATGCGACTAACTCCGCAGTGAACGTACTTAGATCATATCCTCGCCAACTGTTCTTTTGTTTCCATAAAAATCCCCACGTCCATGGTTCCATATATGAGTGACTTCGCACAGACAACTCAGTTTGAACTCAAGAAAAAACCTTCATAATACTCCATATAATCACTTGTGGAGCACTGCAATTTCAAATATGTTTTCCTCGGTATTCCCCTTTAGTCTGGGTTGCGGACAATTGAAATAAAACAAATAATTTCCAGTGGTAGTCTGTCGGCAAGTAATAAATGGCACCATGTCATTTGTAAATAAATTTACCATTCTATTAAATATAGATGCAAAATAGTCTTGAGCCAGGACAATATCCTAGTTCAAATCAAATATTGATTACAGACCAAAAAATACAAACGAAAAGACAAAAAAAAATATTCATATTTTTATTTTGTTATGTTAATCTTTGCAAAAAAGCGAACATTATCTCAGGCTCATATCTGGCAAACTGTTTGGAATTTTTAAATTGTGAACAAATAAAATAGAACAACTTCATATTCAAAGTCAAAATCGCCAAAAACTTTTAAAAAATCGATTTTCTAACCTTTTTCCGCTGATCAGGTCCATAGGTAGCAAAACGATCAAAATTCAAGGAAACATTCAACTACAAAAATGTACCTAAGATCTCAGTAAACAACTTTCTAGAACATATGAACTTCCTAGGTATGATTCTTAACACCGTTTAGGTAGGAAAAATATATCTTGTAGGACTGTTTCTGTTAATGGTCAGCCCGACTACAGTGCGTATGAGCGATATTATTCTTAATCAACAGCACGTATACGCTACCTACACACACTACAGCCTATAAGACTTGTTCGACGACATTTGCGATTTGAGATGAAGTTTTTATACACTCCACGAGAGTAGTATGTCTTTGTGCATTTGTTTGTAACACCCAGAAGTAAACGAGTTAGACCCATCGTTTATTACACAGATCAGCATCACTTTCTGAGTCGATTTAGCAATGTCCGTCTGTCTATCCGTCGCAACTATAGTCCGATCTTAACAAAAATTGGCACAAGTAAGTTTTGTGGATCAAGGACGAACGCTATTTATTTTGAGGGAAATCGGTTCAGATTTAGATATAGCCCCCATACAAATGACGCTCTCGATTTGACATTTTCCGCTCTAGGAACCACATATTGTATCCGATTTTCTTCAAATTTGGCTTAACATCTATGGTGAAAGTGGGTGAGATCGGTTCATATTTAGATGTAGCCTCAATACAAATCTTGTTCCCAAATGTTTAACCGATTTTGGCCAAACTATATGTATTATATTTCACTTATTTAGTTCCAGGTTTCAATATAACCCCATACAAATGTCCTTTCCGCTTTAACATATTTTATCAAACACATATATTTACAGGATACAAAAAAACTTTCCCGTTTTATCTTTTTTGCCGAATTGAACTGTATTCGGAGAGAAAGTGGAGTGTATCATATAGTCGGCCCCGCCCGACTTTAACCTTTCCTTACTTGTTTTGATTTTATATGTTCACTGCGTACCAGTCCATCAAAAGCACGATGTTGCAGCCTGATGAATATCAGACATTGTATCTCCACTGTTTGCTACCGAATCTTGGAGAAACAAGACATGCTCGCATTCTGGAAAAAAACTTTTATATACACTTCGAACACCTTCCGACTTCAGCATTCCTAAGTTCGAAAATGGATTTCGAGCGTCTTGTCAGAAGAAAACTGGTCTAGATTTCTTTTTCCGACTTCCTGAAATCTGAAGCTTTTTTCGGCGGAACTATTGGTAATTATTGTAACATATTCATACAACTCTCTTCTGTATGTACAACAGTTCACATATGATTCTTTAAAACAAGTAAGTAAGCTTCAGTCGGCTAAACCGACTTATTTATACCCTCACTCTAAGCGAACTTATATACGGAAGTTCTATTAATTTAATGTAGGGCAGGGTAATTTGTGTGAAGGTACTAGGAGGTTCGTATCACATGGTCCCAGCGTCCACTTTTATAAAATAATTGCAAAAAAATTATCAAATATCAAGTCATAGTGAATTCCAAGCACCAGAATATAAGTTATGAATCATTTAATATTACCTAGCATAGAGACAATTGCGTGGGAGGTACACGAAGGGGCGTGGCTAAAGCGTAAATATTTTTTACGTTTAAAGTGATTATAAAAAAATTTAAATATCAAATTGATAATGATTTTGACTACCCGTGTGGATGTTATGTCGGTTTTATTGTAACCAGAATGTATGTCACTTTGTGTGGGAGGTACCAGAAGGGGTGTAGCAATATCGCCCATATTCCACGTGAATGTAACCTCTATAAAAGCATTGTCAAATATCAAATTTCAGAATATTATATAGTTTTAATTTTACATAGATTTGCGTGATTTGTGTGGGAGGTACTGGAAGAGGCGTGGCAAAGCTCATCATATTTAGGACACATAAATTGATTAAAAAACTTTATCAAATACCAAAATATAGGCAATTCCGAACATCGGTGTGGAGGTTATATGGGTTTTAATTTAACACTGGAATATGGGCCAGCCAGGCATGAGCGTTACACTATTTTTCTGTCCCAAATATTATATACACTCCTACTCTGTAGAGTGAGGGTATAAAATACCAAGCTATGCTTTTGTCTCTCAAATCTGTACTAACAACATATACATCAGTTACATTGTCTGTCAGAAGTCGCCACCCTGTAGAATTAATTATAAGTTAAAAATCAGTTGAATACAGCAGTTACAGGCCCGATTGGGTCGGATTTATTACATCTTGTGAATAAAAAAGACTGTTATTAACATTGCGAATTTTCTCGACTACTCTTCTGATTCATACTGAACCCCTAACCATTATGCGTAAAACCACAAATAATCTTGGCTCTTCTGGAATAATTTGCAACGATTTTTATCTATGAACAACCTCAAATAAATCTGTGCAATAATTGCATTCAAATTAGACTAATTTCAAGCCAAACATTTACATTGAAGACATAGTTTAGCAAAACCATTGCTATGTGACGATAAATTGTTATTATCATTTATCCCAAAAAAAACCCTCTTCCCTTCCTAATCACAATCACAACAAATATTCACTCATTGGTTTCATAGGTTGACCACACCAGATTTAAACAAAAAGAGAAAACCTCAAAAAGCTGGTTAAAGCCAATCCAGAAGAAGAAAAAACAAACTCTTCATCAACCAGACCACCAGCAAAACACAGGGCAAACAGAACAGAACAGAACTGAGCAGCAAGAAGGAAACTTTCTTGATATTAAATAAATATTGAAATTTAACGAACGGAATGTAACTGTGGCAATTGTTTTAAGAAATTAAAGAGTTATTCTCCGTTAAGAAATACATAGATGGCATTTAAAAGCGAACCTCTTGCATATATTGGCAAACTTTTTGCTTTTCGTGCCACAAAATGCCGGATCCGGAAAAGACGCAACAAATACAAAGCCAAAGAATTCATAAAATTTTATACATTTTCTTATGAATTCTTTTGAGGCACACATTCATCTGCATGTGAACAGGACGTAGACGCAGTACAAGTATGTTGCACAAACAAATTTAAAAACTCAATATGGTCGGCTACTACTTTACGGGCACGGCAGGATAAACCCGGAATGGGGGGAAGCAGCGTATCAGGATTCACAAAGTCCCGATGTTTTTTGGTAAACAAGCAAATATGATGAAATTTCTTCTTGTTGTCTACTATTTATTAAAGGGTGGAGAAGATGTGTTGCCAGATTTTTTTGTTTTGTTGACTCAAATAATGGGATGTTAAAGTTTAACATATATTTGAAAAAAATCGGATTTCCAAAAGGACTTTTCTCATCGTTTTGTTCTTGTCTTTGTATGGAGTAGTACTAAAGAAGATTTTTGAAAATAATTTCAAACAGAAAATTGACTATATTAGAGAGATAATTCTACGCCATCGGTATTTGAATATTGATTTATTCCACGTGGGTGACGTGACTGAACACTAGTTCAAATAATGGGCATGTCTTGGTAAATAAATGTATGAAATATGGATAGTTTTGCAAATTTGAATAACTTATGCAGGTTCATACCTGGATATGTTCGGGATACTCCGAAATTTGATATATTCAAATGATTTTATAGTCTTTGTAATATTAGCCATATTACAATACCTTACCATTCCACACAAATATGCATAAACTTTGTTGACAACAGTGTAAAAAAAGTGTAACACATTGAAGGAGTGACTTAAGACCCTAAGTATGTTTGGACCAAATCCGTTTAACAACATTTAAAGATGTTTGAGCCATTTCCGTCCGTATGGTTGGCTGATATACACGATAATTCTCGAAAGTAGTTAAAGAATAAAACAAACTTTGCACATGGTAATATTTTTCTCAAACTTAGTTTAAGTTCGAAGATCGGAGAAATTGCCACGCCCCTTCTGGAACCACCCACCCAAATAGTCTTTATTGCTATGTTAAACTAAAACCAATGTAACTTCCACGCGGATACTCAGAATCAGCTATATTTTGGTATATGATAATAAGGATGGTTTTGCCACGCCCCACTATGGGCGGAAATGGGAAAATGTGGCCAACAGTCCGTAAAATCCACAAAAATGCTTGGATCGGTATGAAATTTGGAATGAATGCAAATAACTTGTCCTTGATTCATATCCCGTTATAAGAACAATGCAGCGTTTTTTATACCCTACACCACTTCGTGGACTAGGGTATTACAAGTTAGTTTCGCGCCAAATGTTTTTAACACCAAGAAATAATCGAGCTAGACCCACCTTTTAGTATACCGATCGGCTTAGAACCACCAGCTGATTCGATTTAACGATGTCCGTCTGTCCGTCCGTCCGCCTGCTGTCCATCTAAGCTTGTTCGCACTCTACAGGTCGCAATTGTTGTCCGATTATCGTGAAATTTGGCAGAAGTTATTTTTTGGCCCAAGGACCATCGGTATTGAATTTGGAGGAAATCGGTTCAGATTTAGATATAGCCCCCATACAAAAGTCGCTCCCGATTTGACTTTTTCCACCCTATAAAGCACATATAGAACCCGATTTTCTTCAAAATTGGTTTAACACCTTATAATCAAACTAGAAATACCTGTGGCGAAAGCGGGTTAGATCGGTTCAGATTTAGATATAGCCCCCATACAAATGTCGCTCCCGATTTGACTTTTTCCGCTTAGAAACCACATATTGTACCCCATTTTCTTTAAATTTGACACAACTTCTTATAATCCAACTAGAAATACCTATGCAGAAATTGGGTAAGATCGGTTCAGATTTAGATATATCCCTCATACAAATGTTGCTCCCGATTTGACATTTTCCGCTCTAGAAACCACATCTTATACCCGATTTTCTTTAAATTTGCAACAACATTTTATAATCGAACTAGAAACACCTATGCTGAATTTGGGTATGATCGGTTCAGATTTAGATATAGCCCCCATACAAATGTCGCTCCCGATTTGACTTTTTCCGCTCTAAAATCCACATCTTGTATCCGTTTTTCTTTAAAATTGGCACAACATCTTATAATCCAACTAAAAAACTGTGGTGAAAGTGGGTAAGATCGGTTCAGATTTAGATATAGCCCTCACACAAATGTTGCTCCCGAATGTTTAACCGATTTTGACCAAAGTTTACACATTATATTTCATCAATAAACATACATGGTGAAAGCGGGTCACATCGTTCCAGGTGTCCCATACAAATGTCCTTTCCGATTTAACTTTTTTGGTCAAACACATAAATTTACAGGATGCAAAAATCCTTCCCGATTTCACTGTTTTACCGAATTGAATTGTAATGAAATAGAAAGTCCGTACGTCTTTAGCCTTTACTTACTTGTTTGGGAGACGCCCATATGTCCATACTTTGGTATAACCCAAATGGGGCCCCATTCTGATCTAATACAGCTCTAGAAACTACATCTTACATCGGATCTTTATCAGATTTTGCAAATCATGATATTTTTCAAGTAGGAATACCTACCGTGAATGAGAAATATATAGGGCCATGTTTTGGACCAGACCCAAAATGTTGTTATAGGCCCCCTTTTGAAATGTCGGTCCGATTCATCCTATTACTACTGTATAATTTGTATTTGTCTGTCGGATAATTGGATCAACTACCATATTATTAACCATATTCGTTAAATATGATTGAAGATGAATTTATAGTAACTGTATAATTTATATGAGCTACATAAAATTTATCGCAATAAATACCTGGGTTTAGTAATCAAAGCGAGGTACATACGCAGGGAGTGGTGTAGGGTATTATATAGTCGGTCCCGCCCGACTTTAACCTTTCCTTACTTGTTTTCAATATTACATGTGCCATAAAATGTTACTTTTGGCCGCTTTTTTGTATTTACGTCTATAGTGCGCCCCTGCCAGTACCTCCCGCACAAATCCCTATACTACGTAAAATTAAAGCTATTATAACTTCAATACGGATGATCGGAATACAGTGAAATTTGATATTTTGCAATGATTTTATAGTTGTTGCATTCACATGGAATATTGGTGATTTTTCCACGCCCTACCACGTTTAAAACAAGACCGATGTACCTTCCACACAAATAATTTGCAATTTGATATTTGAAAATGTTTTTATAATCACTTTAAACCTAAAAAAATATTTACGCTTTTGCCACACTCCTTCAGGTACCTCCCACACAATTGCACAATAACATCTGGGACCATATGCCGAGAACCTGCAAGTACCTTCTACACAAATTATCCTGTATTATAAGTAAAATGTAATTCATTACAACTTCCATACATATGTTCTCTGAGAGTGAGGGTATATATAAGTCGGGTTTTCCGACTGAAGCTTACTTACTTGTTTTTATGATAATTTTCCTTTCAAAATCTATATTTTATTCTCGCATCTCTTTATAAACTTCTACCAAAAAGCCCTATCTCACGATTTCTTTAAAAAAAATAAACAAACAAAAGTTTCATAACTTTTACGTTTATTTTTTGTGATAGAATCTATATCAAAATAGTGTACCTTAAATACTGTAAACTACGCAACAAAAAGTTTGTCGCAAGGCTATATATAACATTTTCAGATATATTTTGGATTTCTAAACTCTGAAAAGTATAAATAAAATGTTTTGGATATATATTTTTATTTTATTACACTCTCTGTAAGCGCAAATTGAAGGAGAAATCTAAGGATAAATGTAGAAGTTATGGCATTTTTATACATGTCGTTATCAAGTATGACAAAATCAATGTAAAAATCGTTTTTTTTTTAATTTCCTTACTTCTACAATATGACACAACTTCTACATTTCTTCTTCACATAGGCCTTAGGACGGAGGGACAGGTGGTCGTTGCTAGATCGTCTTAGAAATTTATGACGATCAATAATATATATTTATTTCTCATTGGACATAACAAAATTTACATTATTCCGAATTTTTGAAATCTCCTGAAATATTCTTCTTTAAAAAATATTTCACTCGAGCCTTAAGAAAAAATTATAATTCTTTTCCGAGTTAAAGCCATTGATTATATTATTATAAAGTTCTATACTTTAATCTTTTGGCATTTAAGAGTATTTCAATGTTGAATTATTTATGACCACACCGTTGTTTTAAAAACATTTAATTATATTTATTGTTGGACTCGATTTTTAAAAATTATTATTAAAAAGTAAATTAATTATTATTAAAAATTATTATTATTAAAAACTTAAATTAAAAATAATTAAATGTATGTAGAGAGCAAACAAAATAATCATAGAGGTCCTTCTAAAAAAGGCAAAAACAAATTTAGATCAGTTACATTCAAATCCTTGTATTTCACACACAAATACTGAACTTTTCAATCTCATTGTCATTACCATGGAAGTCGATGTAAATTTATACATTTGGAATCTCTTGTTAATAAATAATACTCTTGTTAATGATAATAGTTCGGTTATATTTTTATATATATTGATCTGTGGACTAGTTGATTGTCCTTTTCTCCTCAGTAAGATCTTCTTCAATGTACCTGCTAGATGCCTTCGACTTAATGATTTCTTCAACATAAATACCTTTGTGCGGAAATAATAATTCTGGTAATGTGCCATGATGATAGAATTTAATTTGATATGATATAATGATATTAATTTAAAATGTTTTTTGATTTATCATTTGTAGTGATAAGCTAGTCTGTATTGAACTTATACATTCTCTAGAACAACTAAATAAATATACACTTGCCAGAACGATATTATTTTTTTTTTTTTTAAATTGCAATGTCTATAACTCTGAAACAAAATGTTAAGACTTTTTCCTACGCAAAATCGGGTTGATGTGAAGTATATATTGTCTGAATTGATAATAATATGGTGGAGGTTAGAAAAACTTAAGTTTATAAATATAAAAACTTAAATTAAATTGTTTCTGATTTTTATTCCATTTTCTGTAGCAAAATTTCACACTTTTAGGGGTTTTTACTTTTTTTCATTTCGGTCAATTTTAAATCATTTTGCCGCCTTTTCGTTCTTGTTCTTTGCCTAAAGCCATAAAAAACCCCAGTGGCAACTCTGTTGTCACATGCATCATTGCACCGGCAGCATAACACAATTCAATTTCACTAACCAGCCAAAATAGTGAACATGTGTTGCATTCATGTAAGTACAACATGCTTCAACAACCGTCGTGCATAGTATGTGTACATGGGTGTGTGTGATGATATAATACAAACACAAACACTCACATAGCCCCCCGTGTGTGTGTTTATACGTATGTGTATTCAGTCAATGTAAGCGGCTTTTAATATATTTTGCCACATGCCTTCGAAGCCATGATCTGATGATAAAATAAATAAAACATGAAAAATCTTTATAAAACAAACTAAAGGCTTTTTCGCCTCGCCTCGCTCTCATTCTCGACCCCGTCCTCGGCAATCTGACTAGGGCTGTTGATGCTCGTCGGCCGGCTGGATGGTCCTTTTGTGTGGTGTGTTGTTTGCATCTTTTGTGATAAGCTTTGCAACAATATTGGATTAAAAAAATTGAAAATCACTCATCATGTAGGTTCTCGTAAAATGCAACAGCAACAACAACAGCACCAACAAAAACGACAACAACAAAATCTTTTGCCAAAAGAATTCCTTCGAAAGACAAAAAAGGCATAAAAAATGCTTTACACTCTTTGGAGTCTTCATTTTAAAATGAATTAATGAAATTGTTGATTTAAAAGAAAATACTTAAAGAAGAAGGGCGTCGTAACTCGATTCTTCGTTACATTACAGAAGAAGTAAAAACTTCAAGTCTGAAAACATGTTAGTCATAAAAAATAAATTAAAGCATTTCTAGTAGGAAAAGGGCAACAGAATTATTTAATGACATGATTTTGAATAAAATCTATATATGAGTCCTTCCATGCAAGCGGTACGATTTTTTAAGCTTGAATTTTCTCGAATGTTTGAGCATGTACTCTTCTCATAGAAATATTTCATATGTGTTTCATAAAAAAAATAAAAGAAATATTTTCACGAGTTATTAGAAATTTAATTTTGAGTATATTACTTTGTATACCCTCCACTTTGTGCATTTGCTTGTAACACCCAAAAGGACGATATAGACCTGTTTATTTCTTTATTATATAGATGGGATTAGAGTCACTTTCTGAGTCGATTTAGCAATGCCCGTCTGTCTTTCCGTCTGTCCATCTATTCTTGTAATCAAAGTAAAGATATCAATTATTGTAATCGGCTCAGATTTTGATATAGCCCCCATACAAATGTTGCTCCCGATTTGACTTGTTCTGCTCTAGAAGCATAAACATTATTTAGGGGATTTTGATAAAATATTGCACAACACCTTATATATAGGTTAGAAGCATTTGTGGTGAAAATTGGTGAAATCGGTTCAGATATAGATATAGCCACAATACAAATTTCGCTCCCTATTTGACATTTTCCGGTCTAGAAACCGTACATTTTAACAGATTTTCTTCAAGTTTGGCGTAACGCCAACTAGAAAAACTTCTGGAGAAAATGGGTAAAATCAGCTCAGATTTCGATATAGCCCCCATACAAGTGTTGCACCCGATATGAGATAATTTAAGAGATTTTGCACAACTCCTTATATCTAAGGTAGAAACATCTGTGGTGAAAATGGGTCAAATCGGTTCAGATTTAGATATAGATATAGATACACCATATAAATTTCGCTCTCCATTTGAGGTTAACTACTGTAGAAACTACATACCTTAACCGATTTTCTTCATATTCGGCAGGACATCTTATAATTACACTAGAAAGATCTATGGTAAAAGTGGATGAGATCGGTTCAGATTTATGTATAGCTCCCATACAAATGTCGTTTACAAGTTTTCCCGAATTGAAGTGTAGTGGAGTAGGATATCATATAGTCGGCCCCGACCAACTTTAGCCTTTCCTTACTTGTTTTATTTGTATACCCAGGATGGGGGTATACTAACTTTGTCATTCCGTTTGTAACACCTTGAAATATCCACCTGAGACCCTATAAAGTATATATATTCTTGATCGTCATAAAAATCTAAGACGATCTAGCCATGTCCGTCCGTCCGCCTGTTGAAAGCACGCTAGCATCTAAACGAAAGGGTCCAGAACGTTCAAATTTTCCACAAATGTGTCTTATAGTCGTAGATCGGTTGTGATTGAAACGGGGCGAAATCGGCCCAAAGGAAAACATTTTTCCCTCACAAGGACTAAAAATACCCATATTAATCCCTAATATTTTAGCGTATTTAAGCATGTTTCTTGAATATGTCTGTTTATATTTGCTTGATATTTGGTATGCGCATTCCCCTTATAGCAAAAACGTGCACCATAAAGTGATTCTTATTTGTAGGGGGTGAAATGGGGGAAAAAAGGATAAAAATGGTACATATTAAACAACAACAGCTAGAAACACGAAATTCTGTGTGTACATTCCTCTGTTTGAGTAGATACATAATATAAAAGTATTTTTTCCAAATTCGTACTTTTAAGGGGTAAAATGTGAATAGAGGGATACAAATGGTACCAACCAAACGGCCGTACGTAGAATAATGAAATTCGGTGTATACATTCCTCAGATTGTATAGACAAGTAAAATATACGGATTTTTCAAAATTTGTACCTTTTGGGGTTAAAATGAAAAAAGGGGATAAAAATAGTACCAGTCAAATGACCGCACCTAGAGTCATGAAATTCGGAGTATACATTCTTCTGACTGTGTAGACACGGAAAATAAACTTATTTTTCTAAATTCGTACTTTTTGGGGTCAAAATAGAAAAAGGGGATAAAAATAGTACCAACCAAATGACCGCAGCTAGAGTCATGAAATTCGGAGTATACATTCCCCTGAGTATACATTCCCCTACTTTATAGGGTCTCAGGTTAATATTTCAAGGTGTTACAAACGGAATGACAAAGTTAGTATACCCCCATCCTGGAGGTGGAGGGCATAAAAATAGTACCAACTAAACTAACCGGCCGAACTTAACTCCATTTTTACTTGTTAAAGTATGGTAGTAAATTTACGCAGAAATATTTCAGCTGTGTATTTCCTTGATATTTGATAAATTGAATCCTTTTATAGCTTGAGCGCGCCCCATATAGTTATCCATACTTTTAGGGGGTGAAATGGGACAAAAAGGGATAAATGTGATACCACCGGAACGACATTCAGTGTGTACATCTCTCTAATCGCATGTACTCGTAAAATAAAGTGCTTTCGAAATTTGTACTTTTAAGGGGAATGTGGAAAAAGTGATAAAATTGTTACAGACCTAATGTCCGTCACAAGAAATTCAGTATGTACATTCTGAATTCTGTACTGTATGGAAGTGCAAAATTAAGGAAATTTTCGAAATTTGTACATTCATGGAGTAACGGCGAGTATGAGGATAAAATTGGTACCAATCAAACCGCTGCAGCTAGAATAATGAAAATCAGTGTATATTTCGTTCCGATTGTGTAGACTCGAAATATAATGTGATCTTTTGATATACGTAATTTTTCAAAATGAGAAAAAGGAGATAAAATTGGTCCCCACCAAATGGGAATTTGTGCTTTTATGGAGAGCGGACCGAAAGGGGATAAAATGGCTGCAACTGGAATCGTGAAATTCTATTTACACATTTCTCTGACTTTGTAGACGCGCAAAATAAAAGGCTTTCTCCAAATTCGTACTTTTAGTGACATTCCGTATAAAGGAGATAAAACTGGTATGAAGCAAATGACTTCTAGCTAGAATCGTAAAATTAAGTATGTACATTCCATTTGAATATGAAAATTACTAGATTTTCGAAATTCTTACTTTATGGATAAAAATGAACCGACATTTGAAATGTATGCTCTGGACTGTGTGAAATATTGAAAATGGGCGGAAATGATCCGTATGGAAAACTTTTTTCCGTAACAATATATGAAAATACCTGCATTAATATTTAAAATGTACGTTATTTGTGTACAATTCAATGAAGATTGTTGTCTTTATGAAGAATTATTTTGATATATATAGTCAAGGACTAACTATAAAGACCATTTTTGTCCTATAAGTGGGTGTGGTCTTTAAAATTAATGTATGTCATGTTTTGTGAATTAATTGACATTGTAAGTTCTTCAAATAAAGGGTGATTTTTTAAAAGTTTTTCAAAAAACAAATAAAATTCAGAAAAATGCATGAAATCTTTATTTGAATCGATAGTACAGTCCATATAATTTAATGTTTAAAGATTATTTCATGCAAATGTTGACCTTGACTGCGCCTCAAATGGTCCATCCGCTTAGTCCACTTTTGACATTTCCACGTTTTTGAGTAGCAGAGGCCCAATTGCTGCGAACGGCGACGAATCGATAATTGATGGTCATCATTAACACTGGCCGATACAGCTGCGATATTTTTTTGTTGGTGGTTTAATGTCCAACAATGTAAATTTGGTGCGAAATTTTGTCACAATAGCCCGAATAGCCGCTTCAGTGGGTCGATTAAACTGACCATAAAATAGAAGCGCGCGATGAACTTTCTTAACAGAGCACGCATTTTGATAATAAAATTCAACGAATACACGAAACGTGCGTCAGCTGTTTAAACCAGTGTTGCCAAAAGTCTTAGAACAAATTATTGGTAATTATAAATTACTAATTATTAATTATTTTTTTTTTGTGGTTTGTCATAGTATAACTGAAAACTTTTTTTATTTTGTAATAAATAAATAGCTGCATAAATGATGAACATCGAAATGGATATGACGCTATTTTTCAAATCATCGTTCCCAAGCAATATGAGTTGTTACGACCAATGAGTTACTCTAAGGCAAGAATAATAATTATATTTAAAACGATTGCAAAAGTACATAATTTCAGAAAAATATGTTGGACAAGAAACTTAAAACCGAGAAAAAAGTTCTTAAATAATAAATGCCTTATTTCTTATATCAAGTGAAATTTTAATCAATTTGAGTTACTTGGTTTGAGGAAAATTTTAGTGAAATTTTCATCCGCTTTAGTAAATAAGTATATGCTTGCTTTGGGGAACGATCTACTTTCCTTCAGATTTAGTAAAAATCTACCTGGCCTGCAGAAAATTTTTCTTGGTTCGTGAAAAAATCTATTAAAATGTTCCTCAGTTTGAGCAAATATAGACTTGGATTAAGGAAAACATGAAAGGAGGATTTGAACTTAATTCTCATTTTTAC
This sequence comes from Polietes domitor, assembly GCA_947397865.1. NCBI lineage: Eukaryota > Metazoa > Arthropoda > Insecta > Diptera > Muscidae > Polietes > Polietes domitor. Next base: position 54,814,745 of record OX377620.1, read on the forward strand.
CAACTGTAACGTCTGCTATACTCTGAGTGCACTAACTGCGGGTCATTGCGAACATATTTACACTGAAGAAAATCTTTTTTCAAATTGAATTGTTTTGTTGGCAAGAGCAATGATTATCTTCACTAGCTTGATGGTACCTACATACCCTACAAAACATAGGAGTAGAAAAGGTCGTGCTAGGCTGGTCTAATAATAGGTAGTTCTATCGAAACCAAACTGTGAGACGTAAAAGGGAGGTTTTTATAAATATGCTATACCATTTAGTAAATGAAGTCGCTTTAAAATGACACTAAACATCATTAAAAAACTGGTGTTATGCACTAATGGGTTAAATATTCTGTGTTTCTTAAAAAAATCTGAATTAAATTTTTTATGAGTTTTTTTATGGCACCAAAATCTAATCTACTGTTCGTACCATAATTTGAAGTGTTGCATATTGACACTTAGTAACTACTTCCCCTACACATAATGAAATAAAATTTACGTTATGTTCAATGTCGAATGGAAAAGTAAGAAGTATTAGTAGAAATTGGAGAAACACTAGATTAAGCTTATCACAATTTGTCTTCGTGGTCAGATCTAATAGTGATTAATCAATTAAAACGGTGGGGTACTCTAGGAAAAAATCCCTCGAAATATTTTCATAGTTTGCCTTTTTTCTTAAATTATAATTGAATATTTATCATCGAGTTTTTATAATTTATTTTGAGTTATTTTTTGTTTCCGGTTTCTAGCAGTTTCCATCACACTAAATGTGTCCTTGTTAACAATTTGTTTATATTTAAATATCCTTTTATTTTTACTTGACTGCTTTGCTCTTTATGCACTTTCGCACAAGCGCTTGCACACATTCATATATTTACATTTTCATATGTGCAATACAACATATTAAAGTGGGTCGTGAACAATTCTGATGTAGTTGTGGAAATAAAATAAAACTTGTGTCTTTGACTCGTCGAATTTTTCGGTGATTGCTCAAGCCACAAAAATTGTGCATTTTGCTCAATAATTAAACACTACACAGAAAGAATTATCTTCATAATATTTATGATTTTGTCATAAACGCAGTGAACAAGTTCACAAATGAAGCCCTTCATAATCAATGAAAAGTGTCATAGAATTTATGAAACATTTTTAGAAACTATGAAATACAGTTTTTCATACAATGAACTGTTGTCATACAAGTTCCTTATTTTTCATAATATAATTTATGAAAAGTTGCATAGGTTCTTATAACACTACTCAACAAAATGAAAAAAAATTCATGTACTCCGGATGCGATAATTTTTTCTGTGTAGATAACCTTGACATGAGCTCGAAAAACGCAATAAAATTTTTTTTTCGTTTGGTTTTTTTTTATTTTTTTTTTTAATTTTAAATTTTTTTTTTTGGTTAATTTGTTTCGTCCGGCATAACTCGGGAACCAATAGCCCGATTTAATTGAATTAAATTTTAAAAAATTTAAAATTACAATTCCCTTAATCTGTTCATATATTGTTTTCCTATACAAGCAACAGTTTCCAAGTTAAAAATGAATATATAAAGGAAAAAACTTATTTTTTGCCTAAAGATTTAAATTTTTTTTTTTAAATCCATAAAAAATCCAAAATGAAAAAAAATGTCAAATCTTATTACTTTTACGTAAAGTCACATAACCTATGAGCAAAATGAGACAAAGATCATGAAAATCGATGCACGCGTTTCGCTTTTATTCGCAATTGAGTAAAGGTATGAATTTCAAAAATTTGCTCGACATATGCACAACTTTGTCTATGGTAAGGTTTTTTCTTTTTTTTTGATTCTCAGAATTAACAAAACGGAATAAACAAAGGGTTATTTAATTTTTATGATTGCGTAAGCAAAGTAATAAACGCTAATAAATGTGCGTGAACAATTAAAAGGAAAAAAGGAAAGGGGACTTTTTTAATTATTTGGGTTTTCCGTTGGCTACCTGTATGATTTTTTTACAGAAATGCAACCCACATTTAAGGGTGGTCATTATTCGGAAAATTTAAGACTCACACATGGTGAAACAGGTATGTAGCCACCGTAAAAAAATATACACCCATTTATAAGTACCTGTCAGTAAAATACTAAACAATACACAGTATAAATAGGTCTTCATTGATCGATTTTACTCATTCAACAAGTGTCGACGAACGCGATAGTTAAAATGAGCAAACGTTCGCGAGGAATTGAATGCAATACCAATCCAAGTAATTTTTGTTACATGTGCGCCATGCTCGTCACTCACATCGCCCAGGTTGTCCGGAAAGAAGTCCAAGTGCGAGTGTAGAAAATGTATCTTAAGCGACATATTTGCTCTAATTTTTTTATAATTTTGGAGTAGTTGTTCGACGATCTCTCTGTAATTTGAGCTTTTGTTGTTTCCAAGAAATCCGGAAACAATTTGCCGAAATGAGTTCCAAGCTGCAGCTTCATTTGGTGATAAAATGTGCTCAAACTGTTAGTCTTGCAACAACTTTTTAATTTGCGGACCGTCGAAAACGCCTTCCTTAATCTTTGCCGATGAAAGGTGAGGAAAAATGTTTTTTAAACAGGCGAACGCTTCGCCATCTTTGTTGATAGCTTTCACGAAGTTTTTTATGAGTCCGAGCTTTATGTGAAGAGGTGGGAGAAAAACATTTTCCTTTTTTATGAGTGGTGTATATTTCACGTTGTCGCTGCCGGGGATGAAGTTAACTCTTTCTGTCCAACTCCTCCTGGTGTAATGATGTTGACGATCGCGGCTGTCCCAAAGGCAGAGAAAACAACAGTACTTTGTGAATCGACCTTGTAATCCACAAAGGATACCGATAACCTTAAGGTCGGCACAAACTTTCCAATTCCAATCTCATAGTTAAGGCACTTTAGTAGATTGTCCATGACTTTGTATGTTTCCTTGGTGTCAACGGCATGAGCAATTGGAATCGAAGGTTTCTCGTTGCCGTTGTGCAGTAAAATTGCTTTAAGGCTCTGCTTGTTGCTGTCGATGAAAAGACGCCACTCTCCTGGATCGTAAGAGTACCCGAGTTCACCAAATAATCCGGGAATGTCCTTACAAAAACAGATGTTGTCTTTTTTTGTGTAGTACCTTGCGTATGGTTCATGACGCTTCCTGTAGATTGTTGTCACCACACCAGGAGCCAAGAAACCGAACTGTTGCATGCGCGATGCATGCAACTCTGCATCTTCCTTGGAGAGTTTCAATTCTCTAACCCAATCGTTCAGTTCTGCTTGGGAACATAAGCGTTGACCTCCATGCAATGTATATGTTGACTCGCATTCTGATGTGGTTTCTACTGTCTCCGGATCTGATGTTGGATGTATCGCCTCATTATTAGATGCCCATCTTGAAACGGACGGTTGCGGGTCCACTGGTTCTTCGGAAAATGGCACTGGAAAACTCACTGTTGAAACAGCAGCGTAAGTCCATCGTATACTTTTTCCCACGCCTGTTTTTTTGCTAAGACAGAAGTAGCAATCTGTTACATGGCAAAGCGGAGCTCTCCAAAGCATTGGCATGATGATTCTCGGCTGTCGTCTGAAAGAATTTCAATAATAAGTTATATATGTTCTTGAATTTCGTAATCTACACTTACCTTGAGTCAGCTAGCTGTACGTAGCACCTTGGACATAGAGCACTTGGTGTCCACCGCTCATCTATGTTTGAGACCTTTAAATTGAAGCTCTCTTCAAATGAATCTCTCAATTTAGGTGAAAAACAACGCTTGTTTTTTTTCAGAAACGTATTCTCCGCACATGTAACAAAAATTACTTGGATTGGTATTGCATTCAAATCCTCGCGAACGTTTTGCTCATTTTAACTATCGCGTTCGTCGACACTTGTTGAATGAGTAAAATCGATCAATGAAGACCTATTTATACTGTGTATTGTTTAGTATTTTACTGACAGGTACTTATAAATGGGTGTATATTTTTTACGGTGGCTACATACCTGTTTCACCATGTGTGAGTCTTAAATTTTTCGAATAATGACCACCCTTAAATGTGGGTTGCATTTCTGTAAAAAAATCATACAGGTAGCCAACGGAAAACCCAAATAATTAAAAAAGTCCCCTTTCCTTTTTTCCTTTTAATTGTTCACGCACATTTATTAGCGTTTATTACTTTGCTTACGCAATCATAAAAATTAAATAACCTTTGTTTATTCCGTTTTGTTAATCCTGAGAATCAAAAAAAAGAAAAAACCTTACCATAGACAAAGTTGTGCATATGTCGAGCAAATTTTTGAAATTCATACCTTTACTCAATTGCGAATAAAAGCGAAACGCGTGCATCGATTTTCATGATCTTTGTCTCATTTTGCTCATAGGTTATGTGACTTTACGTAAAAGTAATAAGATTTGACATTTTTTTTCATTTTGGATTTTTTATGGATTTTTTAAAGAAAAAAATTTTAAATCTTTAGGCAAAAAATAAGTTTTTTCCTTTATATATTCATTTTTAACTTGGAAACTGTTGCTTGTATAGGAAAACAATATATGAACAGATTAAGGGAATTGTAATTTTAATTTTTTTAAAATTTAATTCAATTAAATCGGGCTAGTGGTTCCCGAGTTATGCCGGACGAAACAAATTAACCAAAAAAAAAATTTTTTAAATTTAAAAAAAAAAATAAAAAAAAAAACCAAACGAAAAAAAAATTTTTTATTGCGTTTTTCGAGCTCATGTCAAGGTTATCTACACAGAAAAAATTATCGCATCCCGAGTACATTTTGACTGTTGACTAGTGTAATTAAACTTCATTATTTTTACGAAAAATTTCATAAATATTAATAATTTATACCGAAGCTTCTTATATAAAAAACCAAAAAAGGTCTGACTTGATGAGCAACCAATCCACACTGGTCCCAAATCCATTTTTTATGGCATAAAGTCGAAAAATAAGTATACAGTCTTGTAAGTTTGTACATTTGCTAGACATATCATACGCAAAAAATAAAAATAAAACTGGGCCGATCGGACCACTACCACCTCCCATACAAACTCAATATATAACCAACATAGTTATCACCCTGTATTGTTACAGGGTGACCAAAAACAAAATTTTATGAAAGCTTAAAAGAATGAAGAGTTGTTTATTTTGACGAAATGTGTTTTTCTAAACGTTTTTACAAAAGCAAAATATAGCATACAAATAGTATACTTTAAACTGCAATTTAAATAATTATTTCGAGAAAAAGTAAAGTAAAATGTATACATGTGTACAAAAAGGTGAATGATGTTGTATACCATTTTAAAGGTACTTTCAATACCTTTTAAATAAAATATTGATGGGTCTCGTACACCAAACTAATTCAGAGATATAATCATATATATGTCTATGGCTAATCAAAAACTGTGCTAAAATAAAATGAAAATTTTGGAGTTTGCCGAAAAATGCTGACGAGATATTAATTCCACCATAAACTACAACGTCAGACGAACACTTTCACATTTACACTTTGAGTCAAGTTGAGTCACACGTATAACTTTTGGTCCACGACATTTATAGATTATGTTCTCTACAAATCACAATATTACAATACCTATGAATACTTACAAGACTACAATAATCATAAAATGTTAAATAAAATTTTGCAACTACTAACTCTTGCCGTCAATTTTCATAATATAGTCACTTTATTATTTTCTTTTTAAGTCTTGATTTTAATTAATTTTTTTTTTGTACATTTGCTAGACATATCATACGCAAAAAATAAAAATAAAACTGGGCCGATCGGACCACTACCACCTCCCATACAAACTCAATATATAACCAACATAGTTATCACCCTGTATTGTTACAGGGTGACCAAAAACAAAATTTTATGAAAGCTTAAAAGAATGAAGAGTTGTTTATTTTGACGAAATGTGTTTTTCTAAACGTTTTTACAAAAGCAAAATATAGCATACAAATAGTATACTTTAAACTGCAATTTAAATAATTATTTCGAGAAAAAGTAAAGTAAAATGTATACATGTGTACAAAAAGGTGAATGATGTTGTATACCATTTTAAAGGTACTTTCAATACCTTTTAAATAAAATATTGATGGGTCTCGTACACCAAACTAATTCAGAGATATAATCATATATATGTCTATGGCTAATCAAAAACTGTGCTAAAATAAAATGAAAATTTTGGAGTTTGCCGAAAAATGCTGACGAGATATTAATTCCACCATAAACTACAACGTCAGACGAACACTTTCACATTTACACTTTGAGTCAAGTTGAGTCACACGTATAACTTTTGGTCCACGACATTTATAGATTATGTTCTCTACAAATCACAATATTACAATACCTATGAATACTTACAAGACTACAATAATCATAAAATGTTAAATAAAATTTTGCAACTACTAACTCTTGCCGTCAATTTTCATAATATAGTCACTTTATTATTTTCTTTTTAAGTCTTGATTTTAATTAATTTTTAAAACTGCTTTATATCAAAATTAATCCCACTTTTTTTGAACAGCAAATTTTAAGTGCAATTCAGGCTTGTGGTGTTGCCACCTAATTTTCGCCAGTATATTTTCTTGATTGCTTGGAGTGTTGCCATAATGAAAATATATACACATTTACCACTTTCCAATTTTAATTTTTTTTAATTTCTGCCAAAAATAATGGATCTGGGACCATAGTGCAGTCGATGACTAACCAATCAACAGACACTATCGTTGCGAGAATCTTTGCAATGAATATGTCTTTGAACTCAATTATGGTAAATAATTATGCCAGAGTTAACATATGGAAATTAGAATTGCAAGTCCTCAACCTAATAAAGTCGACACACTAAAAATCTATTTGTAAGTTATGCAACGTTTCGTAAAAACAACAAAATCCTTCAGTATATTTATGAAGATATTTCATAACACAAATATTTTATTGGTTATGACATAGTTCATAATCTTTAAGAATTTTTATACACTCCACTAGTATTATGTCTTTGTGCATTTGTTTGTAACACCCTAAATGAAGGGAGATATACCCATTGTTACTTATACCGATCGACTTAGAATCACTTTTTGAATCGATTTAGCAATGTCCGTCTGTCTGTACGTCTGTCCATCTATTCTTGTAATCACGATACAGGTCGCAATTGTAGACAGAACCAATTAAAACTTTGCACAATTATTTTTTTCGGTACAACGACGAACGCTATTTAATTTGAAGAAAATTGGTTCAGATTTAGATATAGCCCCCATACAAATTTCGCTCCCAATTTAACCTTTTCCGCTCTAGAAACCACATTTGTATCATACTGTGTTCAGATTTGGCAAAACATCTTATATTTCCATTAGAAACAACCATGGTGAATATTGGTCAGATCGGTTCAGATTTATATATAGCTCCCATTAAAATTTCGCTCCCAATTTTACTTTTTTCCCGATTTTCTTTTTCTTATATTTGTTCTATAAACACCCATGGTGAAAATGGGTCATCGGTTCAGATTTACATATAGCTCCCATACAAATTTCGGGTAGACTTTTCAGCACCAGAAAGCACGAATTTTCACAAAATGAGCTTAACACGTTATATTGAAATGGATGAACTTATTGTGAAAGTGAGTCACTATATTCCATGTTTGGATATAGCACCGATATAAATATTTCGGATTTGACAAATTGGACCAGGTAATATTAGCCTATGATTAGGAAACATACAAAAAACTTCCCTTCACTTTTTTACCGAGTTGAATTGTATTCAGATAGAAAGTGGAGTGTATCATATAGTCGGCCCCGCCCGACTTTAGCCTTTCCTTACTTGTTTATTTAATACAATGAATATTTTCTTTGATCTTATGAAACTAAGTTTCACAATTTAACAAATTATTTTATTAAATATGAAATGTTGTAAATGAAATTGTATGAAACATTTTATTTTATTTATGATTTTTTCATACATATTAAGAAAAAAAATCACTAAACTTATGAAAAACGTTTTATCAAATCGCTTAGTTAATATTATGAAGGAAAATTCTTTCAGTGTAGTCACATATGGCCTTAATTACACAGTACAACACGAAAAAAAAATACGGGGTTCTGACAATGGATTCTGAAAGAGGAGGAGTGTTTTTTTAATAGGGTCAGTGTAAGACTGCCCCCATTAATTTTGCCTCCTCACTATTGTCCCTAAACATACCTCCAGTTCTCCCCTCTAGGGTCTACTGCGTGGCAGTTTTGGGCCTTTCTTTCTTAAAAAAATATAAAAATAGGCAAATGTATGGGGGTCGCTTTAAGGGTTGTATATGGAGGGTAGGTGTGTTCTGCAAAAATATTTGGGCTGAAGAAATAGCGGTCTCCTGGGGCCAGTAAAAGCGGTGGGGACAAATTAAAAAAAAAGATTTTTTGTATTGGAGCCTCCTTAACGAGTGGGGATAGAGGGTATGTGTGTTCGAAATAAATGTTTCGGAGGGAAAATTAATGGGGGTTGGACGAGTCCGAGGCAGCTTTGGGACTTTTCCTGTATTTTTCCATGCTTTATATAAGGTTACTTTCTATATATGTTTGTGTGCCACAAAATTTGAAATCAAATTTTGAAAGCTTTTTTCTCAACCAATTTTGCTCAAATTTTGCACACTTAATCATTTTCGATGACAATACAAGGAAATGGAAAAATTTGACCAATTGGACAAAGGGGCGTGGCACCTCCCATACAAAGTTAAAACCTATTATTGAATATTGTCAGTTCTATGACACCTAGAGTGCTGAAATTTTGTGTAAGTGCATCTAGCATCTAGCATCAAAGCTGTGCCAAAAATGGACGGTATTGGAAAAGTGGGCGTGGAACCTCTCATACGAAGTTAAAACCTATTATTGAATATTGTCAGTTCTATGACACCTAGAATGCTGAAATTTTGTGTAAGTGCATCTAGCATCAATTCGCATAGTTGCGCCAAAAATGGGCGGTATTGCAAAAGTGGGCGTGGCATCTCCCATACGAAGTTAAAACCTATTATTGAATATTGTCAGTTCTATGACACCTAGAGTGCTGAAATTTTGTGTAAGTGCATATACCATCAATGTGCATAGTTGTGCCAAAAAGGGGCGGTATTGGAAAAGTGGGCGTGGCACCTCCCATACGAAGTTAAAACCTATTATCGAATATTGTCAGTTCTATGACACCTAGAGTGCTGTAATTTTGTGTAAGTGCATCTAGCATCAATGTGCATAGTTGTGCCAAAAATGGGCGGTATTGGAAAAGTGGTCGTGGAACCTCCCATACGAAGTTAAAACCTATTATTGAATATTGTCAGTTCTATGACACCTAGAGTGCTGAAATTTTGTGTAAGTGCATCTAGCATCAATTCGCATAGTTGTGCCAGAAATGGGCGGTATTGGAAAAGTGGGCGTGGCACCTCCCATACGAAGTTAAAACCTATTATTGAATATTGTCAGTTCTATGACACGTATAGTGCTGTAATTTTGTGTAAGTGCATCTAGCATCAATGTGCATAGTTGTGCCAAAAATGGGCGGTATTGGAAAAGTGGGCGTGGCACCTCCCATACGAAGTTAAAACCTATTATTGAATATTGTCAGTTCTATGACACCTAGAGTGCTGAAATTTTGTGTAAGTGCATCTAGCATCAATTCGCATAGTTGTGCCAAAAAGGGGCGGTATTGGAAAAGTGGGCGTGGCACCTCCCATACGAAGTTAAAACCTATTATTGAATATTGTCAGTTCTATGACACCTAGAGTGCTGAAATTTTGTGTAAGTGCATCTACCATCAATGTGCGTAGTTCTGCCAAAAATGGGCGGTATTGGAATAGTGGGCGTACCACCTCCCATACGAAGTTAAAACATATTATCGAATAGTGTCAGTTCTATGACACGTATAGTGCTCAAATTTTGTGTAAGTGCATCTAGCATCGATGTGCGTAGTTGCGCCTAAAATGGGCGGTAACGCAAAAGTGGGCGTGGTACCTCCCATACACACCACAAATTAAAAATCTATTATTTCTGCTCCTGATAACGCAGTAATTTTTCCTTCTACAAAAGATAACTAAAAAAGAATTTCTAGGCCCAATAGAATTCTGCTTGCATAAAGCATGGATTTGAAAAAAAAAAATTTTTTTGATTTACTAGTTGCCATTGACCCCGATGAGCGCCCACTTACACTCACCTCACCACCCCCTTTTTTTGGCTCATGAATTTTATTTCCGAACCTCACAAAAAGGGGACTCTAGCGTATCAAAATCCAAAAGTCGTAGTGCCCGACCAACCCTACTGAACAATAACTAAATTAACTCTTAATGGGCAATATTGAATTTGATTGGTTTTTGGCGTTTTTTGTTAAGTTTTATGTTTTTTTACAATTTGTTAAAATAAAGTCAAAAAATGTCGTTATGAGGGGTAGTAAGAGGGTTAATATGTTCTACAAAAATATTCGCCATATCATTATCTACAAATTTGCTGAACATACCCATAGTTTTATACAACGATATGCTGCAAGAAGAGGCCAGAGTTGGGAAACTTTAATCGTCTATAAAATGAAATTCCGATCTAAAAAACGCCGACACACGTATACTTTTTTTGTGGTCTCCTCTTTCTGAATCCATCGTCAGAACCCCGTAATTTAGGAAAAAGTTCGAAATTTTTGTACAGTGTTATAGTATTTACTAGAGTATTAAAGGTGCCTTCTACGAAAATTGATAAAAAAGTTGTATTTGTATCGACTACGACCCACATTAATACTTAAGTATGTACGTAAATGTATGTAACTACTCCATACGTAAATGCGTGTGCAAATATGTATTCTATGTGTGTACGTGTGTGAGTGCGTATGAACTCACAACATGCACATATTGGCCAGCCCATAATACGTATCGCCGGAGTATTTATTTACTTTTTCCACTGTATACGTATATGGGTATTTAAAACCATTATTAAACAATGAAATGAAATGAAATAAAACTACAGCAACAACAGTGGTGGTAGGTAAAAAATGGCTACAATTTGTTATTATGAAAACCCATTGTATTTAAGCATTTCAACAATAAGTGTTTCATTTGTTTAACAATCATGCTCGGCAAAAAATAAATACTTTTAAAGATGATTAAAGAAACTCAATGATTGATTGTTCAGCGTAAGTGCGCGCGAGTGTGTGTGTTTGTCGGTTGGAGCCGGGGCATTACTTTAAAGTAATTCATAATGAAGGGATTAAAAGCAATAAATGAACGCACACATCAAAAGTTGGGCAGGAGTGTTGGGTGCAAATAATGATGTAAAGATTTCAGTAAGTACGAAAGTTCCACTGTTTAAGTGAGCAAATTAATATAAAGAATATCCATTACAATATGGGTGAAATCAAAAAGTGTGATAAGCTATTATTCTATTTGATATTTTCTTCTTCGATGTGTCACACTGCCAAAAATCTCTATTACAAGCTGTGCCTAACATTTCAATATTTTTCTTCGTGAGTTTTCAAGTCATATGCAAAATATATATTTTTAATTTTCCTAAAATAGTGTCAGTATCATGTAATAATAGTGTCAGTATATGTACGAGTTTTCAATTTATTTATTTTTAAAGTTCAACACAGTTTTCATAAAATAAGATCAGTACTCTATTATATTTGAATTACGTTGCGCTTCCAAAACTGGCTTTTGTATCAATAAATATAAGAGTTGTATCTTTTTTGGCATGACTATCTTAACTACTTTCAAAATGTAAAAATGTCCGTCCGCCCGGAATCAAAAAGTGTGATAAGCCATTCTTCCATTTGATACTTTCTTCTTTAGAATCGATGTGTCGAACTACTACTAAGCTAATATCCAAAAATCTCTATTGCAAGTTGAGCTCAAAATTTCAATATTTTTCTTCATGAGTTTCTTCGGCGAATTTCAATTTTTTTCTTCATGAGTTTTCAAATCATATACAAAAATTATTTTTTTTTTAATTTTCCTAAAATAAGGTCATAAGGTCATATTTCAATTTATTGACTAAATGTGATAAGTTTTTCGTCCAAATTTGTACGATCAAAACATAATTAACAGCGAATTTCAGTATATTTTGCCCGCGAGTTTTCAATTTATTTATTTTTAAAGATCAACACAGTTTTCGTAAAAGAAAGTCAGTATGATATAATATTTGAATTCTATCAAAATAAGCACTTTATTTTACGTTTTTGTATCAATGAATCTATCTCAACTATTTTCTAAATTTAAACTTGGCTGTATTTTTATTGTAATGACCATATAACGTGATCACAAATATTACAGAATTTAGTTATATTTAAGTAAAGCATAAATAAAATAAAAATTTGAATGGTTGTTAATGCTAAACTACTACAGATAGAATTTGAATAATTTTTTATTTGATAACCATATCGCCTGTGGTCTTGTTCAGGTCCAAAAAGTTCTGTCGCACAGTGGTCCAAAATCAAAATGCAACCGCCTAAATTCAATAATTTTTTTTCTAGTAAAAATGTTTGGGGTCTGTAAAACATCGTAATTAGACAAACTCCCATGGTTTATTTTGAAATATTAACATTGAGTCGGGCAACCAGGTTATTTTAGAAAATGTCCCAAAGTTTTCGTATTTTCGATTTTAAAGAAAAATAAAAAATATTTTTTGTTAGAAATTGTGGTTTGCATAGAATTTGCCAAATGCAGTATTTTTTGTAAAAAAATTTAAAAATTACCCTTCTTGAAAAATTGAAGATGTTTTAATACACATGCATATCAATTGAATTCACCTCAAGAAAATATGAGTAATATCCATCCAATTTCGTGCAGGCAAAAATCACATTGCAAAGATGGGATACCATAACCTTTCTAAATTTCGCATTTTATTCTTCAAAAGCTTTCAAAGAAAAAAGTTATGTTGGTCCAAATTCATACATTTGTTCAAAATGTATGAATATTTATTACAAAGAAACTTTATTTTGCACAGTCTCAGCCATAATAAAGCTAAGAAAACATAGTTTCTAAAGCGCCTTGGAGACGATCAAATAATTCCATCAATCGGTTGTGTGTGTGCCTCTAATCGGGTTTCGTCGGCTACACGTACACGACGTCGGCAATGATTGACATAAAAAACAAAATTTTTTGATATTTTCGTTGATGGCGTTTTCGTTGATGGTCTCCAGTTACGATTGTCAATCATGACTCATTTAGTAGTAAAAAATTGTGTGAGATGGACATGTGAGCGGGTGAAAAAAATTCATTTTAAAATTTATAGAATGCTATGAGAGCTTACCGGCTCTGTGGAACACCAAAGTGGATGCCTACAGCAACAGGGAGGAAAAAAGGAAGCAGTATGAGCTACTGCTGGATGTTTTTAATGAGGAGTATCCCAATTGGACAGTTAATGATGTTAAAAAAATTAATTCTCTACGGTCAAATTTCCGACGGGAGAAACATCGACTGGCGGAGTGCAGCAAAAGTAGTATGAAAGTTTCAACCGAACACAACGAAGTCAAACACAAAGTGATGATTGCCGTATTTTGTGGTGCGTTTGCGGGCAAAACACGAAGGCACACACTAACACATATGCACGTGATTGATGGAATTATTTGATCGTCTCCAAGGCGCTTAATAAAACACAAATAATTCAAAATGTGCGATAAACATTACGAAAAATTCAAAAAATATATATTTAAATTTTTCTGCATATTACGAACTACGTTAAAATATGTAAAAAAACATAAAACCAAAAAATAACAATTTCCATTTAAACTTTTTTCCACTAAACATTTTTGAGTTCTGTAAAAAACCAAAATTAAACAAGTTATAATTTTGAGATATTAACATTGCGAATGTGACAAGTTGAATATTTTTCGTATTTATCGATTTTAGAGAAAGTTATTTTTTTTTTATTTTTCTAACATATTTTGTATATGTTCATTAGGATGGGTCACGGAAATTAATTGGAGCGGTCACCCTCCAGAAATGAACATTGGATTGTTTAATGATGATCTACAAAATATTTCGTCACTGGGTCAAGTCATCTGTGAGCTAAACGCTCCTGACAACACCTCTAAAAATCACGTTTTTCCCGTCTAATTTGTTTATGTTGCATTTTTGCCCAACATTTTTTTCTGAATTATTAGACCCTTGGAAGCACTTTATTTATTTTTATTTTTGTCTTAGAATAACTCATTGGTAGAATTATTGGGCGTTTCTATTGACTTTTTGCGGGTTTTCAAGGTGACAGAAAAAAAAACTCATATTTCTTGGAATGATTTTATAAGAGGAGTAAAATAAATAGGAGGAATCAATACCTTTATAATGATGCCTAAATGATGATAAACGGACGAAAAATGAGCGCTGCGGCTTCAATTTCATTCCGATGTACATCATTTAGGCACCATTCGAAAGGTATTGACTGCAGCTAATTATTTTTTATAAAATACTACCACCAAATACGAAAAAGTTTTCAGTAGTCACTGTGAAAATCGACAAAAAAATTACTATAAACGTCCAATAATTCGACCCAAAAGTTACTCTACGACAAGAATCAAAATTTTTATTAAAGTGATTTCAAGGGCCTAGGAACGAAATATTTCGCAAATCATCGTTAAACAATCCAAATTTTATTTTTGTTGGGTGACTGGAACTTGTTTTTCCATTTGTTTGGACTGCGACCCAGCCTAACGTTCATAATGTACAAAAAATGTTTTCGTATTACAAATTTTGAAAATTGGAAAAAACGTTATTTCTTTTGCGACGAACTGTTACTCACAGCTTATAAGAAATTTTGCTCTCAAATTTCTTTTATTAAAAATTACGCCAAAACTGTGTTTGTTCCAAATAAAGTTTATTTTTAAAAAAATATTTAGAAAAATGTACTTTTTAAAAAATTAATTTATTTAAATACACATGAATATCAATTTAATTGTCCCTTAAAATCGCACAGTTTTGTTGTATTTTTGTTATGAGAGAAAATGAGTAATTCCCATTTTGGAACTAAAAAATCTGACTTGTTGCATTATGTATCCTATTTTCCAAGGGTGCAATTTCGTGCAGACAAAAATTACCTTGCAAAAACGGGATACCATTCAACGTTTCTAAATACGTATTTTATTCTTCAAAGGCTTTCAAAGGAAAAAAGTTATTTTGGTCCATACATGCATACATTTATTCAAAAGGGATATTTTTAAAAATTGTTATTACAAACAAACTTCAATCTCAGTTTTGGCGACCGGGTGTATTTTTTTGGGCCGAAACCGAACTGCAACCAAAATCCTTTCAAAATATTTAGTATTTGCTAAAATCGAAAAAATATAAAAACGAAAAAATAAAATACATGTGTAATAATAGGTACAGCCTTTTTGCCGAAGGCCGATTAGTGACCGATTACCGGTTTTTGGCCGAAGACCGAACTGATTAGTCGGTCAAACTCTAAATTGGATACACTCAGAGGAGAAAATATTTAAGCCCAGCCGAAGGAAGGTTACTTAGAATATCTAGCCGGAACGGCAGAAAACATTTACTCTGTGAATCCAGATTTGAACATACCCCAGATAATATGTTTTTGAGCGGTTTTTATTTTTGATTTGGGCGATTTTTCATTTAGTCTTAATCAATTTTTCATGTCTCCTGGAAAATCCATATGTTTTTATATCTTCGCTTTCGATTCTATCTGCAACAGTTAAATTGGTGTCATTTTATCCCTATATCCTTAGGGCCGGGCAAACGCCCGCTCCCCAGTGAAACTTTGCTGTGTAACATTCAAAATGAACTGTACTAAATTTAAGTGAAGTAATCCACCTTCAGTAAGAGGAATCTGTCATTTATTTGGTTCTTAAATGAAGTACAAACAAGTAAAATGTACCAATACTCACATTGATTTGTTTACAAGTACTAATGTAAAATGTCTTACTCGAGTGTTCCACCTTAGCAACATAGACCTGAACGCTTCAAATCATTCCTTAAAATATGCGTACAGAAATTTTGAGTCATGTTTCGTAACGGTCCTTATTTCATATTTTTGGTCGTTTTTCATTGAGCTCATTCACATAACGAAAATATAACCGAAATGTGGGGACTACTTTTATTTATTAGTTTCGGGGTGTAACTTTTCAATGCCTAAGAACTCCCCCATTAAAAATTAATAAATAACTCAAAAAATTGAAATCTACCCCAGATGAGAAAGTCTTTAAGTCCGACCGAATACCGTTAACTCTGTATATCTTTAGTCGGAAATTTACGAACAATATTTACTTGTGTAAGCCCCAAATAAGATACAGTAATCCCCGAAATAAAAAACGATTAAATAGTCGCAAAAATTTCTTTGGGACTTATATTATTTGGAGATTGCGTCATTGTGAATCCCAAAATTAAAAATAAAAAAGTGAAATTGTCCCCAATAAATAAAATTCCCGCTTTTTGGGGTTTTTTTAATTTTCTCCTCTGAGAGTTATTTCGTAGCGTCTTATATTTGTTCTTCTGCTCCTTCTCCAAATTTATAATACAAGCACACATAACTATACTGGGCTAAGTTGGTAATTTTAGTTCAGACCAAAAAAATCGACTTTATCTAACCCAATGGGAGTAAACACTAACTAGGAAGCCACTGGTGGTTATTTGGTATTTAATGTTCTCATTAGGTTTATATTGAGCTGTGCGAAAACCTCAAAGGATTTCCGGGATATTGAACACTTCATTAAGAATGTTCCACGATGGCACCAGTCATCGGATCCTGTCAATTATTTCGTTTTAACAACTTTTCATTAAAATGGTGTTAATCTTGAGTACACAATCTTAATTTTTAATGCCAAACATTTGACAGAGTTCTTAAAGGATAATGCCGCAACACTCAATCACCATATTATCAGAAATTAAGTGTCAGAAGATGAAGACACAAAGGCAGAAACAGAGAAAAGAAACTTTTGCTCAAAAGGAAGAAAACTGTTAAAGATGTTAATTTTTTCCATTTTAGCATAATGTGTTAATTAAGATGGCTTATGTTGTTCCATACTACGTGCCTCCATATTGACTCGAGCACAAAAGATAAACTATGACTACGAGTGGATATATCCGTATCCCGGTGGCTACATCCATCCATACTCTCATACATATGTATGAGAGTATTCTCGGTGTTGGTAGAACAAGAACAACGCCATCATTCTGTAGGGGATACCTCGGATGGTGGTGATGATGGTGCTGGTGGTGGCTGATGTGGAAAATCCTTTAGAAAGCTTTGGTGCTGGCAATAAAGCATTAACACTTCCTCTCTCCGTCAGTTGTTGTTGATTGCATTAATGCACCGAAGATGCCCGCCTTGATGCCACACCATGACTCATTCCTTTTTGGATGGCAGGGTGGGGGATTATGTTAATTGCATGAGGCAAGGCAAGCGCCTGGGAAAACACACACACACTATGCACTGGGACCATAGCTGTTGTCGTTGTTGTTTTTGTTATTCTTTGGTGCGTGCTACAACGTTGAGGAGCAACTACTATGTTGCACTATTCAGGCAAGTGTTTGCATAAAACACTTTGTTTTTAGTTGTTGCCGTTTATACGGACAATATCTTAAGAGTCAGGGGATTATTAAAAGAAAACATTTTGAAATATTCATAAGCAATAAATATTCGCATAATGAATTTTTGCCTTTTTATCTTTTATTGTTGAACGATGCATTAAATGGAAATTATCGTGTTCTGTTTTCCATGGCTGACATTTTTTAAATTGGCACATAATCGCTCAAAGCCGCACTTTAATTAAGACAACACAGTGCGAGTGAGAATGAGAACAAGGTTTTGTTGGGCTTCATGCAAAAAGGACACAATAATTGGTACTAAGGACACGCATACACTCTTATGGATGCTGGCCGATATCGAACGATACTGGGTAGCGAGAGAAGAGCAGTTGAAATTACAAAAAGGACGTTCTCCATAAACCTTGACATGGTTATTTGTGTTGCATTTATGTTGGACAAATGCAGATGTCCCTGCAGAAGAAGTGGATAGAGAATGATGGAAATGTTAGATACCCATATAACAATTATACATCAATGGTTTTTAGACTGGATTAAAACTATTATTATTTATGTTTTGATAACGAATATATAATCAAAAGGCGAAAGTAAAGCTTCAAAGTAAAAAACAATACCAAATATGTGTATTAAAATAAATGTAGGTTAGAAGTGGGAGCATTTTTTTTCCAAAAAATATTTTTTTTTCAAGATTTAAATCATATTTGGTTTGTTTTTTATTTATTCGCTTTTTATCATTATATATAACTGAACTTGAATGTGTATTCAGGCTCGAGAACATTTCCGTTTCTAACAAAGAAACATTAACATTTCAAGTTTTCCCATATTTATTTAGTTTATTCATGTTTTACTTTTTAAGGGAGAAAAATTGTAAATGTTTTTAATTCTAATCTAATACAGATGGATGCATGAAAGGTTAAGTAGTTTTAACAGATATTCCTCTATTTTATTTGATATGGCCAGCAAAAGTAAGAAAATAAATTACACTGTTACACCATTTTTGGAACAGAGGGAATTTTGAGTAGACCATTTTTACAGAATAAATGTATAGTCCATCTGGTCTGATTTTATTTTTACAGTGGAAAGTTTTCATTTTTTTGGTGGAAGGGAGCATCACTTAAAGTGGTAATGTCTGAAAGAATTCTTATTATCAGAACTATGTTATGGAATCATATGAGGATCATTTTTGTGGGTCAATTTGAAACTTTTTCAAGAAAATCCAAAAAAGTCCTTTGATTAAATTGTTCTGCGAAAAAAAAAATTTCAGTGGGGGTCACCAAAGACACCAAAGTTAAAAATAAAGTTCACGCTTAAATAGTAAAATTACAGGCCAACATACAAGTAAAATACAAGGGTTAAAAATCGTCCATGTTTTTGGAGGATTTATCTTTTTCGACAAAAATGTGGGTATTTCGTTAGAGAACGGTAAACAAAATAATACCCTAGTCCACGAAGTGGTGTAGGGTATAATAATATAAATTGGATATTTTTGCAAATTTTTCATTTTGGCGGGAGATATGACTGAAATGATTTGTATGAAAATTTTGTTTTGTATTATTCCACAAAAAAGATCTACACAAAATGCCCATTCAGAATTATATGTCGTAGCAACCTGTTCCAAAAATGCTGTTGTATTGCCATCAGCGCAAAAAGAACTAGTAAATCAAAAAAAAAATTTTTTTTCAAATCCATGCTTTATGCAAGCAGAATTCTATTGGGCCTAGAAATTCTTTTTTAGTTATCTTTTGTAGAAGGAAAAATTACTGCAAAATTTCAGTTTTTTATCTGTCATAGAACGGCATATATTCGAAATTTCCATTACCGCCCATTTTTGTCACAACTACGCACAATAATGCTAGATGCACTTACACAAAATTACAGTAGGTGTAATTTTGGTTTTAACTTCATATGGGAGGTGCCACGCCCACTTTTGCATTACCGCCCATTTTAGGCGCAACTACGCACATTGATGCTAGATGCACTTACACAAAATTTGAGCACTATACGTGTCATAGAACTGACACTATTCGATAATATGTTTTAACTTCGTATGGGAGGTGGTACGCCCACTATTCCAATACCGCCCATTTTTGGCAGAACTACGCACATTGATGGTAGATGCGCTTACACAAAATTTCAGCACTCTAGGTGTCATAGAACTGACAATATTCAATAATAGGTTTTAACTTCGTATGGGAGGTGCCACGCCCACTTTTCCAATACCGCCCCTTTTTGGCACAACTATGCGAATTGATGCTAGATGCACTTACACAAAATTTCAGCACTCTAGGTGTCATAGAACTGACAATATTCAATAATAGGTTTTAACTTCGTATGGGAGGTTCCACGCCCACTTTTCCAATACCGCCCCTTTTTGGCACAACTATGCACATTGATGCTAGATGCACTTACACAAAATTACAGCACTCTAGGTGTCATAGAACTGACAATATTCAATAATAGGTTTTAACTTCGTATGGGAGGCAGGGCCGTGCGCAGGTGGGGGGGTTTGGGGGTTCAAACCCCCCCCCAGAGAGGTTTTGAACATATACTTTTTAAAACCTTCTAGACTTTCTGAAGCAATAAAATATAGAATTTTTAAGATTTTTTTAAAATAACTCGTCTGAAATGGTAATTTTGCAGTAAAATCATGAAAACACGAAAATTACATAGAAAAATCGTGGACATTTTCTTGAATTTCGGACAAAGGTTATGAAAAATACAAACAAACTAAACGAATTGTGCCAATTTCAAGATTGTGTAGTGCTAATTTCGCTAATGGACACCCAATTGTTCGGAACATTTTTATTTTTATTAACCGATACCACTTCTTGACATTCGACTAGAGCTATATCTTATGAACTTTTAATTATAAACTGCAATACAAGTTTGGAAATTTAATAACAAAATCGTTTAGTAATTTTAAAAAAGTGTAGATAAGAATCATAATGAAATCTAAAATATTCTTAATAAAAGCAAATAATTTTTTTGATGCTTGTAGAGCGCTAGAGCGATGTAACATTTGCGATTGGACATTTTTATTGAGCTGTATCTAAATATGAACCGATGTGTCCTATTTTCATCACAGATGCAACAACAACGGTTTCTGTTACTTCCAATGTTTTGGGAGTTTGCAATTATAATACAAATCCTTTTCGACAAATGAAGAAATGAGTTTTAACTTACTAAAATTTTTGTTATATTTATCACTTATGTCAAATATGTTTTGTACATATGTAACAAGTATTATTCAAAAGAGAAACAACAAATTCAGTAACTTGGATCTACGTAGGAAAACGAAACTCTAAAATACCAGTTATTTGGTTTTTTGGAATTAAAATTTCTAGTTGTTTCTTCTTGCATTTCATCGAATACAGAAAACTGTATTTGTTAATTGAATTTATACATATTTAAGATTTTAAAAATGAAGAAACATTTCCAAGTATTTTTTATTTAATCGGAATATGCGTATAAAGATTTTGAGTAAACATCCTGTTACGCATGTCATGTATAAATTAAAACCCCCAAAACTCTTTAGACATCAGTTATCTGGCTAAAATAGGAAAAATGGTGGCTGTAAAGTCAAAAATTGTGAAAAGTATATTTAGAAAAACCGGCGTAACTTTTTATTATATTGAGAATACCAAAATATTTCTTTGGCATGTGATTGCTGACTTCATGGGGAATATTTGTGTATGAAAAGTTTCAGAAATATGAATGAAGAATGTTAAAATATAAGGAATTGCAACGGCGAATTTTGGATTTTTCATCAATTGCAGCGATTTTTCGCGACTGGCTACATATATGATACAGGCGACCAATCTGACGGATGAAGCTGGAATCTTTAAATTCGCTGTGTACATCACAGAAAATGCGTTTTCTATACAACATTGTCAAGATTTCATGCAACAAGTTATGGAATTTACAATAAATCTTATTCTTATTTCAAAATTCATAGTGCTCAATTTTAAACATACCAAAGTGGCTATGAACCATGGAAACGCGAATAATAGGAAATTTCGAAAACTTTTTAATCGTAGCAATTAGTAATCCTTTTTAGATTAAAATTAAGAAGAAAATCAGTTTTTTCGCTCTCCTGAAAAGTTATGTTTTTTTTCATAGCCACTTACGAATATAAGCCCTCGATATGTATGTATGTAATTTCAAGCAACTATTTAAAAAAGTTCTACACTTAGAGAACAAGTCTGTTAATAATAGCAGCGATTGTCTGTTGTCTATCAGCAGGCACTTTCTGCTATTACAGCAGTTTTTTGACATAACAGCAGTTTTCTACAATCTTACATCACCATTCACACTTTTAAAGAGTTTGCAGTCTGCTAAAATTGGCTGTTGTTAATTAAAATATAAAAAGATAAGCGTTCATAAGCGAGTTTAGGTCGAATTTTCTTTTATATTAGCTTGGGACAAAATGCGTATCATATATATTGCTAAAAACAGCAAACGGCTGTTTACCATCTCAGCAGATACAACTCTGCTGTGTCTTTTTTAACAGCAGAAAATCTGCTTTTTCAGTAGACTTTCTGCTTCCTTTTACTGACATATTCCTTTGAATGTACTGATAGATGGATTACTGAAATGCAATTTTGCCGACAATGAGAAAAGTAAAAAAAAATTTGAAACTTTTTGTATGGAAAAAAAATAAAATTTACTTTAACTTAAAAATGTGTTTTTTCCTAAAATGAAGTTAAAATGTTTACTGAAATTTATGCCGAATTCTTCATACATTTAGGTATTAATGAACTTAAAAAAACATTTGAAATTGTTAAGAAAATCTTCAATATTAATCTAAGAAGATATTCTCGTTCGTTTGCAGAGACTTATTTCTTAAATACTTTATTAATTATTCTAAACAACCACTGTGAAGGCGCCTATCTTGCCTTCGTAACAATCATGGAGTAATAGCTCAACTCTTTATGGCAGAGGTATCATGAAACTTTTGAGAAATATTTCATGTTGTCATTTTTTGTATCAGTTTTGCATACTCTGAAGCAAAACTATTTGTTTGATTTTTTAGTTAAAAAGAACTTATTTTAATTTCACCTTTTTTTCTTGTATAAAATTAAATTTTCCTCAGTTTAAGTAAAAATTTACTCGTTTTGAGGAAAAAAAATCAGCAAAATTGTCCTCAGTTTGAGTAAAAATTTACTTGATTTGAGTAAACATTCACTTAGTTTTAGGAAATTTTTTTTCAGTAAAATTTTACTAACATTTACTTAGTTTTAGGAAAATTTTACTTGTTTTTAGGAAAAATTTACTTAGATTTAGGAAAATTTCAGCAAAATTCTACTTATTTAGTAAAAATGTACTTGGTTTCCTAAATTTTAGTAAATTTTTACTCATTATAGGGAAAATTTTTTTGAGTGTAGATGAAAACCCCCCCAGAGGAAAATCCTGCGCACGGGCCTGATGGGAGGTGCCACGCCCACTTTTCCAATACCGCCCCTTTTTGGCACAACTATGCGAATTGATGCTAGATGCACTTACACAAAATTTCAGCACTCTAGGTGTCATAGAACTGACAATATTCAATAATAGGTTTTAACTTCGTATGGGAGATGCCACGCCCACTTTTCCAATACCGCCCATTTTTGGCACAACTATGCGAATTGATGCTAGATGCACTTACACAAAATTTCAGCACTCTAGGTGTCATAGAACTGACAATATTCAATAATAGGTTTTAACTTCGTATGGGAGGTTCCACGCCCACTTTTCCAATACCGCCCCTTTTTGGCACAACTATGCACATTGATGCTAGATGCACTTACACAAAATTTCAGCACTCTAGATGTCATAGAACTGACAATATTCAATAATAGGTTTTAACTTTGTATGGGAGGTGCCACGCCCCTTTGTCCAATTGGTCAAATTTTTCCATTTCCTTGTATTGTCATCGAAAATGATTAAGTGTGCAAAATTTGAGCAAAATTGGTTGAGAAAAAAGCTTTCAAAAATTGATTTCAAATTTTGTGGCACACAAACATAAAGAGTGATTTTTTTGAGGTTAGGATTTTCATGCATTAGTATTTGACAGATCACGTGGGATTTCAGACATGGTGTCAAAGAGAAAGATGCTCAGTATGCTTTGACATTTCATCATGAATAGACTTACTAACGAGTAACGCTTGCAAATCATTGAATTTTATTACCAAAATCAGTGTTCGGTTCGAAATTCTATGGCCATTCTATGGCCATTTTGAGGGAAAACTTCGGAGAACAATTCATCTCAAGAAATGGACCGGTAAGTTGGCCACCAAGATCATGCGATTTGACGCCTTTAGACTATTTTTTGTGGGGCTACGTCAAGTCTAAAGTCTACAGAAATAAGCCAACTATTCCAGCTTTGGAAGACAACATTTCCGAAGAAATTCGGGCTATTCCGGCCGAAATGCTCGAAAAAGTTGCCCAAAATTGGACTTTCCGAATGGACCACCTAAGACGCAGCCGCGGTCAACATTTAAATGAAATTATCTTCAAAAAGTAAATGTCATGGACCAATCTAACGTTTCAAATAAAGAACCGATGAGATTTTGCAAATTTTATGCGTTTTTTTAAAAAAAAAGTTATCAAGCTCTTAAAAAATCACCCTTTATATAGAAAGTAACCTTATATAAAGCATGGAAAAAAGGGTATAAAAATAGTACCAATCAAATGACCGCAGCTATAGTCATGCAATTCGGAGTATACATTCCTCTGACTCCGTAGACACGGAAAATAAACGGATTTTTCGAGATTCGTACTTTCAAGGGATACAATGGTACAGAGGGATAAAAATAGTACCAACTAAACAACTACAGCTAGAATGCGTCAAGGGGTTAAAAATGGTACCAACCAAATGGAATTCGGTGTATACATTCCTCTGACTGCATAGACACGCAAAATAAAAAGTTTTTTTACAAATTCGTACTTTTTCTTTTACGGCAAAAATTGGTTGAATCATAAAGTTAGGTTATTTTGCACTATGTACGTCTGATAATGGATTTTCAAAATTTGTACTTTTGGAATTAAAATAGAATTGAAATACAACCAACTGTAGCACCCACTATCTACCAATATTTATGGTATTTAAGCTTTTTGAAAATATAAGAATATTTATTTTTTGATTTGAAATAATTAAAATATTATATTTATTTATAAAATTATTTTTTCAATATTTGTATTTGTTTTGGTTTGGCTATATGAAAAAATTTATATTTTCCTGTAATATTACTGCACTTCTACGAAAACCGACAACCTCTGTGGAACGCAATCCATGGTGGAGTGTATATAAAGTTCGGCCTGGCCGAACTTAACGCCGTTTTTACTTGTTTAAATTTAAAACATTTTTGTTTGTTTTTTATTTATTCGTTCTTTATCATTATTATATATGGATCAAGAGAATTTTTATTTCTAACAAATAAACATCAACAACATTTCAAGTTTCTCCCATATTTATTTAGTTTATTCATGTTTTACTTTTTACGGGAGAATATTTTGAAAGGTTGTTAAGCTAAACTAATACAGATCGAAGCAAGAAAGATGAATTAGTTTTAACAGATATTCTTCTCTTTTACTTGGTACCTATATTGACAATTGGTTCGTACAAAAATAATTTATTAAAACATCTATATCCTTTAGAAATTAAAAGTGAGCCTTAAATATATATGTTTTTACATATTTATAAAAATATAGTATATATATGACAGGCCCACACGGAGTATTAATGCATGAGAAATAAATATAGGATTATGTTTTTCATTAAAGTTTAGATAGTGTTACCGAGCTTTGAAAATTGTAAATACATATGAGTACTTCCACATTTTTACTGATATCTCAGACAATACTGAAAATGTTCATAGTATGTAGAGCACAGATGCAGCTATTTCCAGAGATAAAACAAAAAAGCAACCAATTGAGAAATATGTTTATGTGCTCTTCGATCAAGAAAAGGAGAAGAACCACCCTCAACCATACACACATTTGACCATGTACGTATTTCATTGTCCTATATAGGGACAAATCATCAGTGATCTTTTGTATGTTATCAATTTTTTTTAATTTGGAATTAATTTGTTGCATCAGTGATCCTTCTGTATGTTATCGATTTTTTTAATTTGGAATTAATTCGATGCATTAAAAACCAACAATTGCAGTGCAAAAAAATGTCTAAATATATTGTACAGAGCAAACGTTATAACTGGTTGAGTAAAAATTTCATTTAAAATTTTAAATTAGAATCGGCTATAAAAAAGTAGTGATTATTTTTTCAAATTTCTGGTTTTATTGGAAAGGTTGAACGTTGTCATAATGGAACACAATATCATTCGTATAACTATCACAACTGGCTCATTCGATCAACCCGATTTTTCAGTAAATTTTTGACTGTTCTGGGTCGAATCTCTTCAATAGCAAATTTGATTTCATGTTTAAATGCTTCAATTGTCTCTGGATCGTTTGCGTAACATTTATCCTTGATGATTCCCCACAGAAAATAACCCAAAGGGCTCAAATCACAGCGGCCAATTGACATCAAAATTTCGGTTGATTATTCGATTTTCAAAAACAGTGCGTAGCTGTGTGACATGTGGCTCCGTTGAAGCGGTAACGGCGGCTCCTTGATCATTTTTGAAGATAAATGGCCCAATGATGCCGCCAGCCAAAAATCCACACCAAACACACTCGCTGTGGATGGATTGGCTTCTCAAAAGTCACTTGTGGGTTCTCTGTACCCCATACGGGGCAATCTGAAAACACGATTTTCCGGTAAAATTTGTCATCTCCTGCCAATCATTCTTCAGTCCATTGGATGAAGTGAAAACGCATCGGATTGTCATGAGGCTTCAGTTGTTGGACCAACTGAACTTTGTAAGCCTTTATATCGGATTCTTTATGCAAAATTATTCTCAAAGAAGTGCGAGAAATGTTCAGTTCCTGAACTTTCTCAGCTACAGCAGCAATGTTTCCAATTGAACGCATTGGACGAGAACTTACATGGGTTGGTTTGTCCAATAACGATCCATTTTCATGAAGTCGTTTCACAAATTTCATTTCATTTATTCAGTCTATGGAAATACAATATTCCTTACAGACTACAATATAATACTAAAAATAAATTAAATCTAATATGTTACAATATGTTCGAAATTCTAAATTAAAATGATATATACGATTAAACTCTTTCAAAGCCCTTGCGATTGGACTACAGAATAGTTAGATCTAGCGGAATAAAAAATACATTATTATTTCTTAAAATGCGAGAACAATCAATTAAGCCACAAATAATAAAGAAACACTTGCGAAGGGAGAGTTCTCGATTGACGCACAAGCCTGAAGGCCGATCACTTTTCGAAAATTTTCCACGTAAATTCCTTACAGTTTGCGTTAAAGACTCACTACTTTAATATTTCCCAATTTTTTCGAGGGCATAGCGTCCCATTTTGCAAATGTCAAACATAAATCTGAAAATAAAAATTAATGTTATTTCAAGGACAAAGTAATCAGTGGCTCAAATTTAAATGTTTAATGGTCCACCCTGTATATCTTGAAATAAAAAATAAGAAAACTTTCGTAGAATTTTCATTGGTTTAACACGGAATTCCTCATTAGCGTCAAACCATTCAGGTGGCCATACAATTTTAAAATATCGCTATCACTATCTAAACATTACTGAAAACAAATAAAAAGGCGTTAAATTCGGCCGAGCTGAATATTACATACCCTCCATGCATTACTCGGTATTACCGGCAGAATAGAGGCTGCCGACTTCACGAATAAGTGCGATAATTTTATTAGGAACATTATGATATTTTTTGATTATATTTGTTAAATATATTGAAATTTTGAAATACAATTAATTAACTTAAAGACCACGCCCACTTATATGACGTGTTTTTATTGATTGACTATATATATCAAAGTAATTCTTCAGAAAGGCAAAGTACGAATTTCGAAATTCCATTATTTTTCGCGTTCACTTGTACACACCTAATTGTACGATTATTGCTTCAGCCGTTTGCTTGGCACCAGTTTTATTTATTTTATTCCATTCTATCTATAAAAGTAAGATTTTGGAGAAATACCTTTGTTTTGCGCGGCTATGAACTCAGAGCAAGTTATCAATAGAATTTCATGATTCTATCTGCAGCCGTTTGAGATATTTTATCTCCTTTGATTTGATGTTGTACCATTTAGCTCCATTTTCCCTAAAGGTACGAATTTCTAAAAAATCCTTTGTGTTGCGTGTATACACAATCAGATGATTCTACACACCGATTTTTATACCCTCCACCTCCAGGATGGGGGTATACTAACTTTGTCATTCCGTTTGTAACACCTTGAAATATCGACCTGAGACCCTATAAAGTATATATTCTTGATCTTCATAAAATTCTAAGACGATCTAGCCATGTCCGTCCGTCTGTTGAAAGCACGCGTGCATCTAAACTTAAGGAGCTAGGACGTCCAAATTTTACATAAATACTTCTTATAGTCGTAGATCGATTGGGATTGAAACGGGGCGAAATCGGCACACAGGGAAAAAAATTTCCCTCACAAGGACTAAAAATACCCATAATAACACCTAATATTTTAGAGTATTTTAGCATATTTTAAATATGTCTGCTTGTACTTACTTGATATTGGGTGTGCGCATTCCCCCTACTAATTGAGTAGATACATAATATAAAAGTATTTTTTCCAAATTCTTACTTTTAAGGAATAAAATGGGAATGGGGGGATAAAAATGGTACAAACCAAACGGCTGCACCTAGAATAATGAAATTCGGTGCATACATTCCTCTGATTGCGTAGACACATAAAATAAACGGATTTTTCGAAATTCGTACTTTTTGGGGTTAAAATGAAAAAAGGGATAAAAATAGTACCAACCAACTGACGGCAGCTAGAGTCATGAAATTCGGAATATACAGTCCTCTAACTGCGTAGACCCGAAAAATAAAAGGTTTCTTCCAAATTCGTACTTTCAAGGGATACAATGGGTACAGAGGGATAAAAGTAGTACCAACTAAACGACTTACTAGAATGATGCAAATCGGTGTGTACATCCCTCTTATTGCGTAGACACGTAAAATAAAGAGATTTTAGAAAGTGGTACTCTTAAGGGGGTAAAGTAGGAAAATGGGGATAAAAATGGTACCAACCAAATGGCCGCAGCTAGAATCATAGAATTCAGTGTATACATTCTTCTGACTGCGTAGACACGCAAAACAAAAATATTCGTACTTTTTACTTTTACGACAAAAATTGATTGAATCATGAAGTTAGATTATTTTGCACTATGTTCGTCACATAATGGATTTTCAAAATTTGTACTTTTGGAATTAAAATAGAATGGAAATATACCCAACTGTAGCACCCACTATCTACCAATCTTTGTGTTATTTAAGCTTTTTGAAAATGTAAATATAAGAATAATAATTTTATGAATTATTTTGAAGTATTATTTCGATATATATAGTGTAAAGGTATTATTAGACAAGCCTTGTAAGCGTGGTTTGAACTAATAAATATATTATATTAATTTAAAAAATATTTTTTCAATATTTGTATTTGTTTTGGTTTGGATATATTAAAACCAGTAAGGAAAGGCTAAAGTCGGGCGGGGCCGACTCTATGATACACTCCACTTTCAATCCGAATACAAATCAATTCGGTGAAAAAGTGAAAACGGGAAGGTTTTTTGTATCCTGTAAATGTATGTGTTTGACAAAAAATTTTATATCGGAAAGGACATTTGTATGAGGATATATTGAAACCCGGAACGAAATAGGTGAAATATAAAATGTATAGTTTGGCCAAAATCGGTTAAACTTATGGGAGCAACATTTGAATTTGGGCTATATTTAAATCTGAACCGATCTTACCCACTTTCACCATAGTTTTGTTTAGTTAGATTATAAGATGTTGTGCGAAATTTAAAGAAAATCGAGAACAATATGTGGCTTTTAAAGCGGCAAAAGTCAAATCGGGAGCGACATTTGTATGGGGGCTATATCTAAATCTGAACCGATCTTACCCAATTTCTGCACAGTGTTTCTAGTTGGATTATAAGATGTTGTCCCAAATTTAAAGAAAATCGGGTACAATATATGGTTTTTAGAGCGCAAAATTCAAATCGGGAGCGACATTTGTATGGGGCCTATATCTAAATCTGAACCGATCTAGCCCGCTTTAGCCACAGGTGTTTCTAGTTAGATTATAAGATGCTGTGCCAAATTTAAAGAAAATCGATTAGAATATGTGGCATTTAAAGCGGAAAAAGTCAAATCGGGAGCGACATTTATATGGGGGCTATATCTAAATCTGAATCGATCTTACCCAATTTCTGCACAGGTGTAAGATTATAAGACGTTGTGCCAAATTTAAAGAAAATCGAGTACAATATGTGGTTTCTACAGAGGAAAATGTCAAATCGGGAACTACATTTGTATGGGGGCTATATCTAAATCTGAACCGATTTGACCTTTTTTCACCATAGATGTTCTTAGTTCAAATATAAGATGTTTTGCCAAATCTGAAGACAATCTGATACAATATGTGGTTTCTAGAGCGGAAAAAGTCAAATCGGGAGCGAAATTTGTATGGGAGCTATATATAAATCTGAACCGATCTGACCGATATTCACCATGTGTGTCTAGTGGAAATATAAGATGTTTTACCAAATCTGAAGACAATCTGATACATTATGTGGTTTCTAGAGCGGAAACAGTCAAATCGGGAGCGAAATTTGTATGGGAGCTATATATAAATCTGAACCGATCTGTCCGATATTCACCATGGGAGTTTCTAGTGGGAATATAAGATGTTTTACCAAATCTGAAGACAAATTGATACAATATGTGGTTTCTAGAGCGGAAAAAGTCAAATCGGGAGTGAAATTTGTATGGGAGCTATATATAAATCTGAACCGATCTAACACATTTTTACCACAGGTGTTTCTAGTTACAATATAAGATGTTTTGCCAATTTTAAAGAAAATCTGTTGTAATATGTGGTATCTAGAGTGAAAAGAGTCAAATCGGGAGTGAAATTCGTATGGGGTCTATATCTAAATCTGAACCGATTTTCTTCAAATTAAATAGCGTTCGTCCTTATCCCGAAAAACATCGTTGTGCAAAGCTTCATTTGGTTCTGTCTACAATTGCGACCTGTATCGTGATTACAAGAATAGATGGACGGACAGACAGACGGACATTGCTAAATCGACTCAGAAGGGTATTCTAAGACGATCGGTATAATTAACAATGGGTCTATCTCGTTTCCTTCTGGGTGTTACAAACAAATGCACAAAGACATAATACTCTCGTGGAGTGTATAAAAATATAGTTTCCTGTAATATTACTGCACTTTTACGACATCCTGCACCGTCGACATCCTCTGTGGAATGCAATCCATGGTTCGGCCCGGCCGAACTTAATGCCGTTTTTACTTGTTATGATTTAATCTACTGCCTTTTGTTCTGTACCAATTTTGTCCATTTTTACCTGGAAAATACGAATATCAAAAGATCGCGTTATTTTTGAAGTCCACGCAGTCTGAGCGAAGTATAAACCGATTTTCATTATTCCACCATTAAAGTACTTTCTTTATTTTGCACGTCTATGCAACCAGGCGAATATACACTCCGAATTTTAAGATTCTAGCTGCAGTCATTTGGTCGGTAAAAATTGTATCCCTTTTTACCCTCAAAAGTACGAATTTAGATTTAGTTTTTATAGTTTGTTTGATACAGTTTTTATCCCTTTTTGCTCAAAGATGTGCGTTCACTCCTTAAAATTTTCAATCCTAACTATCAGACGTATTTTTGGCAAATTTGGACATCGTTTTGATGATATAGTGTTTTCAACAGGCAGACGGACGGACATGGCTGTATCGTATAAGAATTTAATAACGACCAAGAATATCTATACTTTATAAGTTTTTACGTCGATATTTCAAGGTGTTACAAATGGAAAGACAAACCCTCATAATATGGTAAAGGGTATAATAATGGATCATTTCCAGAAATAACGCGTTCACCAAAGGCCTCCATTGAATTGAAGTCCAATAAAAAAATCTAAAATTCATCAAAGCAGATAAAAATGGTGAAAAAATCGCCAGATTTTAATTTTTCCCTCTTATCAAATTTGAGGTGAAAGTGAAAATCGGTTGATAAGCAACTAAGTTACAGGCATATACGTGTGCAATGGTATGAAACCCGGGTTTTACCCGTAACTCAAGATTTTGGCGGTGTCTGGCAAATACAGATTCTTGTTCCACTCGACAATACCTACAAGAAAAATAATATCACATCCGAGAGTTTTTGGACTGTCGCACAGTGATATGAAACGATTGACGACAACAAATATATTTTGACCCTTTTTAAATTAAATAAACACACATTAAACGTATATTAATTCACTCAATTCATAGTTCGGCACCCACGTAAATCTTTGATTGGGTTAATTAAGGAAACTTTTAAAATAGTGAAATACAAAATACACCTATCCTTTCATACATCACATACACGAATCTGGCATAAATGATTATCCTTTATTTCTTTTTTTTTTTGTTAATATTTTCAGCTTGTTGCGTGTTCGGATACTATCGGCACACCAAAACATTAAGACCTGCAACCACATTGTCAGTCGGCGGAGGTCAGTTTGTCAAAAGGAGCACTTGTCATTGGAACAAAAGCAAAATGTTTTGGACAACGGATTAACATTGAATACAGCAACCAACATCTGTGCTCTGCGAGAAACTGTCATGTGGAAACAGCATGAAAGGAGTGGCTAGACAAACTACTAGTTAAGGTAATAAATTTTCCAATATTTATACTACGTAATTTTAATCAACCACCAATGAAATTCGTGTGCGTAGTTAGTATGCACCTTGTTCCTATGATATATATTTTGAATTTGTAAAAATATTGGTAGAAATTATAATGAAAGTTTAAGTTAAAACTGTCATTATAATTTCCATCCATACTTCTTAGGTAAAACTAACCTACTCCCATATATATCAAGTTTACTTAAATTTATGTACATTTAAAAGTGTGCTCACAAACATATTTACTTATGTCTGGCTCGGTGTGTTTGACGGCAATTTACTTTCTCTTTATGATGAATATCATTATGGCCGTCATTATTTATAAATGTTTTTATTGTTTTTGTCTCAACAAATCTTTTGTGACAGATGTTGTCATTTATGTGGTAACATAAAATCACACTTAACATGATAAAGTGACAAACAATTTGTTTCATTTTTTCCCCTCCACCATTTTATTATCATTACAATCGCACGCACTCATACACACATACGCATCCACCTACAGCGAGATTCCAAATCACTAACGCACAGTGTGCGAATTTTGTGCAAAAATAAATTACACAGTGAGAGTTGAAGCATGTAAAAAGCTGGGCACAATATGGGGTAAACCTAAACACTCGAAGTGTGCTGTATCATAGTGTTAATACAAGTTTTTCTAGGTTAGGTCTAGTTTCCGAGATGTTCCAATTTAAAATTGGGTATTCATGAACCTAAAAAACCGAAAATGTTTCCAATTTACGAACATTTATCGACGATTATATACCAGATTTTGTTTCAAGAAGTGCTGCAAATTAAGCATTTCTACGATCACCGAGGAGTGGCGTATGAGTCATATTAATTAATAATATGATAATATAACTCATACGCCACTTTTATTGTAATACACTTACACAAGTGAAGAGAATGTCGCGAGTTCGAATCGGAGGAACAAAATTGTTTTTTATTCTATAAAAAAATGTTTAACATGGGTCTTTCGAGGAATACTATTATTAAAGATACCAATTGATATACAATCATAAAGTTTGGATGTGTAAAGGGTGGACCATTTAAAATTTCAAATTAGAATCGGCTATAAGAAGTACTGATTACACTGTACGACAACTTTTAAAAAGTCGTTACACTTGAGTCATCTCCACAGGTCTACAAAGTTAAAAATGATACAATTTGTTTTAGTTTTGTCGTTTGTATTTTTTGGTACGTAATCAATATTTGATTTGAGCTGGGATATTGTCATGGCTCAAGACCATTTTGCATCTATATTTAATAGAATGCAAATTTATTTACAACTGGCAATGCTGACATTTATTACTTGGCTGCAGACTACCACGATCATGATTTCGACCATGTCAAAAGTCTTTTAAGTGGCTTCGCAGCGACTTTTCAACATCAAATCCGGCCTCTATAAGGAGATGATTCTCACAAACGAACGAGAAACACAACTCACTTGCCGAATTTGCGTTTAAAAAATCGCACCAAGTAATAAAGTACACATGCTATCTTACAAGCATCTCATTGAGTTGCATATGTAAGTATATGTGTATGCAGGTATAGTTACCCAGCAATACTTCTGGCGTACCAACGCTCATTTTTTTAGTTTTTTCGTTTTTATTTTTTTGGTCTGTAATCAATATTTGATTTGAACTGGGATATTGTCCTGGCTCAAGACCATTTTGCATCTATATTTAAATGTCACCATGCCATTTGTAAATAAATTTGCATTCTATTAAATATAGATGCAAAATTGTCTTGAGCCAGGACAATATCCCAGTTCAAATCAAATAATGATAAAAATTTTTACAAAATTATTTTATATACTTGTTCGCACCATATGATAACGGTATTAGTGTCAAATTAAAAGGGAGAATATCTATTAAAAATACTTTAAATATCATTCTTCTGTATGTATTAGTTCAGCATTAACATCTATATCAAGTTTACCCATTAGTTTTTCTAGTTTATTCATATCTTGCATTTCAAGAGACAAAATTTAAATGGTCGTTAATACTAAACTAATACAGATAGAAGCATGAAATTTAAAGTATTTTTACCACATATTGTCTTCTTGAATTTGTCATTTATGCCGTGTCATTTATTGTGTCCATTGGAACTTTGTAGTCCTTTGAACGCCAAAAAACTCTATTTCACCTATTGTTTCTGATTTATATCATCTGGTTCAAATGTAATATGGACTGTCTAACAGTGTTACTTTATCAAATTTCTGATTTTATTGGATAAGTTGAACATTTTCCATGTAAATTTCTTGCGTTAAAGACTCACTACATTGGAAGTAAGTTTTTAATATTTCCCAATTTTAGCGTTCGAACATAAAGGGTGATTTTTTAAGACTTGATAACTTTTTTTTAAAAAAACGCATAAAATTTGCAACATCTCATCGGTTCTTTATTTGAAACGTTAGATTGGTCCATGACATTTACTTTTTGAAGATAATTTCATTTAAATGTTGACCGCGGCTGCGCCTCAAGTGGTCCATCCGCTTAGACCAATTTTGGCATTTCCACGTTTTTGAGTAACAGAGGCCCAATTGCTGCGAACGGCGAAGAATCAATAATTGATGGTCATCATTAACATTGGCCGATACAGCTGCGATATTTTCTTCAGTTCGTACTCTACGTAAGCGTCTTGGTGGTTTAATGTCCAACAATGTAAATTTGGTGCGAAATTTAGTCACAATAGCCCGAATAGCCGCTTCAGTGGGTCGATTAAACTGACCATAAAATGGAAGCGTGCGATGAACTTTCTTAACAGAGCACGCATTTTGATAATAAAATTCAATGATTTGCAAGCGTTGCTCGTTAGTAAGTCTATTCATGATGAAATGTCAAAGCATACTGAGCATCTTTCTCTTTGACACCATGTCTGAAATCCCACGTGATCTGTCAAATACTAACGCATGAAAATCCTAACCTCAAAAAAATCACTCTTTAAATCTGCAAATAAAAAAATGAATGCCTTTCAAAGTCAAATTAAGCGGTAGTTCAAATTTAAATTGTTACATGGCCCACCCTATATAGTAGAATAGTAGATTAGAATAGTACAACCCATGAAATATATTTTTCCGAAAATCTGAATGGACGTATTTTCAACTTTTTTGTTCCAGTTCCTGAAACCACAAATTTATTTAGATTACTGAAAGCGTCATTTCCAGGACTAGCAGAAAAAGTAAAAAAATAGTTTTGGCAAGTCCTTCTAAACACAAACTCGACCAGGCAATGAATTGTATAAATATTTCCATGACCTTTCATAATGTTTCATTTTGTGGCACGATGTCATATAGCGATTGCAAAGATATTTTAAACAGTGATAGTGCTCGTGAATACCTACAAAAATGTGCTTAAATGTGTGTGCCATTTAATTAGTTTATGAGATATTTAAGTTACAAGAAAAAATTTATATGAGTCAGTCCATGTCAAGCGGTACGATTTTTGACCTCGATAGCTGTGATTGTTTTGAAAGTTTGTGTATGTATAAATTCTCATAAAATTATTGTCTACGTATTTTTGAACGAGATATGACCATTTTAACAGTGGAAAAATACTACTTTTTTCAAAAGGTGTGTACATTCAATCGCCTGTAACTCCTGAAATACTTTAATTACAACTTTGGCTCTCACTGAAAATTTCCGTCATTTTTTGTAGAACATTTTAATCCCTAAATGTTCTTTATGATACGATAGGTGGTGTCTAAAACTGGTTAACTGATTTTTGGCATAGATATCTAAGTTATTTAATGCCCTTAGCAATATATTCGACAAAATCCCAGATTTGTCAAAAGTATTTCAAAATTACTAAAAATTTCAATTTTGGGAATTTTCCCATATTTCAGGAATTTTAATAGTATTTCCTTAAAAATCTATTTTAATAGTCATCAAAGTCTCACCCATACATTTCGAAAGATCAATTAATTATTTTCATAGATTTATAATTGTAACATCGAATATTATTCAGTTTCTGCATTACTTCATTATGAAATAATTTTTAATTAATATCATAGCTCATAGTTCACTAATTGAGAAAAACTGCCGTCTGTTCCTTCTCGTCTCTTGGTATGATTATTTGTTCTTGCGTACGATTATTACTACATTTTCATAAAAAATCCACACTGTGGCACGTTCACACCATGTTCAAGTGACCACATGAAAGGTCTATGAACATACACATACACACGCAAATGATTTATCAAACCGACACGTGATGAGGACAGACATTCCGACAGGCCACACTGAAGGCTGTGGACTGTCGTGAATCTATTACACCCCCCACCCAAATGAATATAAATCAAAAATATTTAAAACCCAACATATGCTGTTGCTGGGGGAGGGGTAATGAAGCAAGAGCCTTGTATAGATTAAAGTAACTGCAGAAGTGATTGGGAGTCTTGCATTCACAAATCGAGTACAAATCTGTTGGTGTGAGTTTTTAACAGGGTAACTCCATCAAAAAACGACCCAAATACAGTGGTTTTGCAATTTTGCACACATAGGGTGGGCCATTTAAAATTTGAACTACCGATTACTTTGATTTTGAAGAGACAATTTTTTATTTTATTATTATTTTTAAAAAATTTTATTTTTATTTTGAGGTTTATGTTTGACATTGACAAAATGGGATGATATACGCCCCAACAAATTTGAGAAATATTAAAAACTTACAAGAAGCTCATTTTCATCTCGGTGGCTACGTGACTATTGAGAAGCCAATGTACACACAATGAAATCCACACTTTTTGGTGTGGGCTTTTGGCTGTTCTGAAAAATTGGATGAGGTACTGCCGAGCCAGCCGTGGTAGTCATATGATTGATATTGTGTTCCATTTCACGATACGACATTTTTAAAAATGTCGTTACACTTGAACCGGCTGATATACGTCTTAAAATATAAGAAAATTAGAGATTTTTGGCATTTCCAGTTTTTGTATTTTCTCATCCTGTTGCCCCTTAAAAGGACTACAAAATTTTGAATGATAAATAAATGATAATAAATTTTCAAATAATTATTTTGAATACTTATTCTCATCTCACTATATCGATGTAAGTGTCTACTTAAAGAGCAGAATATCTGTTAAATATACATAAAATTTCATACTTTTATCTATGTTATTTTAGTATTAACAACCATTTACTTTTTAAGGGGAAACATTTTATCCCCCTAAATATCTAAAATAAATAATCTTTAACTTTTTTAGGGGGAAAATCTGAAATAGTTGTCAATGCGAAACTGCTACAGATAGATGCATGAAATTTGAAATATTTTTAACAGATATTCTTCTCTTTAATATGATATCCATATCGGTATTGCAGGGTGCGAATAAATAATTTTTTGAAAAATATTAACCTTTGAAATTTTGAAGTCCTTTGAGGGGCGGCTGGAAGAGGAAATCAAAAACTGAAAACGCCAACAATCTCCATTGTACTTACAGTTTCAGACGTATATCATCTGGTTCAAGTGTAATGTGGATTGTCGAACGGTGTTATTCAATGACAAAAATCAACCTTTCCAATAAAACCAGAAATTTGAAAAAATAATCAGTACTTTTTTATAGCCGATTCTAATTTAAAGTTTTAAATGGCCCTCTCATGCATGAAATTTCAAGTATTTTTAACAGATATTCTTCTCTTTCATTTGATACCCATATCGCCTTTGTATGGCTCGCAAAAAATATCCTTTGAAAATTAAATCTTACAATGTTAAAAGAGAAAAGATCACCAAATTAAAAATTGAGTACACAGTATTTCCATATAATATTCCTAGTTTAATGTATATATGTTCTAGTTCAGGTCCAAAAAGTACTGTCGCACGGTGTAACCCCCCAAAAGTTGCAACACTGGCCACAATAAAGCCAATAGCTTCAGCAAACAACCGCACTCATGTATCCGAATCACTCATACGCTCCCGCACACGCAGACAATGTAAATTCAGCAAAACTAAACAATACCAAAAACAGTACAACAACAACAATGAACTTGCAACGAAAACCAAATTAATTTTGACAATAAATTTGTACGACTGAGAGAGTATGTAAATATACGCACACACACATACACACCAACCAACAGACAAAACTCATTTGAAGCTCCAACGCATAGCACATGTTACACGTTGTTGCGTTTATGTGTTTTGTGCGTATGTGTGTTTGAATTGTCTGCTTCTCCCTTCGGCAACACCACAGCAACAGAATGAAAACAATCAGTATAGAATTGTATCAAGAGAGAAATAAACAAAATGTACAGTAAACAATAAAATTTATTGTTCATTTTATTTAGAATGTAAATTTAACAAAACACTTTGTTGAAGAGCACACCAATACACTCACACACGCACGCACAACTGTGCACTCACATGTCCACGGAGACACTCGCATGCACAGCCAAAGAAAGACAAGTCTAACTTTACGCAAACATTAAAAAATGGCAAATTAGTATGACAATGCGAGGGTGCCGAAAACTAGGAATGGAAATAAATACAACTCCTTGGTGTTGGAGGGTTAAAATATTGTACGAAAGTGTTCTCAGTAAAGTTTAAGATAAATGCGCAGACTACAATCTATACCTAAAGTTCAAGGATAGTATGGTTCCCTATGGTTGAACACTGCCTTGATCACACCCTTTCTTCACATGGATTGATAATGAATTTTTTCGATCACATTTACGTTATTCCCTTTTTTGGTATTTCAGAAACTCACCCCATCTTAATGTACCGACAAATGTAGGTCAGCTTCTCTTAGTAGGTGATCAGGATGCTACGATTTTGCTGTTGTTGACGTAGGAGTTGAAGGTCTAAATCATTTTTTATTTACTCTGAAATGAAGTTAAATTGTGTGAACACTCACACTCATACACACATTCATATACATACATGCATTTGTGATTATTTATTTGTTTTTGTTGATTTGGAAAACATGTAAAAGTTCAGATGCTGGGGAAAATTTAGAAAAATTGTGTTTCTCACCAACTTAATTACTCATCCGAACTGAATGTATGGGCGGGTGTGTTTACGATGGCACTGGATGCATTTGATGTGTCCTTTGGACAGTGGTCATCAACAGAAGAGGAGTTGGATTTAAGAAAGAGTCTCCAATTAAATAGCTTCTAACACATAATATGTGTACTGGCAAAAGGCACAGTCAATACCCATTGGCCAAAACTCAATAACGTTTGTTCTAGATACATTTTTGAGTTCAGTAAATAACAAAATTATACAAGGATTATTTCGAGAAGTTAACATTGAAAGTCGGACAAGCAGATGTATTTTAATAATTAGCCCAAAGTTGACTGCTTTTCGTTTTTTTTCGATTTTAAAGAAAGTTTTTATGTTTGTAGGTCAAATTATTGCATATTTGTTCATAATCACCAAAAAATATTTTTTTCGTATTTTAGATCTGTTCTACTAAAATGTGGTTAAATTGTAAGGGCCGATGTTGATTTTGAATAAAACACAAATTATTTAGGAAATTATTGTCATTTCATTTTATTATGATAATATTGGTATCCCAGCAAAAACTTGGTAATGACACATCATTATTTTTAGCATTACCTAGTAATTACAGCTCGTTACGCCCTGCATTATTTTGAAGTATGAAATAATTACTTCCTTATAATGGTTTAAGTAAGTAGTTATTAGTAAGTAAAATTTCATAGAACTTCATATTTTAAAAATTCATTTTCTACATTTTTGTGTTGAGTCAGAGAATAGCAATACTGTTCTTATTGCAGCTTAGTTACTCAGGCTTAAAGAAAAACAGCCCTAAATTCTGTATTCAGATTGTTAACAAGCCGATACAAAATATATAATTTAATAAAAATGTTGTTTTCATCACTTATTAAGGCCATTATTGATAATACATTATTTGGCTAGTTATCAATAATGACTTATTTTGTATCTTCCTGAGGCCACTTATTTTACAACTTGTTTAGAAGTACTTATTTATTAACTTTTCGTAAGAGTGCGTAGAAGTACTTATTTTTTACTATCCCTTTATAAACATAATTAAAAACGGATCCGAAAAATAAGTACTGAAGGTTTTTGGTTTTGCCTTATTTCCCACATTACTTGGTAATGAGAGTTTTTGCTGGGATGGTTCAGTTATGTATGGAACAAAATATCGGCCAAATGGAAGCCGCGACCTCGGCAGCACACCTCCGCCTGCACACCACCGAAGGCCCAAATTTTCAAAGCCGCTGAAGCATAATTGAGGTTATATGCCGTTAATGTACCGAATTATCTCTTCCATTAGCCCTTGAATTGTTGCTGGCTTATCGACGTACACCTTTTCTTTCAAATAACCCCAAAGAACGAAGTCCAACCGTGTCAAATCACATGATCTTGGCCTCATTTTGGAAAAAATACGGCCCGAAAAGAAAAAAACTTGACCTTTAAGTGTGGTTCACATTCAACATCGGCCCTTACACCACCCTTTATCTCACTAAATGTATCCTATTTTCCAAGGGTTAAATTTTGTGCAGGTCATTGAATAATAATATTCGAAGAAAGAAACTTATGTTGGCCCAAATTCATATTTTTTCAAAAAAATATTTTTTATACTCTCCACGAGAGTATTATGTCTTTGTGCATTTGTTTGTAACACCCAAAAGGAAGGGAGATAGACCCATTGTTAATTATACCGATCGGCTTAGAATCACTTTCTGAGCCGATTTAGCAATGCCAGTCTGTCCGTCCATCTATTCTTGTAATTAAATTTCAGGTCGCAATTGTAGACAGAACCAAAAAAACTTTGCACAACGACGAACGCTATTTAATTTGAAAAAACGGTTCAGATTTAGATATAGCCCCCATACGAATTTCACTCCCGATTTGACTCTTTTCACCTAGATACTACATATTTTAACAGATTTTCTTTAAAATTTGCAAAACATCT
Organism: Polietes domitor; assembly: GCA_947397865.1. Taxonomy (NCBI): domain Eukaryota; kingdom Metazoa; phylum Arthropoda; class Insecta; order Diptera; family Muscidae; genus Polietes; species Polietes domitor. The sequence continues at coordinate 54,855,920 of OX377620.1, forward strand.
TATTTTTCAACTAGAAACACCTGTGGTAAAAATGTGTAAGATCGGTTCAGATTTATATATAGCCCCCATACAAATTTAGCTCCCGATTTGACTTTTTCCGCTCTAGAGACCACATACTTCAATTGATTTGCTTCAAAATACCTTGCATTACTTTTTCTTCTACCAGAAACATCTGTGTTGAAAATGGATTAAATCGGTTTAGATTTAGATATAGCCCCATACAAATTTCGCTCCCGATTTGACTTTATCCGCTCTAGAAACCACATATTGTATCAGACTGTCTTCAGATTTGGCAAAACATCTTATATTTCCATTAGAAACAACAATGGTGAATATATGTCAGATCGTTTCAGATTTATATAAAGCTCCCATACAAATTTCGCTCCCGATTTGACTTTTTCCGCTCTAGAGACCACATATTTTAACAGATCTTCATCAAATTAGGCGAAATATCTTATATTTGTTCTATAAACACCCATGGTGAAAATGGGTCATCGGTTCAGATTTACATATAGCTCCCGTACAAATTTTGGAAATTTCACAAAATGAGCTTAACACGTTATATTTGAAGTGGATGAACTTATTGGGAAAGTGAGTCACTATATTCCATGTTTGGATATAGCACCGATATAAATATTTCCGATTTGACAAATTGGACCAGATAATATTAGCCTATGATTAGTAAACATACAAAAATTCTTCCCTTTTCACTTTTTTACCGAGCTGAATTGTATTCGGATAGAAAGTGGAGTGTATCATATAGTCGGCCCCGACGACTTTAGCTTTTCCTTACTTGTTGAAGTTTTTTAAATAAATTTGTTTTTTTTTTTTTCAACGATTACTCCAACATAAATCAACAGTCACATATACGTGAAACTAGAGATTTATGTAGAAGAACCTTTTGTGCTATTCGATGGAGCCAGTTTAGGCTCCATCAGAAAATTCCCACATAATTAAATGTGATTTAGATTTAGAATCGATCGATCTCTCGATCGGAAATTATTTCGGATTTTTTAACAACGCAAAATGAGGTGGGCGATGTACCACCGCATTTTGTAGCCTAATTTTGTCATCCTGAAAATTTTGAATAAAAAATTAGTTCCATATCCAGAGAATTTCCTCTTTCATGATATCCATAACTAATGGCAACAAATATTTAAAAAAATATATATACCGCTAAATCTTTGAAGTCATTTATAAAGGAGAAAATATCAAAAATGAAAAACTAAGTACACAAGTCCTTCTGTACACGATCTCTATTTTCGCATATATATGGTATTAGAATAATAGTATGATTTTATATTAAGGTTTACCTAATAAAGAATTTACATTTACAAACACAAAATATGTCGAAATAGTTTAATAATAACAGCAAACATAAATGTTCATAAATAGCTCTTATTCATGGGATAGTGTTAATTAATTTTTGAATTTTAATCAAAACTTATTCCTTTTCATAAAAGTTGTAAATTCTGCATTTTTAATAAATTATTACAACTGAGGATCCTTGAGAACTGCAAGCGCTGTTATATTACCAAATTGGCCTTTTGAATAATTATCCCATAGCAGGCTCAACAGGCTCTTAGAATTATTTATTGCCTTTTCCATTGGTCTTCATCATTTACGCGAATTGTTAGAACAATTGTGATATCATATTCGGATTCAGCGCACTGCAGTCTTTCGAAATTGACTCTAAACCATCCTGTCTATCAATTGACTTGTCCTGTGGAATATTTTGGTCCACTACAAAAAAATAATTAGATTTTTTTAACAACTTTTTAGAGTTTAATTATATAGTATTATAATTTTTCGTTTGTATTTTCTTGGTCTGTAATCAATATTTGATTTGAACTGGGATATTGTCCTGGCTCAAGACCATTTTGCATCTATATTTAATAGAATGCTAATGCAAATGGCATGGTGACATTTATTACTTAGCTGCAGACTACCACGACCATGATTTCGACCATGTCAAAAGGCTTTTCAAGTGGCTTCGATGCGACTTTTCAACATCAAACCCGGCCTCTATATGGAAATGATTCTCACAAACGAACGAGAAGCACAACTCACTTGCCGAATTTGCATTTAAAAAATAGCACCGAGTAATAAAGTGCACATGCCATCTTACATATGTAAGTATGTGTATATGCAGGTATAGTTACCCAGCAATACTTCTGCCGTGCCAACGCTCATTTGTTTTAGTTTTTAAATTTGCATTCTATTAAATATAGATGTAAAATGGTCTTGAGCCAGGACAATATCCCAGTTCAAATCAAATATTGATTACAGACCTAGAAAATACAATCGAAAAAACTAAAAGTTATTTATAAAATTATTTTTTATTTTTTTATTTGGTTTTGCTATATTACAAAAAAAATCCTGTAATGTTACTGCACTTCTACGAAAATCGACAGCCTCCGTGGAATGCAATCCATGAACCGGCAAAACTATTTTAAACTTCATTTTACATATTTGTTTAACAACAAATGCGCTTCTAATTCTGATCGTAAATCGGGCGATTTTTTAAGATTTATAAATCTTTTCCATACTTTATTCCATATTTTATTTTCAGTCAGGGAATCAAATTCTATTATTTATAGCTTAAGAAAGACTTACCCGAAGTTGAAGAGTTTTTTCTATTTCAACTTCGACTCCAGCAAAAGTCACAGACTCCGATTCTACAGCCCTGACCAATACTGTCAGTAAGACTGACAGAACTCCTGGTTCTTATTCTACCACAATTATAAACTTGAAGTCAAAAATAAAAGTAATACATAATTAAAACAACACTTTAAGCTGTCTTCGAAAAAATTGGGGACGTTCCCGACTAGAGATAATCTTTGGCGTGTTTAATGAGTTTCGTTTCACATGGAATTAATAGTAAATTAATTTTTGTTTCAATATCAATAAATATCTTAGACGAGATCGGCACTGTTAAATATATATAATAAATATATATAATATATTAAATATAAAAGCAAAATGGTCTTGAGCCAGGACAATATCCCAGTTCAAATTATATATTCTTGGATTGTATATATGTTTCGTCGGTTTCGCAACACTGTGTTAGTTATTTGTTTTAGTTGCTCATTTGTTTGCTTTATTATTTGTGATGTGTATGTGTGAATGTTTGGTTTCTTGTGTGCAAAAGTTATTTTCATTTAATCGGAATAACAAATAAAACATTACAAATAATTTGCAAATTCTATGCAAAATTATTTAATTGTTATTACCATTGTTTATTTTGTCATTTTGGTTGTTATCCTTATTGTTCTCATTGCTACTGTCGTAGTCTTGATATAATTGTATTCGGAAGGTTAGCAAAATATGCAAACAGTTTTTTTATAAATATTGGTAATTACTTGCAGTCTGTGGCCAGCAGCTTAATGAAATCCATTTTATTATTGAGGTGTTGCAGTCTATGACACCTTACAATGTCCAAAAAAAAATCAGTATTACAACATTATGTATCGATTAGTGAAATGCTGTGTTTTAATTCAAATAAACAAAAATGGGCTGTGTGTAGGGTTTGGGGTTTCCCGGACTTTTTTCATTTCCTGGGAAAACGGGAATGAAAAATTTCATTCCCGGGAATTTATTTATAGGTATGTTCAATATGGTTTAAAATATCAACATTTAATAACTGGTGTGTTTTTTGCAATACTGTCATATTACAAATTAAAAATGAATGTTATTGTCAAAATATTTTACAAATTATTTTTCATTTTACAAATATTTTACCTTTTCAAGGTTATATTCGGAACATACAAATTTATATTGAGAAATGTAAATTCATATTAGGGACATATAAATTCATAATGGGTAATGTAAATTTATAATAGGAACATGTTAATTCATAGTGAGATATATAAATCATAATTCATTGAGAACAATTAATTCATAATAGGAACATACCAATTCATAATGAAATATACAATTTTGTAATCAGAAAATCCATATTCATAATCAGAAAATACGTTTTCATATTCAGAAAATATGAATTCATAATGAGAAAATATAAAATCATATTGAGAAAATGTAAATTTATAATGAGAACATTGATAAAATATGTGTTTCTACGAAAATATCCATAGAAAAACGTACATACATAGCTTCGATCATAAATTTTAGAGTTCCTGATTATGAATTTATACTTTATAAATATATATTCCTGAATAAGAATTTATATTTTCTCATTATCAATTTGTATGTTCTTATTATGAATTTATATTTCTCAATATGAATTTACATTTCACATTACGAATTTACAGTGCTGATTATGAATTATCATGCTCCTATTATGAATTTACATTTCCTGTTATGAATTTACATTTCTCATCTTGAACTTACATATTCCGACTATAAATTACATTTTCTCATTATAAACTTGAAAAGTTGTTGACTAATCGTCAGAATTGGACATTTATATCGCAAGTAGAAGTGACTGCCACCTACACTAGATTCAAAATTGGAAACGATTAAGGAAACAAATAACTAATTTACGGAGAATATTATGACGCATTTAATTTAGAATATTCATTCGCCTGGAGACAAAAATATTTTATAGAAACAGGGGGGAATATTCTAAACTGTAAAAACAATAGAAAAATAAAAAAAATAATATTAATTTAATAAATTCATAAAAAATAAAAATATTGAAATAGTCCAGTCATTAATTCTTTTATTCTGCCTTTTAAATACACCGTAGCATATATTTATATTCCTATTAGATTTCTCTTGAAAGTTTCCAGGCGAACAATTTTTATTGTATTCCTATTTTTAGACCATTTCTTTCTGGCTACATATGTAAAGTAAATTGTTCTTGAAAAAGATATTCACCTCGATTCTTCTAGGAAAACAAGAAAATTTACATTATGTAAGCCATAGTATTGTCGGCATGATATTTTTGCAATACACAATAAAGATCCTGCAAATAGCCTCACAAACAGTTTTTATTCCCCTAGCTGGGTTTCGCATAAAATGGCTATTTAGCGAATTTAAAAAGTTTTGTTTGTAGTAATATAATATAAACAAATACTCAACAAATACTCATTATTGTCAGTAATGTAAATACATATATGAATTTGAAATACATCTAAATATTCCAATTTATATAGCAACATTAAATTATTGATCAACATAATAAATAAATTATTTTTTTAATATTTCCCGTATTCCCGGGAAATTGAAAAAATTTTCCCGGGAATTCCCGTCCAAATTTTTCCGAGAATTCCCGGGAAAAACGATTCGGGAATTCCCGGACCCCAAACCCTAGCTGTGTGGCATGGCGCACAGTGGAATATTTTCATACAAGCTGCGGCAAAAATTAGAAGGAATAGAGCTAGGACCTTGGAATTTCGCACACATCCCTTATATCCTCAAATTAGATCAACAACATATTTTTGTTTAAATCCGTCCACAACCACGCCCACCTCCTATGTAAGTTAAAATGAAAAAACGTCATAATTTTCATATATATGTGAATACAAATCATTACCAGTGATTTCATTTGAGTCCACAATTAAATGAAAATTGTCAGTGCCACGCCCAAATAAAATTTCTGTTTTTTACGATTTTCGAAATTTTTTTTATACAAATTATTTTATTTTTTAATCGATGACACAGGGCTATTATAGCTTTATACGCTCGCATGCCATAAAACATTACATCCCTAAAGTATGCTTTAAATAATTTTTTCTAAATACATTAACAGAGAAAAAACGAAGAAAATATTGCTTCATTTTTGGCATAGAAGGTTTTACCATTTCAGTAATTAAATCGATGTTGGCAGCTATAAGCAGAATATTCTTTTTAAAATGAATAAATAAGACAATAGTTTAATAATATTTGTAAATGCCGAGGCATCGGTCGACCTCGCGAATATAGTTATATACTGTAGAAAATTATCAATACTGAATAAATACAACCTTCAGGTAAACCTCAGTCTGAAAAGGAAAGCAAAAACGTAATTACACTTTTTTAAATGCAAAAGAACACCTCAAGAGCTCCTGTTTTCTACGAAATAAACGAAATTGCAATACGGTACATGATTTCCGAGATACATTTGAATAAAATAACCTCTACTATAATGCAATTTGCAACTATTTTAGCATTTATGAACTCTAACTGCATCCACAGCTAAAATTAACCGCGACATTGGCAAAATCTTTTAGAATATTCATAATAGGAGTATTCTATGAAACATTTGTTTGGCGTGCCATTCTGCTGCAATCAAAGATCTCAAAATCCATTCCTTCAATCTCTGGCCACAAGTTCAAGCATCTGTGGCGCTCATCGGTCATTGATAACACCGTCCCAAAATCACTCTCAGAGCATTCATTGGCTTCTCATGTGCGTTTTTCCGATCTCCAGATTTGACATTTTTTGAATTTTTACCCACACCATCCGCGATCAAGTGCATTCGATTTGATGTTATAGTTAAATTCCCCCTTCTGTATTTCAAAATACATATTTCAACCCCCTTCATATAATTGCATATTCAGTCATATACCGCGGGCCCTATTGTCAGTATATTTCAACTTTAATTATGAATATTTAACTACAAAAACTTCACTCATAAGTTTTTGTGGAAATGAATTTTAACCACAAAGAAGAGGGAAACTTCATTTGAGCAAAACTTTGCCGGAAAATGAATATAATTTTATTATCCCTTCTTTCTTCGCGAACGGAGGAACTCTTCTTCGTCTGTGCAAATGTTGTTAATGCAACTAGCTTCGTCTCTATTGTTCGAATGAAACGAGCTAATTTGTGTATGTGAAGAAAATTTTTAATTACCAAAATTGTTGAAAAGGACTGGCGTAGCTGGTGGCTGGTGGAGAGAATATCTCACGAGGAAACTTTCGAAACATTTTCGACAAAAGAAAATGTTGGCAAAATTGTACCCGGAACTCTGCTGGCTTTTTTATTTCTCAAAAAAAAAAACTATGAAATCAATAAAATGCATTTCACACAAAGTGAAAGAAAGAAGAAAAAACTCCAGCTAGGAAACGCCATACTCGTAAAAGTGGAAAAAGTTCCTTTATCTTTGTTTGCTTATTGTTGAGCAAAAAAAATGGAATAAGGAAAAAGTTTGCCACCGTTTTGTGACTCAACTGCATCGGTGGCCATGAAGGTTACATTTTCCCCGTGATTTTTTTATTAAATGTTCTTCGTCTTATTCTTGGCGGTCTTGTGATACAAAAGTGTCATAAAATGTTACATATAAAAATAGCTCTTTAAGTTTTTCCTTTTATTTTTTTCGCCAAAAACGACAAATTCTTCAAATGCCACCCATCGAAACTATGGGGTTCAATTGTGTGATAAATGCGTAGCAAAGAGTTCATTTGCTGCAATCCGTCCACATGCATAATTTGATCCATGTAAAAACAAACAAAAGATTTTAATATGACTTCAGAAAAATGAAATCTCCTGAAATATTCTTATTTAAAAAATATTTTACACGTATCTTAGGAAAAAGGAAAAAATAGTTATATGAGTCATTCCATGCTAAACGGTACGATTTTTGACCTCGATAGCTGCGATTGTTTTGAAAGTTTATGTACGTTTTTTTTCTTCCCATAAAAATTATGATTTCTGGAAAAAAATAGAAACATTTTGTTCACGAGTTATGACCAATTTAACAATGAAAAAATACATTTTTTAAAAAAAGGAGTGTGCATTCGATCGCGCGTTACTCCTGAAGTACCTGACCGATTTTAATGTACTATACCTTGTTGTGAAGGCAGACTTTTTTACAATTTTATATCTTTTATTTTGATTTTCGAAATTACATTAATTGAATTTCTTTTTTAGTGACTGTATGAGTTTGAAAGTGGTGAAATGATGGCTTCTGTTTTTACGATTTTTTGGAAAATCAACCAGAATTTCAGTGAAAAATCCTCAGAATGATAATTTTGTAATTGTTTTATTAACTCAAGGTTTAAAAACAAAATCCAAGAAAAAGTAGTTGATAACCTGTCAGGCAATGTATAGAGCCTGAAAGGTCTTTAGGAGTAATTTAATGATATTGAATAATTTATGACAATTCCCTTTCCGTTTTATGATTTTTATTTGATTTTTACAAATGATTGCATTATTTCCCCCAAAATATACAAAAAATAATTTTAGATATATTTTCCATGTTCTTTGAAAATGTAATGCGGGAGATTTTTTCACATTTTATTCCCACAAAGTACTCATGTTTAAAAATCACTTTTGTTAACACGTGTTCTCGTTTTTCCCTTTAAAGTGGAAATTTCGAAAAATACATATACGCGTTTAATTCGCTTACGTAGTAGGAGAACTCTAGACGCCGAATTTCACGAATCTATCTGGTACAATTTTGTTATCCTTTTAAAGTACACATTTCGAAAAATATATTTATTTTCGCAAACTAGACGAACTTGAAATAAAATATTTTCTGCTTTCTTTCATGTTTGGCAAGGAAATGTTATTTTTGCAAATAAAATTAAAATTTGTTGGCTAATTTTTTCAATTTTGAGAAGAATGAAATTGGTCTAAGTAAGTACATCCTCTGAAAGTAGTGGTTCCCGTAGAGGTACGAACGTTATCGATTTTTTATAAAAGTTCGATATAGTAGTAGAATATTCTAAGAAAAAACAAGTAAAAACGGCGTTAAGTTCGGCCGGGCCAAACTTTATACACCCTCCACCATGGATTGCATTCCACAGAGGTTGTCGGTTTTCGTAGAAGTGTAGCAATATTACAGGAAAATATAAATGTTTTAATAATATAGACAAACCAAAACAAATATTAAAAATATAATATTTTAATTATTTCAAACCATTATTTATTTAAAATCAAAAAATAAAAATTTTATTTTTTTTCTATTTTCAAAAAGCTTAAATACCATAAATATTGGTAGATAGTGCTACAGTTGGTTGTATTTCCATTCTACTTGAATTCCAAAAGTACAAATTTTGAAAATCCATTATCAGACGTACATAGTGCAAAATAACCTAACTTCATGATTCAACCAAATTTTGCCGTAAAAGTAAAAAGTACGAATTTGGAAAAATCTTTTTATTTTGTGTGTCTATGCAGGCAGAGGAATGTATACTCTGAATTTCGTGACTCTAGCTGTGGTCATTTGATTGGTACTATTTTTATCCCCTTTTTTTCATTTTAACCCCAAAAAGTACGAATTTTGAAAAATCCGCGTATTTTACTTGTCTATGCAATCAGAGGAATGTATGCACAGAATTTCATTATTCTAGGTATAGCCGATTGGTTGGTACCATTTTTATCCCTCTATTCCCATTTCACCCCTTAAAAGTACGAATTTGATAAAATACTTTTATATTATGTATCTACTCTATTAGAGGAATGTACACACCGAATTTCGTATTTCTAGCTGTTGTCGTTTAATATGTACCATTTTTATCCCTTTTTTGCCCGATTTCACCCCCTACAAATAAGAATCACTTTATGGTGCACGTTTTTGCTATAAGGGGAATGCGCATACCAAATATCAAGCAAATGTAAACAGACATATTCAAAAACATGCTTAAATACGCTAAAATATTAGGGATTATTATGGGTATTTTTAGTCCTTGCCAGGGAAAAATGTTTCCCTTTGGTCCGATTTCGCCCCGTTTCAATCCCAACCGATTTACGACTATGGACGCATTTGTGGAAAATTTGGACGTCCTAGCTCCTTTCGTTTAGAAGCTAGCGTTCTTTCAATAGACGGACGGACATGGCTAGATCGTCTTAGAATTTTATGACGATCAAGAATATATATATACTTTATAGGGTCTCAGGTCGATATTTCAAAGTGTTACAAACGGAATGACAAAGTTAGTATACCCCCATCCTGGAGGTGGAGGGTATAAAAATTGTGCTTCGGTGGAAAACTATTTTTCAATTGACTCAAACATAAACCATTGCATATCTCAGAACGGATAAAGTGTGACTTTGACCTATCTGACACATATATAATATATACTACAACTTGAATCTGTAAATCTCTTGTTAAATACTTATGTAAATGTATTAACTTAATTCTGGGAATTAACTAATAATTTGGTTAAAATTTCCTTAAAAAGAAATTTATCTCATACATAAAATTTCTTCGTTATTTTCCGTCTCGAAACCTTTGAATTTTTAAGAACAAAAATATAAATTATAAGAATTGTATTACAACCCTTTTCAAGTAATTGCGAATAGAAACATTATTCACACTTATATAATTTTTCAACTTTTAAGCAAATTTTACTTAAATTAATTTCCATTTTTTCTGAGTGTAACTCATATTTATTGTGTCTGCGGCAAGCATATGTTGCCATGATGAGTTCATGTCGATGAATAGCACTTTCATAATCCCGCTGCATAGATGGGGACCACGGAGACATTTTAAATTGACTTGAAATTCAATTTCAATTTGCTGTGCAATTAATTGAATGAAGAAGTCTCTGCTACAACACTCACATATGCACTCCCCAGTGAATTGCTTCTAATCACAACTCTCACTGGGTATTTCCCCGAAGAAAAAGAAGAAGAAATGAGAAATTCTCAACCGAGGAATCTTTAGCCATATTTTAAGTTTCTGCGGTGTGGTGTGCGGAGTGCGGTTTAGCCATAGTTTAAACAATTCAAAATTGTTTACTTTTTTCATCTTCTCCGCACTGACTGTTCCCAACTCCCATATGCGTTCACCCCGCACTGTGGTGGGAAAAGAGTGGCAATCTTTACACATCTTTGCAAGAATCCACGTTCCACCTCTGCTTGGCTTGGCTGACTGGTTGGTGGTTTTCACTTGGTTGAGTCATAAATTTGGCGTTAGTAATTTTCTATGTTAACCTCCAAACAAGAGAGCAGTCACAACACCAATAAGTAAAACGGTGTTGAATACGGTCTTGGCGACAATTGACTACCCTACAACGTGGTATATTTTGAAGAATGAAATCGACCGTAAAGTAGCTCTCATATTTTAAGTTTGTACCCCTCACGCTTTAGGTATTCATCGGTAAATGGCAATCTGTTTCCAACGATTCGCCAAATCAAACATACTCAACATCCTGTGGTGTAGGATAAGAAGCTGCTACAGCGGCGAAAAATTAAAATGTGGCAGCAGCAGCGAAGAAAGTTCTTTTTGCAGTGTTGGCAATGTTATTTCACAAAATTAAATTCCTTTTGCGCGTTCAAAGATTTATATGCCTTCCTCTGCCCATATACTCTAGTAGCCAACCAACCAACACACACATCCATACATTGTGTTGAGGATTGTTATGCTATTGTATGCATTTATGCGTGAGTGTGTGCGAGCGTGTGTATGAACTTAATTTCTCTTTATACACTCCACGAGAGTATTATGGCTTTGTGCATTTGTTTGTAACACCCAAAAGGAAGCGGGATAGACCCATTGTTAAGTATACCGATCGACTTAGAATCACTTTCTGAGTCGATTTAGCAATGTCCGTCTGTCCGTCTGTCCGTCTGTCCGTCTGTCCGTCTGTCCGTCTGTCTGTCCATCTATTGTTGTAATCAAACTGCAGGTCGCAATTATAGTCCGATCTTAACAAAAATTGGCACAAGTAAGTTTTGTGGATCAAGGACGAACGCTATTTAATTTGAGGCAAATCGGTTCAGATTTAGATATAGCCCCCATACAAATGTTGCTCCCGATTTGACATTTTCCGCTCTAGAAACCACATATTGTACCCAATTTTCTTTAAATTTGGCACAACATCTTATAATCCAACTAGAGACACTTATGCAAAAATTGGATAAGATCGGTTCAGATTTAGATATAGCCCCCATACAAATGTCGCTCCCGATTTGACATTTTCCGCTCTAGAATCGACATATTGCACCCGATTTTGTTGAAATTTGACACAACATCTTACAATCCAACTAGAAACACCTATGCAGAAATTCGGTAAGATCGGTTCAGATTTAGATGTAGCCCCCATACAAATGTCGCTCCCGATTCGAAATTTTCCGCTCTAGAAACCACATATTGTACCCGATTTTCTTTAAATTTGGCACAACATCTTATAATCCAACTAGAAACACCTGTGCAAAAATTGGGTAAGATCGGTTCAGATTTAGATATAGCCCCCATACAAATGTCGCTCTCGATTTGACATTTTCCGCTCTAGAAACCACATATTGTATCCGATTTTCTTTAAATTTGGCACAACATCTTATAATCCAACTAAAAACACCTATGCAAAAATTGGGTAAGATCGGTTCAGATTTAGATATAGCCCCCAAACAAATGTAGCTCCCGATTTGACTTTAGCCGCTTTAGAAACCACATATTGTACTCGATTTTCTTAAATTTTGCACAACAGCTTATAATTCAAGTAAAAAACCTATGGTGAAAGTGGCTATGATCGGTTCAGATTTAGATATAGCGCAAATACAAATGTTGCTTTCAAATGTTTAACCGATTTTAATATATATACCCCATACAAATGTCCTTTCCGATTTAACATTTTTTTGTCAAACACACACATTTACAGGATGTAAAAATCCTGCCAGTTTTCACATTTTCACCGAATTAAATTGTATTCGGATAGAAAGTGGAGTGTATCATAGAGTCGGCCCCGCCCGACTTTAGCCTTTCCTTACTTGTTTTAATTTCTGTTAACGCGTTTTCCACCCGATTTTTTCTGGCTTCGTTCATAGTCGTCCTTCGACAGCACACATACTCTCGTACACATGAGGTTTCTCGACTTGAGCAACTTCAGTTTCGTTTGCGGTCATATTTAATTTTTATTCAGAATATTTTTGCCAGAGTTGTGCGTTTATGTGTGCATGTGTGTGTGTGTGTTTTGTAGTTGTAAATAATAAATTATTTTTAATTGAATATTTTAGTGTCGATTTTTTTCAACTTCTGCAGATGAAGAATTTTGAGTATGTGTTGAAATGACATAAACTGTTTAATTTTAAGTTTATTTATATCTATATATATAAAAGAGTTGCGTTACTGACTGACTGACTTATCATTGACCAGCCCCCAGACCAAACGGCTGAAGCCAGGGTCATGAAATTTTCAGGGTAGTTCCCAAATATGATGTAGACGTCTACTAAGAAAGGGTTTTACGAAATTCGTACTTTTAGGGGATAAAATGGGCCAAAAGGGGATAAACATCGAACATTCGTCCTGACTAAACGGCAGTAGCTATAAACATGAAATTCGGTGAGTTCCTTGCAATGACCATGCAGACGAGCTACAAATAGGGATTTTTCGAAATTTGTACTTTTAATGGACGAGCTGGACAAAAAGGGATAAAAATGGTACCAACTAAAGTATTACAGCTAGAAACGTGAATTTTGGTATGTAAATTCCTCTGACCATATAGAAACGAAGTAAAATTGGATTTTTCGAAATGTGTACTTTTAAGGGGAGAGCGGGACAAAAAGGGATAAAAATGGTGCCAACTAAAGTATTACAGCTAGAATCGTGAAATTTGGTATGTAAATTCCTCCGACCGGATTTTTTGAAATTTTTACTTTTAAGGGGCAAGCGGGGCAAAAAGGGATAAAAATTGTACCAACTAAAGTAATATGAAATTTGGTATGTAAATTCCTCTGACGATATAGAAACGAAGTAAAATTGGATTTTTCGAAATTTTTACTTTTAAGGGGCAAGCGGAGCAAAAAGGGATAAAAATGGTACCAACTAAAGTATTACAGCTAGAAACATGCAATTTTGTATATAAATTCCTATGGCCGTATAGAAACGAAGTAAAATTGGATTTTCCGAAATGTGTACTTTTAAGGAGCGGGAAAAAAGGGATAAAAATGGTACCATTGGTATGTAAATTCCTCTGACCATATAAAATTGGATTTTTCGAAATTTGTACTTTTAAGGGGCGAGCGGGACGAAAAGGGATAAAAATGCTGTACAATCCGTTAATTACGTAAATGCGGAACATAAATGGATATTTCAAAATTTGTACTTAAAAGAGGGATACGGAACAACAAGGAATAAATGTGTTACCAAATAAAGTTCATATTTTTAGGGGAAGCAAAAACACATGTTACCTATAGCGATTTCTCAAAATGTGTACTTTTTGGGAAAGAGGAGCAAAAAGTTATAAACTGGTTGGCTGAATCTGGAAACATGAGATCGAGGATATAAATGGTTGTAATTTTTTGTTCAAAACTTGGTAGAAAATTATAAAAATTATACATACGAAGTAGTTCAGCTAAAATAGTGCATATCGACAATCACATTCCTTTGACTGTGTGTGAGTGCTAGCTAATATGAGGTTTCCAAATTACTATTTTAGATTTATCTATATCCACCAAAAGAAAATTAAATAAATACTATAAAAATGGTACTAATTTAAGTTTTGCAGCTATAGTCGTGAAATTTGGAGTGTAAACGCCTTTGATAACGTAGAAGCGCAATCTAAATGTTTTTTTTATTCGAAATTTGTACTTATAAGGGGTTACCGAGACCAAAAGGAATAAAAATGTTACCAACTAAAGTATTGCAGCTATAGTCGTGGAATTTAGTGTATAAATTCCTCGGAGAACGAAACCTAAATGAATTTTTCGAAATTTGTACATATAAAGGGTAGGCGGGATAAAAATAGTACCAACACAAGTATTGCAGCTATAGTAATGAAATTGGGTGTGTAAATTCATCTGACAACGTAGACTTGCAACATAAATGGATTTTTCGAAATTTGTACTTTTATGGGGCGAGCGGGACAAAAAGGGATAAAAATGGTAACAGATTCGGTATGTAAATTCCTCTGACCATGTAGAAGCGGGTTAAAATTGGAGTTTTTTTCAAAATTTGTACTTATAAGGGGTGACCGGGATAAAAATAGTACCAACTAAAGTAATGCAGCTATAGTCGTGAATTTTAGTGCGTAAACTCATCTGACAAAGTAGACTTGCAACATTCATGCTTTTTTTTCGAAATTTGTACTTTTAAGGGACAAATAAGGGTATGAATTGTACAAACTTTAATATTACAGCTGGAATCGTTAAATTCGGTATGTAAATTCCTCTGACAATGTAGAAGCGCAATCCAAGTGGATTTTGTGAATTTTTTTCTTATAAGGGGTGAGTGGGACAAAAAGGGATAAAAATGGTACCTACTAAATTATTATAGCTAGAATCGTGAAATTTGGTATGTAAATTCCTCTGACCATGTAGAAGCGCGTTCAAATTGGATTTTTCAAAATTTGTACTTTTAAGGGTTGCGAGTGACAAAAAAGGGATAAAATGGTAATAACTTCAGTATTGCAGCTATAGTCCTGAAATTTGGAGTGTTAAGGCCTTTGGCAACGTTGAAACACAATCTAAATGGATTTGTTTTCGAAATTTTTACTTATAAAGGGTTACCGAGACCAAAAGGGATAAAAATGGTACCAACTAAAGTATTGCAGCTATAGTCGTGGAATTTGGTGTGTTCGAAATGTGTACATATAAAGGGTGAGCGGGATAAAAATAGTACGAACACAAGCTATAGTAATGAAATTGGGTGTGTAAATTCCACTGACTTGCAATATAAATGGATTTTTCGAAATTTTTACTTTTAAGGGGCGAGCGGACAAAAAGGGATAAAAATTGTACCAGATTCGGTATGTAAATTCCTCTGACCATGTAGAAGCGCGTTATTGTTGGATTTTTTAATTTTTACTTATAAGGGGTGACCGGGATAAAAATAGTACCAACCAAAGTATTGCAGCTATAGTCGTGAATTTTGATGTGTAAATTCCTCTGACAACGTAGAATCGCAAATCTAAATGCATTTTTCGAAATTTGTCCTTATAAAGGGTGAGCGGTATAAAAATAGTACCAACAACAATATTGCAGATATAGTCGTGAAATTTGGTGCGTAAACTCATCTGACAACGTAGACTTGCAACATGAATGGATTTTTTTCGAAATTTGTACTTTTAAGGGACAAATAAGGGTATAAATTGTACCAACTTTAATATTACAGCTAGAATCGTGAAATTTTGTATGTAAATTCCTCTGACCATGTAGAAGCGCCATCAAATTGGTTTTTTTTTCGAACTTTGTTCTTAAAAGTTGGTAATTTTTTGTTCAAAACTGGGTAGAAAATGATACAAATTATACATACGAAGGGAGGTCAGCTAGAATAGTGCACATCGACAAGGACATTGCTTTAACTGTACATGAGTGCTATATAATAGGAGGTTTCCAAATTACTATTTTATCTATATACACCCAAAGAAAATCAAATAAATAATGTCCAAAAACAGAGACGGATAAAACTAATAACAACTAACTAGGTTTTTCGTGTGCGAAGCAGCAGGTACAGCTAGTTTATACATATATGAAAACAAGTAAGGAAAGTGCAAAGTTGGGCGTAGCCGACTTAATGGATCTACTCCATACTTTCTTTCCAATATTTATCATAACATGGACCGATATGCGTAAAATATTTAATTTTGTGCCATATTTCATGAGAATCGATTAAAATATATGATATATATAGCGCAAAAACCAAATCGGGCAGGGTATATATCAAACATGGAGTGATGTGGACCATTTTCAATCTATATATTTTATTATACCCTCAATCTATATATCATTTGGGAGAGGAAAAAGTGTAACGCATTGAAGGAGTGACTTAAGACCCTAAATATGTTTGGACCAAATCCGTTTCACAACATTTTATGATGTTTGAGTCATGTCCGTCCATCCGTCTGTCTGGCTGGCTGGTGTACCCGGGAACTCTCGAAAAGAGTTAAGGAATCAATTCAAACTTTGCACATGATAATATTTTTCTCAAACTTAGTTTAAGTTCGAAGATAGGCGAAATTGCCATGTCTTGGTTAAAGTAGAACCGATGTAACTTCCATACGGGTAGTCAAAATCATTTGATATTTG
Source organism: Polietes domitor (assembly GCA_947397865.1). Classification (NCBI taxonomy): domain Eukaryota; kingdom Metazoa; phylum Arthropoda; class Insecta; order Diptera; family Muscidae; genus Polietes; species Polietes domitor. The sequence continues at coordinate 54,872,771 of OX377620.1, forward strand.
AAAATGTTTATATAATCACTGTAAACCATAAAAAAATATTTACGGTTTAGTTTTTGCAATTGTTTTATAACTGTGGAAGCTAGGACCAAATACCATGAACCATCTATTTAGTACCTTCCACACAAATCATCCGGGCCCTACATAAAGTTATTATAATTTTACTATAAATTTAAGTTATTATAATTGCCATAGATATGTTCTCTGAGAGTGAAGGTATTTATAAGTCGGTTTAGCCGACTGACGTTTTCTTACTTGTTTTTATATTTCAATCTGATTCTAGCACAAGATGATTTAATAATTCCTATAATTTACTGTGCTAGTTTAATTTTATGAAGCGAACAGTTAAACTTGAATAAATATATAGATTAAGACAGACTTAATTTTAAACTTAGTTAACTAAAAAATTTCTGTAAAACATTTTTGAAATGCATCGCTTATTCTTTTGTAGGTATTGTCGTGTAAATTATTGTTATTGAAATTTCTCAGATATCCCCAAAATCGGAAGTTACGGGTAAAAAACTGGTTTTGCGTACCTTAACGAGCATATAAGCAAATACATTTTATATATTTTTTATATATTTTCCAAATTTTTCCACATTATGTTGTAAGGTAACCGTGCTACTTGTAATTTTTTACAAAGAACGTTTAGTAAAGAGTAAAACGAAAATTTGTTCTTAAAAAAGCACCTTTTTGCAGAGATACAAGTTTTGGCCACTTGAACAAAAATACCTAAAATTTAAAAAATATGAAAAAATTACAAAGTTTTCAGATTTAGCATTTTTCAAAATTCCCAAAGAGGCAAAAATGTGTTCCAATTTTTTTATTTGTCGTTATTATCTGATTTGATTTTATTTTTATTGTACCTCAAATTCAAATTTGAGAAATGCCTGAAATGAGCATTATTGTCCCACAAGACAATAATAGACTATGTGTTCACGGACTACGATCCACGAGAGTATTATGTCTTTGTGCATTTGTTTGTAACATCCAAAAGGAAGCGACATAGACCCATTGTTAATTAAACCGATTGGCTTAGAATCACTTTTTGAATCGATTTTGCAATGTCTGTTCTGTGTGTCTGTCTGTCCATCTATTCTTGTAATCAGAGTACAGGTCGCAATTGTAGCCAGAAGCAAATGTAACTTTGTACAACGGAGTTTTTGGGGATAAGGAAGAACGCTATTTAATTTGAAGAAATTCGGTTCAGATTTAGATATAGCCCCAATACGAAATACACTTCCGATTTTACTCTTTTCACTCTAGATAGCACATATTTTAACAGATTTTCTTCAAAATCGGCAAAACATCTTATATTTCTACTAGAAACACCTGTGGTGGAAATATGTTACATCGGTTTAGATGTATATATAGCTCCCATTCAAATTTCGACCCTGATATGACTTTTTCCGCCCTAGAACCACATATTTTGCAGACCTTCTTAAAATTTGGTAAATTATTTTATATTTCAAGGAGAAACAACTATGATGGAAATGGGTTAGATCGATTCAAATGTGTATATATGTCCCATAAAAATTTCGCAGCCGGCTTGAATTTTTTCGCCCTAGAAACCTCGTGTTTTCACCGATTTTCTTCAAATTTGTCACAATACCTTATATTTGAACTAGAAACAGCTGTTAACAAAGTGAGCCAGATCGATTCAGATTTATATATAGTTCGTATACTAATTTCGCTCCCGATTTGACTCTCTCTACTGTAGAAACCACACATTTTAACAGATCTTCTTCAAATTTGGTAAAATATCTTATATGTCAACTAGAAAGATCTATGACGAAAATGGGTCAAATCGGCTCAGATTTATACATAAGTATATCTGAGAATTTTCTTCAAATTTTCCATAACACCTTATACTTTAGCTAGAAGCACTTGTGGTGAAAGTAGGTTACTTCGATCCATATTTGGTTACAGGCCCGATACAAGAATTCTACTCGATTTGACAAAGTGGGTCAGGTCACATCAGTCTATGATTAGGACGCATACAAAAATCCTCCCCGATTTCACTTTCTTTCCGGTAGTAAGTGGAGGGTATCATACAATCAGTCCCGCCCGACTTTAGCCTTTCTTATTTGTATTAAATTCTTTATTCCATCCTTCATTCTAACATACATATAAGGTGTTGTGCAAAATTTGATCAAAATCGCTTAGATGATGTGACTTCAGAGCAAGAAAAGTCAAATAGGGAGCAACATTTGTATGGGGGCTAAATCCCGAATTGACTTTTCCTTATCTAGAAGCCACATAATTCAAGATATTTTGATAAAATTTTACTCAACACCTTGTATCTAAATTAGAAACATCTGTGGTGAAAATGGGTCAAATCGGTTCAGATTTAGATATAGCCACCATACAAATTTCGCTCCCTATTTGACATTTTCCGGTCTAGAAAACGTAAACATGAACAGATTTTCTTTAAATTTTGCGTAACACCTTATATTTCAAGTAGAAATATTTCTGGTGAAAATGGGTCAAATCGGTTCAGATTTATATAAAGCTCCCATACAATGTCGCTCCCGATTTGCCTTTTTTTTTGCTTTAGAAACCACATAATTTAAGCGATTTTGATCAAATTTGGCACAATATCTTATATTTCAAAAAACATTTATAGTGAAAATGGGTCAAATCGGTTCAGATTTACATATAGGTTTCATACAAATGTCGCCGATTTTACTTTTTTGCTCTAATATACTCATACACATCACAACAAGTTATATTTCACCAGGAAATATACAAAATCAAATATCCCAAAATCCTCACCTAACTGAAATGCATTGGCGTAGAAAGTGAAGGGTATTATATAGTCGGCCCCGTCCGACTTTAGCCTTTCCTTACTTGTTAAACATATATTTTTTATTCAATTCCACTTCTGTTCTTATAATAAAATGAAACCCTACTTTGAAATTTATAGTGTATTTAAAACACATACACTGAGAAAAAATAAACAAAAACTTACAAAATTGAATTTATTTTTATAACAAATATCATTTTTATTTTATTGTTTGATTTTTTCTCAGCAATGAACTTATCTATACCTGTCAAACTAGAAAAGATATGGCTAGTTTCCCCACAAAATATGCTTAATTTCAAAGTGATAGGTTTGCCATAGTTTTCAAAAATAATTGTCTAACTTAATAAAGGGTGATTTTTTAAAAGCTATAGGAAAGTTTTCCAAAAAACACATACAATTCAGAAAATGCATGACATCTTTATTTGAATCGATAGTACGGTCTATATAATTTAATGTTTGAAGATTATTTCATGCAAATGTTGGCCTTGACTGCGCCTCAAATGGCCCATCTGCTTAGTCCAATTTGGGCATTTCCACGTTTTTGAGTGACAGAGGCCCAATTTCTGCGAACGGCGAAGAATCGATAATTGATGGTCATCATTAACACTGGCCGATACAGCAGCAATATTTTCTTCAGTTCGCACTCTACGTAAGCGTGTTGGTGATTTAATGTCCAACAATGTTAATTTGGTGCGAAATTTAGTCACAATAGCCCGAATAGCAGCTTCAGTGGGTCGATTAAACTGACCATAAAATGGAAGCGCGCGATGAACTTTCTTAACAGAGCACGCATTTTGATGACCAAATTCAATAATTTGCAAGCGTTGTTCGTTTGTAAGACGATTCATGGTTAAATTATAGACCAAACTGAAGATGTTTGACAGTGAAACAAAACGCGAAACGTGCGTCAGCTGTTTAAACCAGTGTTGCCAAAAAGATAATAGCTAAAAAATCACCCTTTAGTATACCAAATACGTTCACCAATTTCCATCAAAATCGGAAGACCTTTGACTAATTTTTTATGGAATTCCTCATTTCGATCGGGGAACTTCTACATTTTTGACCCAGAAATTTTCAGAGTTTTAGGGACAGATTTGCTGAGAAAAAATTCGAAAAAATAAAAAGGGGTTTAAAAAAAATAATTTTTAATATTTAAAAGTATATATATATATATATTTATTTATTTGATTATTTTGCGCTAAAAACGACAATTATCCTGCAAAAATGTTGCAATATCTTATAGAAATTTTGTAAAATATGCAAAACTTCAACGTTACCGGGTTGCCACAGTTCTCAATATTTTCAAGACATAATAATCGTCTAACATAATATCTAAATTTCATCAAATTCGGAAGACCTTTTAAAATATCTAATTGTTTTTTTTTGCATATTTGCCCACATTTGGAGCGATTTTCTCTTTTTCTACATACATTTGTTCTATTTTCTCTGCATTATTACGCGTCCATTAAAAAGTTCATGTGAATCTTCTTCCAGGAATGGAAAAAGATTGAAATCTTTCGCTGGAATTTATTTTTCAAAATAGAATTCTTCAAATTGTGCCCGCTTAGATCTTATTGTGTCTACATCTCGCCTCAACAATCCACGTTGTTTTCATTATACGCAGTCACTTTAGAAGCACTTCCGAAAACATATTTCCATCAGGGAAGACAACATCAATGGATAAACTATCCACCACTTTAAACATCTCTATCGCAAACCAATACAAAAAGCTTTTAAGCGAATGAAATACAAACAAACAATGAGCGAACGAACCATAAGCAACAACTGTGGCAGTAGTCAAACTGTTGACATGCTCTAGCCGCCAGAGATATGCCTCGCAGAACTCAGCGAAATTTTCATTATTATAAAGAAACTTTCTAATAATGAATTACAATACATTGACGATTCTTTTTAAATTGTTCCAGTGATTGCAATCTTTTGATGGCAAACTTCATTGCTGCAACGAAGAAACTTATCTTAGCTTAGTACCGGGGATATAACGATCAATTCTTTATTCTTGGGTGGCGACTGGAAATTAATTTTTAGTTGTATGGGCCTCGAAACAGCCAACTAGACTTATGTCCTGTCTGTTGAGGTTTACCTATTGTTGTCCAAAAGTAGAGTATTAACGCATAAAGGCCACATTGTTACAATAACGAAAAGCAGACCAAGAATTTGCAACAAGCAACTTACTTATGCTCGTATTATAACAAAAGCCCCGAATGAAATTGCAACGTTTATAAAGTCAACAACATGCAATTGTCGGGAATCAGTAATAATACAACGAGAAAAAAAAGCACGGACAAAATTGCCTCCCAAAAACAAGAGAAACCGACTGAGAACATGAACAATAAAACAACGATTTAAATAACTCCCCAAAACAATGGTTAAGGAAGGACGCCATAAAACGGAACACACAGCCACAGACACAGTCCACGCCGAGACAAAGACTACATTTAATGCATAAGTATTGCCGTAAAAACAAAATGCAAAACTTTAAAAATCCGCGTTGCAGAACATGAACATGGAAATTGCTAACGAATCGCGGGGTTAGCGCATCATTGTACAAGTGCCCTTTGGAGCACAGTGTTTTGCAAGATGGATTTGGGGGGCGCTATTCTTTGATTTATTTAAGGTAATGATATTTGACGGAACCACAATATTAAATATTAAGAAATGCTATAATTCAATTCATTCTCGAAAGAAAAACATATCCGGTTTAAATGTGGAGACATAAAAATAAGCTTTCCATGACAATATTACAGAAATTATATTAAAACATAAATCTTAAATCTTATATTAAAACATAAATCTTAGCTGGTAATAAGCAGGTCCTCTTAAAATTTTAGTGGAATCAAATGTTTTCTTATAATTTAAAAATTACTAGTTTCGCATGTGGTAGATAAATGTTTTGAGCCAATAACAAATTAAACATGTGACTGTCAAAATGATGCAGATTTGAATTATATATTAATTAAAGTTAAACTGATTCATATATAACCTACTTCATTTCCTACTCAAATATTTCGCATTTTTGAAACTCAAAAAATACCTATATATTTAAACAATTTTGCACTGCTGTCCGAAATGCTGTATAATAAATAAAAAATTGTGGATGAAAAAGGTGGAATTTAAGCTAAATTTTAGAAGGAGTGTTATTTTTATAAAAAAAAAATTAAAATAATAGTTATTTTACTACTAAAGGGTGATTTTTTAAGAGCTTGATAACTTTTTTTTAAAAAAAAACGCATAAAATTTGCAAAATCTCATCGGTTCTTTATTTGAAACGTTAGATTGGTCCATGACATTTACTTTTTGAAGATAATTTCATTTAAATGTTGACCGCGGCTGCGTCTTAGGTGGTCCATTCGGAAAGTCCAATTTTGGGCAACTTTTTCGAGCATTTCGGCCGGAATAGCCCGAATTTCTTCGGAAATGTTGTCTTCCAAAGCTGGAATAGTTGCTGGCTTATTTCTGTAGACTTTAGACTTGACGTAGCCCCACAAAAAATAGTCTAAAGGCGTCAAATCGCATGATCTTGGTGGCCAACTTACCGGTCCATTTCTTGAGATGAATTGTTCTCCGAAGTTTTCCCTCAAAATGGCCATAGAATCGCGAGCTGTGTGGCATGTAGCGCCATCTTGTTGAAACCACATGTCAACCAAGTTCAGTTCTTCCATTTTTGGCAACAAAAAGTTTGTTAGCATCGAACGATAGCGATCGCCATTCACCGTAACGTTGCGTCCAACAGCATCTTTGAAAAAATACGGTCCAATGATTCCACCAGCGTACAAACCACACCAAACAGTGCATTTTTCGGGATGCATGGGCAGTTCTTGAACGGCTTCTGGTTGCTCTTCACTCCAAATGCGGCAATTTTGTTTATTTACGTAGCCATTCAACCAGAAATGAGCCTCATCGCTGAACAAAATTTGTCGAACCGAACATTTCGAACCGAACACTGATTTTGGTAATAAAATTCAATGATTTGCAAGCGTTGCTCGTTAGTAAGTCTATTCATGATGAAATGTCAAAGCATACTGAGCATCTTTCTCTTTGACACCATGTCTGAAATCCCACGTGATCTGTCAAATACTAATGCATGAAAATCCTAACCTCAAAAAAATCACTCTTTACAAACTATAAAAAAGTACTGTTCTGGCGTTAAGCTCGGCCGGGCCGAACTTTATATACCCTCTGCCATGAATTGCATTCCACAGAGGTTGTCGGTTTGTATAAGTGCAGTAATATTACAGGAAAATATAAATTGTTTAATATAGCCAAACCAAAACAAATACAAATATTGAAAAAATAATTTTATAAATAATTGTAATATTTTAATTATTTCAACCCATTATTTATTTCAAATCAAAAAATAAATATTCTTATATTTATATTTTCATAAAGCTTAAATGCCATAAATATTGGTAGATAGTGGGTGCTACATTATCAGACGTACATAGTGCAAAATAACCTAACTTCATGATTCAACCAATTTTTGCCGTAAAAGAAAAATTACGAATTTGGAAAAAAACTTTTTATTTTGCGTGTCTATGCAGTCAGAGGAATGAATACACCGAATTCCATGATTCCATCTGCGCCCATTTAGTTGGTACCATTTTTACCCCCTTGACGTTTATACGCAATTCGAATTTCATCATTCTAGCTGTAGTCGTTTAGTTGTTACTATTTTTATCCCTCTGTACCATTGTATCCGTGTCTACGCAGTCAGAGGAATGTATACTCCGAATTGCATGACTCTAGCTGCGGTCATTTGGTTGGTACTATTTGTATCCCCTTTTTCCATTTTAACCCCAAAAAGTACGAATTTTGAAAAGTCCGTGTATTTTACTTGTCTATGCAATCAGAGGAATGTATTCACCGAATTTCATTATTCTATGTACAGCCGTTTGGTTGGTACCATTTTTATCCCTCTATCCCCATTTACCCCTTAAAAGTACGAATTTGGAAAAAATATTTTTATATTATGTATCTACTCAATTAGAGGAATGTACACACCAAATTTCGTGTTTCTAGCTGTTGTCGTTTAATATGTACCATTTTTATCCCTTTTTTGCCCCATTTCACCCCCTACAAATAAGAATCACTTTATGGTGCACGTTTTTGCTATAAGGGGAATGCGCATACCAAATATAAAGCAAATATAAAAAGACTTATCGAAAAAACATGCTTAAATACGCTAAAATATTAGGGATTATTATGGGTATTTTTAGTCGTCGTGAGGGAAAAATTTTTCCCTTTGGGCCGATTTCGCCCCGTTTCAATCCCGATTTACGACTATAAGACACATTTATGGCAAATTTGAACGTTCTAGCTCTTTTCGATTAGATGCTAGCGTGCTTTCAACAGACGGACGGACATGGCTAGATCGTCTTTTATGACGATCAAGAATATATATACTTTATAGGGTCTCAGGTCGATATTTCAAGGTGTTACAGACGGAATGACAAAGTTAGTATACCCCCATCTTGGTGGTGGAGGGTATTAAAATGATAAAAATTTTGGTATGAATGTTGAGGGTCTGTTTCTGGATGACGAATCACTTATTGTCTACGTCAAAACGGCTAAGGGTTGCATTGTATTGCGTTTCTGTATAACTAATGTCAATTTTTGAATAAACACAAAAGCTTTCGTTTGTTTTTCTGTATATTTGAGTTTCCAGAACACGAAAACAATCGTCACAAATGTCAAATCTGGACGATTAGAAAAACCTATTCGTTTATGTTCAGAAATTAAACAATGATTTAAAATTACGGTTTTAAAATTGAAATTTTATTTTCCATTATAAATAACCGATTAATACACATACATACACATCGTAACATGTCTATTTCAATTAAAATAATGAAAAAAAAATTTGCACACCTTTACATAAAAACCTCACTCATTCACCAAAATTTATCATATATACGCGTCTTCATCGCGCACCTAACCCAACTGTAAAAAATGATCAATTGCCAAAAATATTGAATTTTACCACAACACTCTCAACAAAATATATCCAACAAATATAATCCATCTAGAAACACCTAAAGGTCGGTTCAGATTTACGTATAGCCCCCATACCAATGTTGCTCCCTATTTGTCTTTTTCCACATCTTATAATTCATCCAGAAACACCTATGGTAAAAGCGAGTAAGATCGGTTGAGATTTAGATGTAGCCCCCATAGAAATGACTCTCCCGCTTTGATTTATTCTCGATTTAGAAACTCGATTTTCCTCAAATTTAGCACAATATCAATGGTGAAAGTGGGTAAGATCGGTACAGATTTAGATATAGCCACCATACAAATGTTGCTCCCAATTTCAATACCCTACACCACTTCGTGGGCTAGGGTATTATAAGTTAGTTTCGCCCCAAATGTTTGTAACACCAAGAAATAATCGAGCTAGACCCACCTTTAAGTATACCGATCGGCTTAGAATCACCAGCTGAGTCGATTTAACGATGTCTGTCTGTCCGTCTGTCCGTCTGCTGTCCATCTAAGTTTGTTCGCACTCTACAGGTCGCAATTGTTGTCCGATTGTCATGAAACTTGGCACAAGTTATTTTTTCAGGCCAATGACCATCGGTATTGAATTTGAATGAAAATGAATTTTTCCGCCCTATAAAGCACATATAGTACCCGATTTTCTTTAAATTTGGCACAACATCTTATAATCCAACTAGAAACACGTCTGCAAAAATTGGGTAAGATCGGTTCAGATTTAGATATAGCCCCCATACAAATGTCGCTCCCGATTTGACTTTTTCCGCCCTATAAAGCACATATAGTACCCGATTTTCTTTAAATTTGGCACAACATCTTATAATCCCACTAGAAACACGTATGCAAAAATTGGGTAAGATCGGTTCAGATTTAGATATAGCCCCCATACAAATGTCGCTCCCGATTTGACATTTTCCGCTCTAGAAACGACATATTGTACCCGATTTTCTTTAAATTTGGCAGAACATCTTATAATCCAACTAGAAACACGTATGCAAAAATTGGGTAAGATCGGTTCAGATTTAGATATAGCCCCCATACAAATGTCGCTCCCGATTTCACTTTTTCCGCTCTAAAATCCACACATTGTACCCGTTTTTCTTTAAAATTGGCACAACATCTTATAATCGAACTAGAAACATCTATGGTGAAAGTGGGTAAGATAGGTTCAGATTTAGATATAGACCTCATACAAATGTTGCTCCCGAATGTTTAACCGATTTTGGCCAAATTTTACATATTATATTTCACCAATAAACAGACATGGTGATAGCGGGTCACATCGTTCCAGGTTTCAATATACCCCCATACAAATGTCCTTTCCGATTTAACATTTTTTGTGAAACACATACATTTACAGGATGCAAAAATCCTTCCCGATTTCACTTTTTTACCGAATTGAATTGCAATGAGAATTGTTTGGGTGATGTCCATATGTCCATACTTTGAAATGACTTTGGTATACTACTGTATAATTTGTATTTGTCTGTCGGACAATTAGATCAATTGCCATATTATTTACCATACTCGTTAAATTTGACTGAAGATGAATTTATAGCATATAAATTATATGAATATAATTTATATAATTTGTATGAACTACATAAAATTGCTCCCATGAAATACCTGGGTTTAGTAATCAAAGCGAGGTACATACGCAGGGAGTGGTGTAGGGTATTATATAGTGGGCCCCGCCCGACTTTTGCCTTTCCTTACTTGGTTTTTGTCAAACTCTACATATTATATTTCACCTATAAACATAAATGTTGAAAGCGTGTCACACCGTTGACGCCCAAACACACTTCCACTTTTATTTTCCCCAAAAAATGGTTAAGTAACTACTTAATTATCATTTCAAGGTACTCTCCAAAAAGAGTGTTAGCGATGGTTAAATGAAAATATCGCATTCAGAAAGCCGACGCGGTTATTATTTGCAAAAAACCAGCGTACGAATGTAACGTCCAATATGTTGACTTTCGTACAGGCTTTTCTGGACCTCTCTTTAATTGATAATTATAAGAAATGAAGTTTAAATGTAAAACACCCACAGTTGACTCCTCTCTACAATGGACAAATATTGGCCGCCCGTGGCTATCCACTGTTGAGTGGTTTCACTTTATATTTGTTTTATTCTGTTTGTTTACAAAATATTATCGGTGTTGTCTGAACAATAAAAATGGAGAACAATTCGGAAAATCCGGTTTACTAATTAAATTACACACATTATTATATTTTCAATTGTAGAAATTAAATAAATATTTTTCACTTTACAAAAAACTACTGCAATTTGCTTAAAATTGTTTTATAAGTTTTTCTGAAAAAAAAACATTAAATTACAATGCAACTGCTAAATGTGTCTTCAATGAAAATTAGAAATGTATTATTACATTAGCCATAACAAATTATTCTTGTCGATTTTATGAATTTTGATTTGATTTTGTTGCATAATGTAATTTGTTCCAATGCAAATGCAAACCACTTGTATTGTATTATTCCCACCCTGCCACTTCTGACTCCACATTTCATCCACAGTCCAACCTTTCTGGACACAGAGGATCTATTAAACACTGTACCTTCTCAAATGAATGTTGTGACCGAAACATCTGAAAACAATAGAGCTGTAGATATTGCAAAACAAAAAACAAAAAAGGCATTGCAAATAGAACAAAAGACATACAAAATAAACTAACAATGAACTTGGACGATGGTGTCACTGGCGGTCACTGTGAATAACTCCGGAGGAGTTCATGAAAGGACAACATAGCTCAGCTTATTTCAGGTGTTCCACATAGTAGTCGCTCAAAGCCAAACAGAAAACGAACTTATTTCCATTGTTTTGTGTTGTTTCGTTCGGCGAATACCCTGGACGGCAGAGGACGGCAACAAAACAAAAGAACTGAAGTTATTTTTCATTTTCACCTCTTGTTTTTGGTGGTGTGGAACTTTGGTATTCATTTCACGACAAGTCCCCAAGATCATGTAGGTCATAATAATGAAAAGTTCAACGTTGACAACATCAACAACACAAAATAGAGTTTAAACTAAATAAAATTAAAACTCGACAATTCAACAATTTTTCAAGTGCTGTGCATAGACAGAATTTCATTTCTAATTTTCCGCTTTTATATGCAGCAATTTCAAATATGTTTTGTTGTTTGCTGAAAACAGTTACCCCACGCTCCCCTCTCTTCACTCTGTTGATACGAAAAAAAAAAACAGAAACAAAATTCGGAAAATGTCATTGGAATACAAGTATTTCACCAACACTAAACAAAATAAATGCGTTTCTGCGTTGTTTCATTTCATTGTTACATATTTTTTCAAAGTGTTGGACTGGAGGAGTGCTGGATGAAAATGAAACAACACTTATCACATGCAAACACACACACTCACATACACTCGCACACCATTCAAAAGATTGATGGGAATTTAAATTGAATAAATTTTCCACATTTATTCATTCAAAACATACATCAGCGCACGCACCACACACACGCACACACAAACAATGCAAATTATAACAACTACAAAAAAGAATAAAACATTTTATAAAAGAGCTAAACGTTGTTAAACAAAATAATGGTTTTTGATATTGGTCGGCAAATTTAGGTCATCCCTGTTGAAAAACGTGCTTGAAAATGGAAGGAAGGAATGTTTTAGATAATTTGCCAGACTATTTTGCATAGATTGTGAAGCGCGAATTGCTATTAACAAGTTTAAGGCATGTCTGCAACCGTGGCACATTGTAATTACCAAAAAAAAAAAACAATTCCTGGAATAGAGATACTTTTCTAGACTTTTTCTTATAAATATTAATTTGAGTCTTTTCTTCTTTACGGAAGCGGAACATGGTTTGTATCAGTAAGCAACAAACTATCTTCAAGCTTTTCAAGCAACGGATGCCTGCGAAATATTCTGTGGAGGCCTCATAATTGGATATCCAACGCAGAGCTCTACAGAAGATGCAAGCAAACACCCATTGGTTTGCAGAGATTGGGAAAATGGCGCTGGATTGGACACACATTGCGGAAACCGATATACAATACCGCAAAGCACAGTAAATAAAAAATTAAAATTGAACATTTTTCCAAAATTTTCGTTTTCTTGGGAGATATGGCTAAAATGATTTGCATGCATTACGTCGCAAGCGACATTGCTTCTTAATACACATGCCAAAAATCAGGCGAACCTGTTGGATAGATCGCGAGAAAATTACAGAGCAAAAACGTAATGTATGCAAACCATTTTAGCGAAAATGAAAATTTTGGAAAAATGTGCAATTTGTATATTAAAAACATATTCCATATATTAACAAGTAAGGAAAGGCTAAAGTCGGGCGGGTCCGACTATATGATACCCTACACCACTCCCTGTGTATATGCCTCGTTTTGATTACTAAACCCAGGTTGTTTAAGGGACGATTTTACACAAACAAAATCGCTGTGATCCAGTCTCATTGTAGCTGCACTTAGTGAAAAATATTAAATTATTTTCATCAAGATTGGCTGTAATCCAGAGTGTTACTAACAAATCGGAAGGTGCATATGAGTGGTGATTATATCGAGCCCTTAGCGCGGAATTATCGTAAGCGACATTTTCTGAAAATATTTTTTATTGATGAATTTAAAATTTTATGGGCTGCTGCATAAATAAAAATTGCCAAAATGTCAAAATTGTTGACGTTTATATAAAAAATGGGGCTAAGATTTTATTGTAAGTTGCTGCTCACATTTTCAAAGAAAGCAATTTTGTCGTAAGCGACAGTTTATGAATTTAGGCAAAAACTGTCAGATGATGTAAGATATATTTATATGTTTTTTTATTTTTATACACTCCACGAGAGTATTATGTCTTTGTGCATTTGTTTGTAACACCCAAAAGGAAACGATATAGACCCATTGTTAATTATACCGATCGTCTTAGAATCACTTTCTGAGTCGATTTAGCAATGTCCGTCTGTCTGTCTGTCTGTCCGTCCGTCCGTCCATCTATTCTTGTAATCACGATTCAGGTCGCAATTGTAGACAGAACCAAATGAAACTTTGCACAACGACGTTTTTCGGGATAAGGACGAACGCTATTTAATTTGAAGAAAATCGGTTCAAATTTAGATATAGCCCCCGTACGAATTTCACTCCCGATTTGACTCTTTTCACTCTAGATACCACATATTACAACAAATTTTCTTTAAAACTGGCAAAACATCTTATATTGTAACTAGTTCAGATAACTTGTTCAGATTTATATATAGCTCCCATACAAATTTCTCTCCCGATTTGACTTTTTCCGCTCTAGAGACCACATATTGTATCAGATTGTCCTCAGATTTGGCAAAACATCTTATATTTAATTTGAACTGGGATATTGTCCTGGCTCAAGACCATTTATACATACATATACAAACGAAAAAACTAAAACAAATGAGCGTTGGCACGGCAGAAGTATTGCTGGGTAACTATACCTGCATATACACATACTTACATATGCAACTCAATGAGATGCTTGTAAGATGGCATGTGTACTTTATTACTTGGTGCGATTTTTTAAACGCAAATTAGGCAAGTGAGTTGAGATTCTCGTTCGTTTGTGAGAATCATCTCCTTATAGAGGCCGGGTTTGATGTTGAAAAGTCGCTGCGAAGCCACCTGAATGAAACCTTTAGACAGGGTGGAAATCATGATAGTGGTAGTCTGCAGCCAAGTAATAAATGTTACCATGCCATTTGTAAATAAATTTGCATTCTATTAAATATAGATGCAAAATGGTCTTGAGCCAGGACAATATCCCAGTTCAAATCAAATATTGATTACAGACCAAAAAAATACAAACGAAAAAACTAAAACATCTTATATTTAAACTAAGAACATCTATGGTGAAAATAGGTCAAATCGGTTCAGATTTAGATATAGCCCACATACAAATGTCGTTCCCGATTTGACATTTTCCTCTGTAGAAACCACATATTGTACTCGATTTTCTTCAAATTTGGGACAACATCTTATAATCCAACTAGAAACACTATGCAGAAATTGGGTAAGATCGGTTCAGATTTAGATATAGCCCCCATACAAATGTCGCTCCCGAATTGACTTTTTCCGCTTTAGAAACCACATATTTTATCCGATTTTCTTTAAATTTGGTACAACATCTTAAATCCAACTAGAAACACCTATGGTGAAAGTGGGTAAGATCGGTTCAGATTTAAATATAGCCCAATTTCAAATTTTGTTCCCATAAGTTTAACCGATTTTGGCCAAACTATACATTTTATATTTCACCTATTTCGTTCCAGGTTTCAATATATCCTCATACAAATGTCCTTTCCGATATAAAATTGTTTGTCAAACACATACATTTACAGGATACAAAAAACCTTCCCGTTTTCACTTTTTCACCGAATTGAATTGTATTCGGATTGAAAGTGGAGTGTATCATAGAGTCGGCCCGCCCGACTTTAGCCTTTCCTTACTGGTTATGTTTTAGGTAGGTCTATCAATATATTGATGCAATAATAAGTGTATTTTTATACCCTCGGCCATAGAATGAAGCGTTCGTCTGTTGGTTGAAAGTACGATAGGTTACGAACGAACTAAGCTAAGAGGTTCGAAGTTGTTTTATGTATTTTTTTATCGATGCAGAAGAAAAAAGTTTATCCACAAGAACTGAAAGTAGCTCGAGATTATTGCCTTTTTAGAGAACACGAAGCCTTTTGTATGATTTGGGCCTTATATACAATAATTTAATATACTTCTTGGAATATTCGTATATTAAGCCAAATACTATATACATGGTTTTGGTATCATTTCCCTATTATTGTGGGTAAACGTTAACATTTATATTATTCAAATAGTGGTAAATTTGACAAAGAAACATAATATTTAGCTTAAAATAATGATGAAAATGGGCACATTGCCCACCATTTTATAGAGTTAAAGAGTAAACAAGTAAAAACGGCGTTAAGTTCTGCCGGGACGAACTTTATATACCCTCCACCATGGGTCGCATTCCACAGAGGCTTTCGATTTTCGTAGAAGTCCAGTAATATTACAGGAAAATATAATTTGTTTAATACAGCCAAACCAAAACAAAAAAAAAATAATTTTATAAATAAATATAATATTTTTATTATTTCAAACCACGCTTATTAAGAAAGGCTACCAATAAGTTTAGAATATATACAAAACGAAATAATACTTCAAGTCAATTAAAAAAATATATTCTTATATTTATATTTTCAAAAACGCTTACATACCATAAATCAGATCAGAGGAATGGATACTCCGAATTTCATGACTTCAGTTGCGGTCATTTGGTTGGTACTATTTTTATCCCCTTTTCCCATTAACCCCCAATAACCCCAAAAAATACGTATTTCGAAAAATCCCTTTATTTTACGTGTCTACGCACTCAGAGGAATGTATACACCGAATTTCATTATTCTAGATGCAGCGGTTGGTACCATTGTATCCCTCTATTTCCATTTTACCCCTTAAAAGTACGAATTTGGAAAAATAAATTTTATATTATTATACTCAATTAAAGGAATGTACACACCGAATTTCGGTGCACGTATTTGTTATATGGGGACTGTGCATACTCAATATCAAGTAAGTACAAGCAGACATATTGAAAAAATGTGCTTAAATACTCTAAAATATTAGGAGTTTTTATGAGTATTTTTAGTCCCTGTGAGGGAAAAAATTTTCCGTTTGGGCCGATTTCGCCCAGTTCAATCCCAACCAATCTACGACTATAAGACGTATTATGGAAAACTTGGACGTCCTAGCTTTATTCGTTTATATGCTAGCGTGCTTTCCACAGACGAATGGTCTCAGGTCGATATTTCAAGGTGTATACTCTATTAGAGGTATGTACACGCCAAATTTCGTGTTTCTATCTGTTGTCGTTTGATAGGTACTATTTTTATCCCTTTTCGTCCCATTTCGCCCTCTACAAATAAAATTCACTCTATGGTGCCTTTTTATGCTATAAAGGGAATGTGCATTGGAAATATCAAGTAAATACCAGCTAATATGTTCAAAAACATGCTGAAATACTCTAAATATTAGGGGTATTTTCAGTCCTTGTGAGGGAAAAATTTTTCCCTCTGGGCCGATTTCACCCACTTTCAATCCCAACCGATCTGCAACCATAAGACACATTTAGGAAAAATTTGAACCTCCTAGCTCATTTCGTTCGGCCGCTATCGTGCTTTCAACAGACAGACAGACAGACGGACATGGCTATATCGTCTTAGAATTTTACAACGACCCAGAATATATATACTTTATGGGGTCTCCGATGAATATTTTAAGGTGTTACAAACGGAATGACAAAGTGAATATACCCACATCCTGGAGGTGGAGGGTATAAAAATTGTCAAAATTGTTAACGTTTATATAACAAAATGGGGCTAAGATTTTATCGTAAGTCGCTGCTCACATTTTCAAAGAAAGCAATTTTATCGTAAGAGACGGTTTATGAACTTAGGCAAAAACTGTCAGATAATGTAAGAGATATTTATAAATGTTTTAGATAGGTATATCAATATATTGATGCAATAATAAGTGTATTTGTATACCCTCGGCCATAGAATGAACTGTTCGTCTGTTGGTTGAAAGTACGATAGGTTACGAACGAACTATGCTAAGAGGTTCGAAGTTCCCAGATATTTGATTTATATATTTTTTTATCGATCCAGAAGAAACAAATTGACACACAAGAACTGAAAGTAGCTCTAAATTATTGTCTTTTTGGAGAACACAAAGCCTTTTTGTAACTTCTATACAATAATTTAATATACTTTGGAATATTCGCATATTAAGCCGAATACTATATATATGGTTTTGATATCATTTCCTATTATTGTGGGTAATTGTTAACATTTCTTTAATTGAAATAGTGGCAAAATTGATAAAGAAACATAATATTTAGCTTAAAATATTGATGAAAATGGGCACATTGCCCACAATTCTAAAAAAGGGCGTTAAGTTCGGCCCCAACCGATCCACACCGATCTACGTCTATAAGACGCATTTATGGAAAATTTGGACGACCTAGCTCCTTTCGTTTAGATCCTAGGGTGCTTTCAACAGACGGACGGACATGGCCAGATCGTCTTAGAATTTTATGACGATCAAGAATATATATACTTTATAGGGTCTTAGGTCGATATTTCAAGGTGTTACAAACGGAATGACAAAGTTAGTATATCCCCATCCTGGAGGTGGAGGGTATAAAAACTTCAGTTTTCTTTAAGAATGTTAAAATAACATTTTTACTTCCCGGTCATACAATGATGATTCTATACACACTACAATTGAATCATTTTGTAAAGGAAGAATAATTTGGGCCCCTTCTGAGTGGCCGACCATAATTACAAATTCCCGCACGATAGCGAAGTGTTATGAAAGTATTTTACTACATCATTTAGATTTTAAGGACTGGAATTCATTTTCTACAGCATTTCTACGTCCAAACATTAAAATAAAATTTAATTGTTTAAGAAATATGATATTTTGCAGATAGTAGGGTGGAATGCAATATCCATATTACCTAAAAACTTTTATATGAAATTTGTCTATTAATAATAGGAATTCAACTGTGTTTAAAATAGTTGTTTATTAACGATTTGAATTACTTTACTGTTTTATTTTATTATGTTGTTTTAAAATTTCGAGGACTA
The DNA here is from genome assembly GCA_947397865.1 of Polietes domitor. NCBI lineage: Eukaryota > Metazoa > Arthropoda > Insecta > Diptera > Muscidae > Polietes > Polietes domitor. Next base: position 54,891,271 of record OX377620.1, read on the forward strand.
ATCGAAAAAAAACTTATATCGTAAGCGCCATAGTTTTTTTAGTATTTGTAGCCGCAAGTACAAAATTTGTATCGCAAGCGCCATAAGTCCCGTATGATGTAAATGTGTACGGCGGTATTAAAACATTTTGCATTAAAACATATTTCATTTTATGCAAATATTTCAAAATAATCAATAGAAACCTTCTCCTGTAAAATGTGTGTTTTGGCGCTTGTGATTATTCCGCGCTAAGGGCTCGATATTCTAACCAATTTTCTTCAAATTTGCCACAACTTCTTATATTTCATTAGAAACATCTGTGGTAAAAGAGAGTCAGGTCAGTTCGCATTTAGATATAGCTCCCATACAAATTTTACTCCCGATTTGATTTTTTCTCCACAAAGAACCAAATATTTTAATAGATTTTCTTAAAATTTAACACAAATAGTTCAAACATTTGTGTTAAAAACATCTGTGGTGAAAGTGTGTCAGATAGGTTCAGATGTTGATATAGCCCCCATGCGAATTTCACTCCCGATTTGACTCTTTTCACTATGGATACCACATATTTTAACAGATTTTCTTCAGAACATGGCAAAACATCTTATATTTCTACTAGAAGCACCTGTGGTAAAAATATGTTTGATCGGTTCAGATTTATATATAGCTCCCATTAAAATTTCGCTCTCAATTTGGCTTTTTCCTCTCTAGAAACCACATACTGCAGCCGATCTTCTTTAAATTTTGCACCGTATAGTCGAACTAGAAACACCTGTGTTGTAAATGCGTCAGATCGGTTTAGATTTATATATAGCCCCCATAATGACTTTTTCTGCTCTAGAGACCACATATCTTACCCGATTTTCGTTTAGGACAATGGTACGTATGACTAATATTTTTTTTCGTAATTGCATTACTTATACGTCACATCTAACAAACCTTTTAGAGGGTGGTTAAATTGAAAGGGCCGATGTTGAATGCGAACCACACCTAAACGTCAAGTTTTTTCAGCATTTCATTTTCAAACTAACTCAAATTGAACCACGTAAAGATACACTATCGACCAACGTGTTAAAGTTATTCAGGCTTATTATGGAAATGGGCGTTCAAATCAAAATGCATATCGTACACTTCGTGATTTTTTCGGTCAATTTAATCATTCAAATGTGCGAGCAATCGGAAAAATCATGCACTAATTTGAGCAAACCGGGTCTGTAGGAGATGTGAAAACACCAGTACATGCTCGTACTGAAGAGCCGGCCACCTAAACTCATCGTCGTGCCCAGCAATTGCTTCACTCACGCTCGTCGTTGATGAACATTATGCATAAAGACTTGCATTTACACGCTTAAAAGATGCGATTGACTCAAGAACTAAAGCCTTTTGGTAAGAAATGGCAACAGTGGTCAATTTTCGAAATTATCTTCAGTGATGAGGCACATTTTCACCTCAGTGGATTCGTCAATAAGCAGAATTGCCGCATTTGGGCGAATAATAAGCCAAGAAAAACCAATGCACCCACAAAGAGTAGTCACTCTTTTGGTGTGGTTTATGGGCTGGCGGCATCATCGGGCCGTATTTTTTCCAAAATAATGCCGGTCAGGCATTTACTGTGAATGGTCTTCGCTATCGTTAGATGATAACGAACTTTTTATGGCCCGAATTGGAAGATATGGATGTGGACGATATGTGGATTCAACAGGACGGTGCCACTTGCCACACAGCTAACGAAACAATGACTCTTTTGCGCAGCAAATTCAATGGCCGTGTTATCTCACGTAGTGGCGATGTCAATTGGCCGCCAAGATCATGTGATTTGACACCGTTTGACTTCTTTCTTTGGGGTTATTTGAAAGAAAAGGTGTACGTCGGTAAGCCAGCAACAATTCAAGAGCTAAAGGATGAGATAATTTGGCACATTACCGGCATTATGACTCAGCGTCATCGAAAATTTGGACCATCGGATATATTTTGTTCCATACATAATAGATTTGGCTGTTTTTGCCTTAGAAACCACACCTCATATTTCAACTAGAAATATCTGTGGCAAAAATGTTTTAAATCGGTTCAGATTTAGATATAGCTCTCTTACAAATTTCGCTCCCGATTTGAGGTTAACCGCATTGGAAACCACATACCTTAACCAATTTTCTTTAAATTCGGCAGCACAACTTATATTTACACTAGAAACATCTATGGTAAAAAAGGATGAGATCGGTTCAGATTTATATAGGGTGTTTTTTATTGAGGTATAGAACTTCGAATTGAAATAAAACACAAGAAAATCGTTTTAATGTCCATCAATTTGGCTTTATTGGAAGGATAATTTTATGCCATTAATGTTTAAATATGATTTCGGACATGTGGCCGCCGCGGCTGGCTCGAATATAGCCAATTCTACAGGTCCAATTTTCAACCACTTTCTCCAATTGCTGTGCAGCTCTAATTGCTGTGCACGGTGGCGAATCGATTCATTCGGGTCCTCTTCAACACTTTGCTCTACAGCGGCAATTGTTTCTTCGGTGCGCACTGTTCGACGTCTCTGCGGATGCGTATTATCACATAGAGTAAACGTAGTGCGAAAACGATCCATGGTTAACCGAATTAATTGCTCTGATGGACGATTATGTCGACCATAAAATGGTGAACTTCGCGAACTGAACCATTACTTTCGAAATAAATTTGCACGATTAGCAAGCGTTGTTCTTTTGTCAACCTGTTCATGATGAAATGGCAAACCAAACTAAATATTAATCACTTGACAGCTGGCAAAATGGCCGCCAGTTAAAAAAGTGATGCCAAATTAAAGTTCTATACCCCAATAAAAAACAACCTTTATATAGCTCCCATACAAATGGCGTTCACGATTTTCACCAGATTGAATTGTAGTGGAGTAGCAAGTGTAGGGTGTCATATAGTCGGCCCCGACCGACTTTAGCCATTCCTTACTTGTTATAATTGTATGGTTGATATTTAATAAGCTGCATTATATATTAGCGCGTCCCGGTTATTGAAAATGTTGTAATGTTTGCAACATTGGTATAATCCGTAAATTCGCAATTTTCATAGATATTTTGCTTAAAAAATATTTAATTATGCGTTTTCAGTTGACAGTTTTTAACAAAAATGAATATTGATCTAATAAAACATTTTTATTGTTCTGATTCATATCGTTGTGAATCATATATGACATTGCATTAATTGGTTAGTAATCTAAAAAATAGTTTCTAATACCAGCTGTTGATGTGCTAAAGCTAGGAGGTCAAATTCAGCATAAACTAACTGAATGCAGAAAAATAATGTTTTCTATGAACGCATAGGATGTTAATTCCCAACATCAGCAACTGCATCAAATAAAGGGAAAAATCCAATAATTCATTTGTTGTTAGAACATTTACATACCATGAGTGAATGTTAGAATGTTTCTCTGTGCACAGTAGACGAAATACGAATAGGATCAAATGTATATGTGATAACAAACATCTACAACAAACTGCTGCCTAATTTAAATTGCCGCTTTCACCGGTTTGTAAGACACTAGAAAGTGATTATTTTCGAACTTTAGACAACTATGTTTTCTTACTTCCAAAACATGATCAAATTAGCTGACATTCAATTTTTTTACATTCCAAAGTTAAGATTTGTCCCTAAGATACGATAAGTATTTTTTAAAGAATAAGAATATTTCATGGGATGTTCAAACATCGAGTAATGCGAATTTTTCCTGTAGAAGGTACTGATAGAATAGCCTGTGCCAATTTTTAACTCCTATTAAACAGTAATTAGTGACTGAACTTATTTTTATTTCGTCTACTATACCTACCCGTACATGTATGGATCTTGTATGCATGTGGTGTGTGTTGGTTTGTTTCAACTGCAATTGTAGCTTTGTGTTGACTTCAAATATAGTTCCAACTGAACCGACTCGCACACACACACACACACCCACAAACACATAGAGACATCCCATAAATAGTCTGCATCAGAGATGGTTGCAAATATTCGACTTTTTTTGCAGAATTTTTTACAAGCGAGTTCATTGTATCAGTGGTAGTATGTAAATGTTGTCGCTGCTGTCGTCAGAGAACAAATGGACGTGGTAGTAGTTGTAAAAATATAGTGGCGACATTTTATATATGTCGCAGTTTGAGTAATTTACGACTAATACATAAACATTTCTACAAACGCACATACACCAAACATTGTGGGCATGAGTGAGTGTTTGTTTGTTGCATTCACATCCATGCATTCATTCATTCATAGAAATGTTTAAAAATGTATGAATCGAAAACCCAGCGCAATTTTGGTCTTGTGTAAGTTAAGTGAACATAACCGAGCTGAACATCATGAAAACATTCTAACATTCGCTTGTACGCACTCGCACGAACACTCCCCATTCCAAACGGCCAGTAAGTAATGACAAAAACAATCTGATGGAAATGGGATCATATGTTACACAGACGAACATACATATGTATGTAGATAAAACGAACAGAGGCGCGGTATCTACTCTATGAGAGTTTAGATAGTGTTTCACATACACAATTTCATTTAAACTTTTTTTAATTGGAAGTGAAGTTTAATCATAAATATATTTAAATAAGGGTCCACTCGAACAGAGTAGCGACCCTATAATTCTGAAAGGGCATGTTGAGTAGTACATTTTTGCAGAGTAAACTTATAGTCCAGCCGGTCTGAGTTTCTTTTTACAGTGGTTCAAAGCTTAGTAAAAACAAGTAAGGAAAGGCTAAAGTCGGGCGGGGCCGACTATATGATACACTCCACTTTCTATAGGAATACAATTCAGTAAAAAAGTGAAACGGGAAAATTTTTTGTATGTTTCCTAATCACAGGCTAATATGACCTGGTACAATTTGTCAAATCGATAATAATATTTGTATCGGGGATATACAAACATGGAATGAAGTGACTAACTTTCACAATAAGTTCTTTTAGTTGAAGTATAACGTGTTATACTCAATTTTAAGAAATTCTCTGAAAATACACGGTTTCTGGGATGTGACCCATTTTAACCATAGGTGTTCCTAGTTTAAATATAAGATGTTTTGCCAATTTTGAAGAAAATTTGTTAAAATATGTGGATTCTAGAGCGGAAAAATTCAAATTGTGAACGAAATTTGTATGGGAGCTATATATAAATCTGAACCGATCTAACACATTTTTACCACAGGTGTTTCCAGTTGAAATATAAGGTGTTTTGCGAATTTTGAAGAAAATCTGTTAAAATATGTGGAAACTGGAGTGAAAAGGGTCAAATCGTGAGTGAAATTCGTATGGGGGCTATATCTAAATCTGAACCGATTTTCTTCAAATTAAATAGCGTTCGCCCTTGACCTGAAAAATTTCGTTGTGCAAAGTTTCGTTTGGTTCTGGCTACAATTGCGACCTGTATCGTGATTACAACAATAGATGGACAGACAGACGGACAGACGCTAAATCGACTCAGAAAGTGATACTAAGCCGATCGGTATAATTAGCAATGGGTCTATCTCCCTTCCTTTTGGGTGTTACAAACAAATGCACAAAGACATAATACTCTTGTGGAGTGTATAAATATGTTGTAAGTTAATGTCTGAAAGAACAATATAACAATAACTGAAAGCAATTTTTTAGAAAATTGAATTTTCGGCAAAGTGGAATCAATTTTTTTATAAAATCCGGTTTTTGGACACCCTAGAAACTATGTAACAAATTAGAGAAATTATGAAAGGTTTGCTAAATGCGATATTTGTTAAATAACATTCGTTGTCAAGGAAGAAATTCTTGCCTTTGGACCGATTTCGCCCAATTTCAATTCCACAGTCAGCATATCATGCACATCGAATTTCATTCCAGCTGTAGCTGATTGATTGGTTCCATTTCTATGCTATTTTTATACCAGTCCATTATCTTTCGCGTGCACAGTGGAATGTCCTCAGCGAATTTTATAATTCCTGCTGCAGCCATTTGCTCGCTACCAATTGTATCCCTTTTTGGTCATTTTAACCCTAAAAATACGAATATGGAAATATAGCTTTATTTACTTTTTCATTATTCTTTCATCAGCTGTTTGATTGATACCTTTTTATCCCCATTCTCCGTGTTTCCCTCTGAAAAGTAAAATCTTTGGAAATTGTCTTTATTTTGCACATCTATACGGTCAGGGGAATGTACACACTGAATTGTATGATTCTAGCTGCATTCCATTGGTCGGTGCCAATTTTATTCCTTTTTCCATATTTTCCACTTTTTTGGCCTTAACAGAGCGAATTTCGATTAGAGATTAGAGTTTCGTTATCTTAGGTGCAGCCGTTGGTGCCATTGTTACCCTCTATTAACATATAACCCCTTAAAAGTACGAATTTGGAAAAAAATACTTTTATATTATGTATCTACTCAATTAGAGGAATGCACACACCGAATTCCATGTTTCTAGATGTTGACCCTAAAAATAAATATCATTCCAAATATGAAGTAAATATAAGCAGACATATTCAAAAACATATCGAGGGTTTATATTCATAAGTGGCTATGAACCATTTTCTCGAAAATCAGTTTCTGATGCCAAACTATTCTCAGATTTGAATGTCATCTGTCATATAAATTTGGAGAAGATTTTTTTTCAATTTTTTCTGATTTGGGTATCAACTCACACGTTAGTTTGTGACTGCATAAGTGGCTATGAACATAAAAATAATATAAATAATATAGTTCAAAAATGGTTGTAATTTGCTACAACGACTTTGTTTAAAACCTTTTTCTAGATTTAGGGCATATCACATTATCAAATTCTATCATTACGCGGTTAATCGCATTTTGTTTCCCAAGTTATCATGCTAAAATAGGCTAAATAGTGACTGTAAAGTTAAAAATTGTGAAAGGTATCTTTAGAAAAATCCGCGTAACTTTTTATCATATTGAGAATACCAAAATATTTTTATAGCATATGATTGCTGACTTCATTCGGAATATTTGTGTCAGAAAAGTTGAAATATAAGCAATTGCAACCACGAATTTTATTTATATTTATTATTTATTATTTTAACATTCATAATGCCCAATTTTAAACATGCAAATGTGGCTAATAAAACCGCGAAAACTTCGAAAACTTTTTAATCGTAGCAATTTGTAATCCTTTTTAGATTAAACTGTGGAAGAATGATTAATGATTGCTCTTAAAAATAAGGAGAAAATCAGTTTCTTCGCTCTCCTGAAAAGTTGTTCATAGCCACTTATGAATATAAGCCCTCGATATATTGTATTTATTTATACACAATAATATATATATGATGAGCTTAACTGTGTAAGCTGGAGGACATTTTCAAACAGGAAATACGATATTTCTCCCAATGAATCATTGACCCATTTTGTGGTACGAGAAATTGATTATTATATTACGAGGGCAATATTTGTATTATTTTTTACCAATAGAATTTTCTTCTGAGTATTTTATCCTGAGTGTCTATATTTCAACTCGTTCCACTCCATTCTTTAACAGTGTAATGAAGGGTCATGGGAAAACCGGTCAATCGACATGAAATAACCGGGTTAATCGTTTAACGGTTGTAAGACAAAAACCGATTAACTTTTTAACCGGTCACGGTTTTGATTACTCTATTTAAAACCATGATGACCTTCTTCAGGTGGCTTCACAACGATTTTTCAAACAAATACCTGGACTATTTAAATAAATGCTTCACCCAAACGAAATTTGTATACCCTCCACCACCTCCTAACTTTGTCATTTCGTTTTAACACCTTGATGTATCGACCTAAGACCCTATAAAGTATATATATATATATATTCCTGATCGTCATAAAATGCTAAGACGATCTAGCCATGTCCGTCTCATAGTCGTAGATCGGTTGGGATTGAAATCGGCCCAAAGGGAAACATTTTTCCCTCACAAGGACTGAAAAAACCCATGATAACCCATAATATTTTAGAGAATTTAAGCAAATTTGTTCAATATGTTAGCTTGTATTTACTTGATGTTGGATATGTACATTCTCCCGATAACAAAAAACTATTTTTACTCGTAGGGGGTGAAATGGGGCAAAAAGGGATAAAAATGGTACATATCAAACGACAACAGCTAGAAACACGAAATTCGCTATATACATTTCTCTAATTGAGTTGCTTCATAATATGAAATTATTTTTTACAAATTCGTACTTTTAATGGATAAAATGGGAATAGAGGGATAAAAATGGTACCAACCAAACGGCTGCACTTAGAATAATGTAATTCGGTGTATATATTCCTTTCATTGCGTAGACACGTAAAATAGAATGATTTTTCGAAATTCGTACTTTTTAGGTTTCAAATGAAAAAGTGATAAAACAGTACCAACCAAATGACCGCGACTAGAGTCATGAAATTCGGAGTATACATTCCTCTGACTGCGTAGACACGAAAAATAATAGGTTTTTTCCAAATTGGCACTTTCGAGGGATACAATGGGTATAGGGGATAAAAATAGTACCAACTAAACGAATACAGCTAGAATGATGAAATTTGATGTGTACATCCCTCTAATTGCGTAGACACTTAATATAAAAATAAGAAGTAAAAACGGCATAACTTCGGTCGGCCCGAACTTTTTATACCCTCCACCATGGATTGCATCCCACAGAGGTTGTCGGTTTTCGTAGAAGTGCAGTAATATTACAGGAAAATAAAAATATTTTAATATAGCCAAACCAAAACAAATATAAATATTGAAAAAATAATTTTATAAATAAATATAATATTTTAATTATTTCAAACCATTACTTATTTCAAATCAAAAAATAAATATTCTTTTATTTATATTTTAAAAAGCTTAAATACCGTAAATATTGGTAGATAGTGGGTGCAACAGTTGGTTGTATTTCCACTCTATTTGAATTCCAAAAGTACAAATTTTGAAAATCAATTATCAGACGTACATAGTGCAAAAAACCTAACTTCATGATTCAACCAAATTTAGCCTTAAAAGAAAACTTTACGAATTTAGATAAAACACTTTTTATTTTAACCCCAAAAAGTACGAATTTCGAAAAATCTGTTTATTTTAAGTGTCTACGCAATAATCCGAATACACCGAATTTCATTATTCCAGGTGTAGCCGTTTGGTTGGTACCATTTTTATCCCTCCGTACCCATTGTATCCCTTGAAAGTACGAATTTGGAAAAACCTTTTATTTTGCATGTCTACGTAGTCAAATGAATGTATACTCCGAATTTCATGACTCTAGCTGCGGTCATTTGGTTGGTACTATTATTATCCCCTTTTTCTATTTTGACCCCAAAAAGTACGAATTTCGAAAAATCAATTTATTTTCCGTGTCTACACAGTCAGAGGAATGTATACACCGAATTTCATGACTCTAGCTGCGGTCATTTGATTGGTACTATTTTTATCCCCTTTTTTCATTTTAACCCCAACAAAGTACGAATTTTGAAAAATCCGTGTATTTTATTTGTCTATGCAATGAGAGGAATGTGTACACCGAATTACATTATTCTAGGTACAGCCGTTAGGTTTGTACCAATTTTATCGCTCTATTCCCATTTTACCCCTTAAAAGTACGAATTTGGAAAAAATACTTTTATAATATGTATCTACTCAATTAGAGGAATGTACACACCCAAATTCGTGTTTCTAGCTGTTGTCGTTTAATATGTACCATTTTTATCCTTTTTTTGCCCCATTTCACCCCCTTCAAATAAGAATCACTTTTTGGTGCACGATTTTGCTATAAGGGGAATGCGCGTACCAAATAGCAATCAAATATAAACAGACATATTAAATATTAGGGATTATTGTGGGTATTTTTAGTCCTTGTTAGGGAAAATTTGTTCCCTTTGGACCGATTTCGCCCCGTTTCAATCCCAACCGATCTACGACTATAAGACGCATTTATGGAAAATTTGAACGTTCTAGCTCCTTTCTTTTAGATGCTAGCGTGCTTTCAACAAGCGGACAGACGGACATGGCTAGATCGTCTTATAACTTTATGACGATCAAGAATATACATACTTTATAGGGATTTATTCGGCTCGGCCGAACTTAACACCTTTTTTACTTGTTTTATCTGAAATACATTGGTTTGCTGGTCAATCAGATATACACCGATACTTCGCACCATGGCATGGATCCGAGATGCCACTTTCCAATGGCATTTGTAGCCATTATAATTACCTTTATATGAACGTAATACGGCGTAATTAGACTTAAATTTTCAAAATTAAATTACAAATATTAATGATACATTGGACGAAAATTAGAATTTTGGAGAAAAAATAATTTTGTTCTTTATATATCCATAACAATTGTATGAATGCTCACATAAATACATTTTTAGGTATCGGACACAAATATCTGACTGAATTCTAAAATTTCCCATTGCAATATTTTTCTTCGTATGAATAAGTTTTACTCGCGCTCATATCACATTTTATTCACTTTGAAAAGAATACATGAAATGTTCATATGATTAAATTACTCTAAGTTATACCACCATCGGCAATTTGTTTAAATTTTTAATTTTTTCAGCAAAACAAATTCTGACTTTGTTGTAAGACAAAGAAGTAATTTTCGTCGGCGAAAAAATGCTGCAATAACCATAAATTAAGTAATGCGTGAACATTTATTATGTGATTAAGTTTAAACTGAACAAAAGGGTTTCGTTCTACTCGTTGCCAATTTCGTTCACCTCTTCGCCGTCGTCTCCCTTGGTAACGAGATTCGATGTTGTTGAGGGGATGGGGTAGAGCTGCCTGCTGCTGCTCTTGCTACATTTACACTTACATAGTGTTCATTTATGTAGATTTCAACACCTGACTATAATGCTCAACCAGGCGGCTTAAGCAAACCCTGAAACTGAAATCAACACCACCAACATCAACTAAACGCCATGTGATGCACAGTGGGACGGATTTGGTTAATAATAAAAGAAAAACAATCACTCAGTACAAAATGCTAACTGAGATAGTATTAGAAAGGACTCTTTCTCAGAAGTTGGTGGATGTAGTTTTGAAAAACTTTTGTACTAAATTAGGCGTGTTTTTTGTTTACCACAAGCAGATCGTCTTTCTAAGCAATATTTGAGTGATAGAAATTTTAAAAGTTAAAAAAATCATTTTTTTCACATTGTCTCAGGATTTTTTAAATAGTCGAACTACCTCCATCGAAATATTACAACTTTTAGGTTTTTTTATTAAATATCTGTAAACAAATTGATCTTCAAGATTATATGAGACATAAATACATACACAGAACAATAAAAAATAAATTGTATTACTAATACTAAAGTCGTATATACGTTAAAGACTTCCACATCTAAATTCTGTCCCACTGTGCGACGATACAGTGTGTGTTAGTGATGCTGCTTACGGCAACGATTTGCTGGGTTTAACACGAGTATGTAAGAGGACGTACACACACACGATCTCGAAATTATGTTGTTGTTCTTGTATTTGTATTTAAGACTACCACTACAAACATACGCATCCTTTTGCGTTAAAACACACACACGAAGAAAAAACGTTAAAACGTATTTTAACAACGTTTAAAATAAGTGATTACCCTTGACTTTTTGACTTTACCTGGTTACTTCTCCCCTATGCCTGTGCCCGTACCTATACCTATGTATGTATGTACGCAGATGTGGCACTGTACGTGTGAATATATCTATCTATCTGACTGTAAGTGTGTGTGCGTCTGTTTTTAACACACACAATCCCTTCGGTGTTATTAAGTAATTTACAAGATACTTAAAACAAGAAATATGTTTAGCATTTTTAAAATAATTGCTCACAAGTGAGGTGTTGAAGCATACAACACACACACAATGAACACAAAAAATTATTTAATTTTTAAATAATTTATTCTGGGAAATGGGACTTGTACGACGGTTGGTTGGGGGATTGTCTTTAATTGAAGGGTTAAAAAGTGATAAAGTTTTGTTAAATTTGTGTACAAATTAATTGCGTTTGGAATGGGGTGGGCTTACAACATTTTCAATTAGAAATTTATCCATTTCGTTTCGTTTTGTGTGGGTTTTTCTGAACTAAATAAATCTTAACTTTGGAAAGATTTTTCATTTGGTCTTAACCAATATGGTAGTGATAGATTGGTCATAGGATTTTACAGAATGTGATTGTGGTGTGAATAAACCCATATATTATTAACTAGTTTCCAAAATTCGTACGTATTGCGGTTGGCGGAGTTTGAAAGTACTTATACCCTTTACTAGGGTATCATGTCTTTAGCCATATATTATCAAATCAAAGGGAACAAGTATTATTATCAGATCATAACAAAAACTGCCACAGTCTGCAAAAATAAATTCAAGGACTGGCGTTACTTAATTTGAAGCAAATCGGTTCAAATTCATATATAGCTCTCAATTGTCCGATTTGACTTTTTCCGCTCCCGAAACCTTATATTTTAAAAGATTTTCTTCAAATTAGGCAATTGAAAAATGGTCAAATCACCCTTAAAAAGTAAAACATGATTACACGAGACAAACTAAGGGTGAAATTCTGAAATGATTGTTAATACTAAACTAATACAGACAAAACCATGGAATATTGTTAAGGCTATTTTGCTCATTCTTAACTAAAGGGTGATTTTTATTGGGGTATAGAACTTTAAGTTGGCATCACTTTTTAACGTGCGGCCAATTTGTCAGCTGTCAAGTGATTAATATTTAGTTTGGTTTGCCATTTCATCATGAACAGGTTGACAAAAGAACAACGCTTGCAAATCGGGCAAATTTATTTCGAAAGTAATGGTTCAGTTCGCGAAGTTCACCGCAAGCTCCGTCCATTTTATGGTCGACATAATCGTCCATCAGAGCAATTAATTCGGTTAACCATGGATCGTTTTCGCACTACGTTTACTCTATGTGATAATACGCATCCGCAGAGACGTCGAACAGTGCGCACCGAAGAAACATTTTCCGCTGTAGAGCAAAGTGTTGAAGAGGACCCGAATGAATCGATTCGCGACCGTGCACAGCAATTGGAGAAAGTGGTTGAAAATTGGACCTGTAGAATTGGCTATATTCGATCCAGCCGCGGCGGCCACATGCCCGAAATCATATTTAAACATTAATGGCATAAAATTATCCTTCCAATAAAGCCAAATTGATGGACATTAAAATGATTTTCTTGTGTTTTATTTCAATTCGAAGTTCTATACCTCAATAAAAAACACCCTATACTTTGCAGGATACACAAAAGTATGAAAATAAATCGTTAATACATTTGTATAATTTCCAAAGTCTTAAAAAATGAGAAAAGATCATCAATTGAAATACTGAGAACACAGTTTTTCTACATACTATTTCTAGTTTCATGTCCTTATGGTCTTGTTCAGGTCCAAAAAGTATTGTCTCATTGTATTGTCTATTGCACGATTTCTCTTTTCGATTATAACATATTTGTTGGCAAGAAAGGCTGTACGGTAGAAAAGATGTCCTTTGTGTCCTTCCAAACAAATTGCGTTGAGTAAGTTCGTAGTGCTTTCTTCAGTTCGGTTGGAAGTTTGCAATTTGAAATCTGGTTCGGTCACTATTAATATGTAGGCAAACCATAATTCAAAACGGTGTCTTAAGGCAAATGTGTACTTGACACTCCCGCGAGAGCGGCCATGCACAAAACATTCACAAAATTCACCACTGTTTGCGTCAGCCTGACATGGAAAACGAGAAAAGTATATATTTAACGTTATTTGTACACTTTCTGTTACTATAAACCCGTGCGATACTAATTTCCGGCCAATAATCTCTATTAAATTCAAAAAGTAGTTTTGCATTTTCTATTCGATTTCGCGTTTATGGTAACAAATGAAAGAGGACACTGTGTGGTGTGGAACAAAAAAAAAATAAAAATATTCTTTCAAGTTGTAATCCTTAGCATAGAAATTTCCAGAAAAAATATGTTTTTCAATACATATCCAAATATTCAAAAATTGCAAGCCCTTTTGAAATGCTAATTCGACCAGGCAATTAAAAACTAAGTACACAGTTTTGCCAAGTTTAGTGTTAGTTTTTAGTATTATATGGACATATACATGACCCGTTTTTATTACACGGTGTACTGTCTGGGTAATCAGGCAAACTAATGTCGTAATTTTCAACTCTGGTGTAGGGTTAAAGTCTGTAAGAATGGCGCTCCAAGGATGAAATTTGTCATTTAAGTTTTGACGCAAATTATGACCACTTTTGGTGCTCCTCCTTCATTAACGATACATAAATGATCACTTTACAAATTAAATATTGAATTACTAACCACCTCTAGTGAAACCACCAGTAGTATGTGCAACCCGTGGTTCGACGACGTTGTCGCTACTGCACTCGGTTCATTTCATACTGGAAACAATTCTGTAGTGGATGCGTTGATTCCGATGCGTTTTATTTTTACTTGTCATATTCATATTAATGTGTTAATCAATAATATCAATTTATTCCGTAAGTTCTTCATTCTTCAGTGATTCGCTTATTACTATAGTAATTGTCTAACACCCCTTCGTCTAACACCCCTATATTAAAATTACCTAAGTTAGCAAATAACTCGTTTTATTGTACAAAAAGTCAAGAAACTAACTTAAAATAGCGCCTAACTCACCAATACCGTATACAGATGGCCATCACAAAACACTCTTTTATTATTCACTCACCAAACATAAAACTATGAAGAATTTGGACCAAATCCACAATTAATTGTCACGACTTTTTTTCACAAAAATCCTGAATTAAAGGATTTTACCATTGGAGCAAAGCAAGCAAACAAAAAACTACACAATTCTCAATTGTAATTCACTTGAAATTCAAAAAATATCAATTGAAATTCAAAAATTCCATTTGAAATTCAAAATATGTCAATTGGAATTCAAAACTCATTTGTCATTTATAATTCAAAAGACTCCATTTGAAATTCAGAAGACATTAGTTAAAATTCAAAAATGTAAACAAAGCCAAATGTATATTAGGTGGTGTAGAATTTACTTATCCCCCACATATAAATTGGTATAAGCTTTAGGTAAAATAAAACTGCTAAATCTTCTGGCCACAGAATTGTCCCTATCATAGTTAAAATTATATCTTTTATAACTTCTACACAGTTATATTGATTGATTTAGTTATTGTGCTGAGTGATAAACTATATACGAAATTACAGAAAATTTACATCTTTATCATTATTATCTGGTTATCAGTTCATTAAATCTGTTTTGTAAACTCGTGAGTAGCCAAATTTTCAGAAATAAATAAATGGTACCCTTCCTAATATATATTTTGCTTAAGAAGTTTTGTTTACATTTTTGAATTTCGAGTTTTGAATTACAATTGAGTTTTGAATTTCAAATGTAATTTTTATCTTGTTTTGATTGCAAATAACAACGAAATATTAAAAAAACGTAACATATATATATTTAAATCGGTCAAGTATTTTAGGAGTTACAGGCGATTGAATGAACACACCTTTCTAAAAATCGCATTTTTCCACTGTTAAATTGGTCATAGCACGCGGAAAAAAATCTATTTTTTTCCAAAAAACGTATAAATTTTTTTATGAGAAGAATACATACATCGTAGTTATCGAGGTAAAAAATCGTACCGCTTGATATGGAATAACTCATAACATGCTACTTAAAACCATTATAATCCATTAAGAAATTATGTTTCATTGTATTCCTTCTACTTTGTATACCCTCACTCTACAGAGTAGGAGGGTATA
This sequence comes from Polietes domitor, assembly GCA_947397865.1. NCBI lineage: Eukaryota > Metazoa > Arthropoda > Insecta > Diptera > Muscidae > Polietes > Polietes domitor. Next base: position 54,906,980 of record OX377620.1, read on the forward strand.
TATCATTTGGTACAGAAAAAAGTGTAACGCATTGAAGGAGTGACTTAATACCCTAAGTATGTTTGGACCAAATCCGTTTTACGACTTTTTAAGGTGTTTGAGCAATGTCCGTTTGTCCGTCCGTCTGTCTGGCTGGTGTACACGATAACTCTCGAAAGGAGTTAAGGAATCGATTCAGAATTTTTTTTTCTGACACGCCCCTTCGGGTACCTCCCATTCAAATGACTCATATTCCAATGTTAAATTAAAACCCATATAACTTCCCCACGGATATTCGGAATCAGTTATATTTTGTTATTTGATAATGATTTTATAAGCACTTTAAGTGTACTAAAGAACCTCTCACGCAAAAGTACGTACAATTAAAGCTGTTATAACTTCTATACTGATGATCGGAATACTGTGAAATTTTATATTTAGCAATGCTTTTATAATGGAATATGTGCGATATTGCCTCACCCCTTCTGGTGCCACCCATACAAAGTGGCATAAACTTTGGCTACAATAAAGCCGACATAACATCCATACGGGTAGCCAAAATCATTTGCAATTTGTTATTTGAAAATGTTTTTATAATCTCCCTTCTTGTACCTCCCACACCATTGTCTCTATCCTAGGTAAAATTAAATGCTTTACAGCTCCTAAACCGGTGCCTGCAATCCATTATGACTTGATATTTGATCATGGTTTTACAATTGTTTTATACATGTGGAAGTTGGGACCATACTATCTTCAACAATAATTATACTGCCCTAAGTAAAATTCAATTCCTTATATCTTCTGTATATATGTCCTCTGAGAGTGAGGTCGAATTAGCCGAGAGTCGAATTAGCCGACTGAAGCTTACTTACTTGTTTTCCTAATATTTTACTGCACTTATGCGTGAAGACGACAGTCTCTCTTCTGTTGTTATACTGAGGAATGCAATCCATGGTGGAGGGTATTTAAGATCCGGCCGCCCGAATTTAACACATTTTTTACCTAAAATTATACCTTGCGAATTCAAAGATGAAAATTTCGAGGAAATCTTATAAAGTGAAAACTTTTTACACGTTTTAAAAATATGCAATCCGCTATAGAAAAATCGGAAATACATAAAAAACTGGATTGATTTTTCTAGCGACAAAAAATATGCGCCGGAAATTGGTTTCGAATTTTGAAAAATATCATTTAATTATTTTAATGTTTCTTATCGAAATACTAATAGTACTATTTTAAACTTGACCCTAAGAATGTTAAAACTATTTAACTTTTTAGACCCAACTCTATTGTTGCCGAGTTCAGTAACTTTTTTAGAAAACCTTCCGTCTGTCTGACGATATTATGGATAAAATTTTGGTGTGTTACATTTTTATATCATCCACAAGGGTATTGTGTCTTTGTACATTTGTTTGTAACACCCAAAAGGAAGAAATATGGACCCACCATTCATTGTACCGATCGACTTAGAATCACTTTGTGAATCGATTTAGCCATGTCCATCTGTCAGTCTGTCTGTCTACATATTCTAGTAATCAAAGTATAGGTCGCACTTTAAGGTCCAATCTTAAAAATGCGCAAGTGAGCTGCGCAAGTCAAAGACGGACACTACTTAATTTGAATCAAATCGGTTCAGATCTAGATACAAAAATTGTTTATAGAATCCACATATTTTAAATGTTTAAAACTTGACAAAGCATTTGAACCTGATGAATCTGACAATGCGGTTTTAGCGGATATATAGTGGTATCTATTAAATATTTATACCATAGTGGTTGAAATTAGATAGACTGTGCCGAAACAACATGACCGCCACAATTCGAAAACTCTTAACTCATTTTCTGTAAATATAAAAAACAATTTCGACATAGAAATACACCAGGAATATTATACCAAAAAATACCACTATGTCATGGTAAAGAAAATTTGGAATTGCTCATATATATATATATAGACTTTTCTATTTTATGAACCACAAAAGCCTAAAGATATTTATTGAAATACAAAAACTGGTTAACATTTTAATCTTCATAATTTATTGGCAATAAATTCCAACACACTCATGAATATTAACACTGATAACGTCATGGATTATATTAAATGCCTCCAAGATATCCCTAAGCAACGACACAACAAGAAGGCTCATATATGCTCGCACACAAACACAAAAAACTTCAACAATGAAATTAAATTATAATTTCCTTTGGCAACATAAGACAGTCTGTGTTATGAGCTAAAGCTTGTCCCAATATAATTTCCAACTTACAACTGTACACATACGTATCCAGTATAATTGCACTAGCCTTTCACTTCGATGGGGAAGCGGGAAGGGGATCTTTTGGGATATCATATTTATCTTTTGCTAAAATTTCATATTTGTGCTGCGAGTACTCATTTGCTCGGCAAATACTTGGTGCAATTACTTGAGAGTTATCCTCCGAACATGCTGTCAACAAATGTTGGCAGCTTTTTGGGAATGCGCTGCCAAAACGCTTATCCAATCCGGGATATAAAATTTCCTTCATTCATAGTCGTGCCGTGCCATGTTGGCTATATTTTTTTAATTGAAATTAAAAACTTTTCTCTTCGCTGAATATTACTTAAGACCATGCAACAGTTTTCTGGAGTTCATATTGCTCTTGCTGCTTTTTTTCCATTGCATCCTTTAAGTCCTACTTGAAGTTTGGAGTAGCTCCGACGTACAAAAGAACACCCAAAATCCAACTTGAGATGCAATGAACACCAGAATGTTTATCGTTTGGAGTAGTTTCATGTTTCATAATTTAGTCTTAGCGCATAATAACACTTAAGTCAATTTGCAGAGTATATTTTGTGTAAATGAACATGAACTGTGCTGTGTTGTGCTACGTGATGTAGTTGTTTCTGTACGTAGAAGTGCAGCACAGTGGTGCCAAGTAGTAGTTGTCTGTATATATCTGCGAATTTAAATGTTTATATTATTATTTTAATTAAAATTGTATGTATACAAAAAATGATGAAATATAAATCGATTCACAGGTTATAGTTTTAGTCCTTTTTTTCGGAAATATGTTTATATCTGGGCTAATTTCGCCAAGAGCTAAATGAAATATTTAATAAATAATTTCTTGCTTAAATAATCCAATTGGTACTGATATTTTATTTATATATTATATCTACAGCTTTCTTTTGTTCGGTGACATATAGTGAAATATGTTTTCCTTTTACACCACCCCCACAAACTTATTTATGCCGATTCATCATAAGAATGCTAAAAAAGCCGTCTTAAATGCCTAACATACGTAAAATTTCAAAAAGGCGATACCCGTATATCTTTGCTTAATGCCTCTATTAGAATCCATTGGCAGAAACTTTTTTGTGTTCCACAGTGTTATCTGTAAAATTCTAACCAAAAACTCTCCAAAGAACACGAATAGAATATTAAAGGGTGGTTACATTTTAAGGGCCGATGTTGATTTTTAATAAAACACAAATTATTTAGGAAATTATTGTCAATTTAGATAAATTTTAAAATTAAAATTTTAGAGGATTGTCCTGGCAGTGAAATTGTGGTTGCTGGCGATTTCAATGTTCATAATTCCTCTTGGCTTGCCCATTCGATCACTCAACACCGGAGGGCCAATACGCCGAGCTTTTTGCCGCGCATAATGATTTGACGCAACTCACATTCCGTGTGTCCAAGGGCAACACACTAATATTCTTGATCTTTTCTTAACATCACACCCTAAAAAGTATTAAGTTAACGTTCTAGCACCTCTTGGTAATTCGGATCACTGTATTGTTTCAGCATCCTTTTCGTATACCGCTCTTCGTGTCGCTTCGACCCCAGCCCCTAAGCGGACAATATATATATATATATACGAAAAGGCACGTTGGACCGAGCTCAACAACTTTTTCCAGCATTTCAATTGGAAACTTTGTTTTCTAAATGGCGATATAGATGCTGCGGCTGAAATGATTGAAAATATTATCTTGATTGGAATGAAGTCATTTATTCCAATTAAAGTTATTTCGGATAAACCATAATAAAAGTTGGTTTAACCAGACTGCATATCTGTCTGGCTGTCAGATCCAAAGAGGAAGCATTCAGGAAATGGCGTTTAAATAAAAATGCCACAACTGATCTGCTACGCAAGCAGACAAGAACCATGTGTGCCAGGGTACTTAGACGTGAAAAGTTTCTGTACGAACAACGTCTTCGTGCCAAAGTTCTTGCTTCTCCCAGGGGAAGTAAGAGCTTTTGGTCATTTGTGAGAAGAGTAAAGAATAACTCCTCATCTATCCCAACTCTTGTTAAAGATGACCAGATATTCACTAACCCGGTTGACAAAGCTAACCTATTGGCTGAAATGTTTGCAAGGAATTCATCCTAGCCGGAAAGCAATCATCCACTCCCCGTGATCGAAAATGTATCTAGTTCCATGCCTCAGATATTTTTTCGAACATGTGGAGTTAAAAGGGTTCTCGCAAATCTCGACGTAAATAAATCTCCAGGCCCGGATGGCATTTCAGCACTTGTCCTATGTAAGTGCTCTTCGACGCTTGCCCGTCCCCTTCGTAATCTTTTCAACCTTGCATACCGTTCAGGAGTTTTCCCAGCGTGTTGGAAGATTGCGAACATCCCTAAAAAGGTGAGGCTAATAACCCTGCTAACTATCGACCGATCGCGATTTGCTCAGCGCTCTCGAAGGCTATGGAGAGTATGGTTAACCACCATCTTGTGAGGTATTTAGAAAACAATGACTTACTTAATGATCGACAGTATGGCTTCCGTAGGAATCGATCTACGGGAGACCTGATGACACTGCTGTCCGAAAATTGGTATCGATCCATCCACCAGCTTGGAGAAAGTAAGGTCGTTGCTCTAGATATATCCAAGGCCTTTGATAGAGTTTGGCACGGCGTAAACCGCAGGAGTACCACAGGGCTCTGTCCTTTCCCCCTCCCTTTTTCTTATTTTCATCGACGACCTCTTGGAACGGTCTTCGAATCCAATATACTCATTTGCGGATGACAGCAACCTCTGTCATTCATACTCATTCGATCATAGACCTAGTCGCCAAGAAATTGAAAACAAAAGGCGATCGATGGATGAGTCACTTAGCCAGGATTTGCTGGCCATTTCTGAAGGGAGTTTAGTGAATAGAGTAGATTTTAATTCACGTAAGACTCAGTGCTCCTTGTTGTCTCACAAGCGATTTACTGATCCAACGGTGACGTCGATTTTAATGAACGGTGTCGAAAGAAGCAGATGTTTAGGCTTTTTAAAACGATGTAAGAAATATTTCATTAAGATCAGAGGGATCTTCTCAATATCTATACTACGTACATCAGACCAAAGATGGAATACAACTCCCATATATGGTCGAGTGCTCCAGCTTCATCACTGGATTTACTTGACCGTGTTCAGAGGAGGTCGATGGTGTTGATAGGTGACGGTGGGATATCCAATTCTATTGTCTCCCTTAAACACCGTCGTAATGTTGGTTGTGTGCCATTGTTCTATCGATACTTTCATGGTGTTTGTTCTTCGGAAATTCGTGATCTTATACCGCCCGTGAGAACGTTCGGTAGAGATACGCGGGTCTCTAGGAACGCTCACCCATTTGTTGTCGATTGGACAACCGGCCGCACTACACATTACAGAATAAATTCGTTATTCGCCCGTACTATCCGTATGTGGAATCGACTTCCGGAAAATACATTTCCCCCCATTTACGACATACAGAGTTTCAAAACAGATGTCAACAGACACTACTCCCTCTTTCCTCCTTCCAATACCTGATATTCCTTCCACCAACGCAATGCACTGCATTTATAGGGGACATCCCCTGAGTGTTGGTCCAGTGAAAAAAATGCGGCAATTCTGCTTATTGACGAATTCACTGAGGTGAAAATGTGCCTCATCACTGAAGATGATTCTCTTCGAAAACTGCACGATATGCATTTTGATTTGAACGACCATTTTCATAATAAGCCTGAATAAATTTAACGCGTTGCTCGATTGTGTATCTTTCCATAGCTCAAATTAGAGGTGGGCGCGACTCACGTGAATTGCGTGAATCACGCGTGATCGTGAGCAAAATTTATTTTACTCACGAGAGTGTGCATGAACGTGATGAACGGGAAAATGTTCGTGCGTGACTCTATATATATATATATGTATATTTATTACTAAAACAAATTAATACGAAGTACAATTTCTAATTTTTCTATTATGTATGCAAGCATTCCATGCGCCAACAAGGCACTGCATTTATATGGGAAACCCCCGTAGTGTTAGTTCAATTAAAAAAGTACATAAGTGATATCGAATGATTTATGTCAGTGTCCGATTTTAACTTATTTTGCGTTAAACTAGACGAAAATATGAATTTAAGACAATCATAGCAACGTAGAGCGATTTAAATAATATAATTTTCGGATTTGCGCGGCTTGGAAAGTGTTTGCGTGATTTACATGAATCACGCGTGATCGTGAGCTAAATTTATTTTACTCACGTGAGCGTGCGTGAACGTGAGGAACGAAGAAATCTTCGTTCGTGAACGTGTGTGATTCATTATTTTTCCTTCGTGAGCGTGCGTGAGTCAATAATCACTCACGCGCCCATCTCTAGTTCAAATTGAGTTAGTCTGAAATTGAGAAATGTCAAATGAAATGCAGAAAAAAACTTGACGTTTAGGTGTGGTTCACATTCAACTTCGGCCCTTACAATTTAACCACCCTTTAGTATCGTATCTTGGATTCAGTCTACTAAACAGACTCATTACAAAAATTCTCTTTTTTTTGAGATAAATTCAGCGGAATAAAAAGTCACAATCATACGCTTAACATATCTACTCGAGCTGTCATTGATTTCATGGCACAAGTTGACAATGTGAAGTGTTATGTATGACACACACTTATGTGCTGCAATAATGTTAAGATATTAAACCAAAATTCTACAACTTTTTGTTGTTGACTTTATGAATAATTGGCACTTTTACATTTGATGAGTACCACTTTTAAAGTTATAATAGCAGATATATTAATACTTTTAAATAATTCCAAAGCATTTTTATGTACTTTAGAGAGGTTCACGAAAAATTAGAGAACATGTAAATTTTAACTACATTTTTGATTATTTTATGACAGAAAAACTCCGAAAAACGGTTCAACAGTATTAAATTGCAGGGCGGCAACTTTGTTGTAATTAAACCTGTAATTTACTCTATATGGAATTAAAGCATGCATTAATTGAACTGTTTATCAGATGGTGTGGTATATGGAAATAAGTTATTGGAACAACAATGTTATGTACTTTATAACTGACTGACATGATGAAAATAAGCATCATCGGTGACCCGCCTGAATATACACACATAAGTATAAATGTTAATAGTATTAAAACCAGTTTTTGGCGAGATTAAAAAATGGTTATATGTTGGCTAGGTATGTAGGGAAACCGGTTTTCAATAAAGTAACTGAAAATCGTAAGTTCGCCATAATCTTTTGGGATATCATTTTTCAGACCCAGATGAGCAATTTATAAGAAATCAAATCGATTTTTCGAAAATCCCACACCTCAATCCTAACACCATAAATCCTGGACTTGGACTTGGACCTTTTCCGATTCTGATGAAGAATCACTCATTTAGTATTTTATTTATGTTTACATCGGATTTTTTATTTTTATATTTTATTATACATATATTGCCATTCACAATTTAAATATTTTTGTGTTTTTCTGCAGAAAAATTAACTAAAAAAATCAAGTTTACACTGCAATACGCATAGGCAATAATGAACAAATACAATACAAAATTTATATGATGACTATAATTTCCGCAAAAATATGCAGAAGGAAAACACATAGTATTTTATATAATATACTTTCTACTCCACTGCAATTCAATTCGGTGAAAATCGTGAACGCAATTTGTATGGGAGCAATATATAAATCTGAACCGATCTCATCATCTTTTACCATAGATGTTTCTAGTATAAATATAAGTTGTCCTGCCGAATTTGAAGAAAATCGGTTATGGTATGTGTTTTCTACAGCGGTTAACCTCAAATCGAGAGCGAAATTTGTATGGGAGCTATATCTAAATCTGAACCGATTTGAAATATTTTTGCCACAGATATTTCTAGTTGAAATGTGAGGTGTGGTTTCTAAAGCAAAAACAGCCAAATCTATTATGTATGGAACAAAATGGCCGCCGCTATCTCGGCGGTACACCTTCATCCGATGGTCCAAGTTTTCCATGACGCTGAGGCATAATTGAGTTTCTATGCCGTTAATGTGTCGAATCAATAAAAATGAGAATTTATTAGCTCTTGAATTGTTGCTGGCTTATCGACGTACTCGTTTTCTTTCAAAAAACCCCAAAGAACGAAGTCCAACCGTGTCAAATTACATGATCTTGGCGGCCAATTGACATCGTCACCCGCCATCACGTGAGATAACACGGCCATTGAATTTGTCGCCCAAAAGAGCCATTGTTTCGATAACTGTGTGGCAAGTGGCACCGTACTGTTGAAACCACATATCGTCCACATCCATATCTTCCAATTCGGGCCATAAAAAGTTCGTTATCATCTCACGATAGCGAAGACCATTCACAGTAACTGCCTGACCGGCTTCATTTTGGAAAAAATACGGCCCGATGATGTCGCCAGCCCATAAACCGCACCAAACAGTCACTCTTTGTGGGTGCATTGGTTTTTCGACAATCACTCTTGGATTATCATTCTCCCAAATGCGGCAATTCTGCTTATTGACGAATCCACTGAGGTGAAAATGTGCTTCATCACTGAAGATGATTTTCTTCGAAAATTGATCTTCCCTTTTCTTGCGACCATTCTAACCATGGACGACGTTTGGAATGGTCAAGAGGCTTTACTTCTTGAGACAATTGTAAGCGTGTAAATGAAAGTCTTTATGCATAATGACTACCATCAACGACGAGCGTGAGAGGTGCAATTGTTGGGCGCGACGACGAGTTGAGTTGGACGACTCTTCAGCCTCACTATCACGAACCGCAGCAATATTTTCTGCAGTACGAGCTATACGAGCTGCACTGGTGTTTTCACATCTCCTGCAGACCCAGTTTGCTCAAATTAGTGCACGATTTTTCCGATTGTACGCACATTTGGTGGATTAAATTGATCGAAAAAATCACGAAGTGTACGATACACATTTTGATTTGATTTGAATAAGCCTGAATAACATTAACGCGTTGCTCGATTGTGTATATTTCCATGGTTCGAATTGAGTTAGTCTGAATTTGCGAAATATCAAATGAAATGCAGAAAAAACTTTACGTTTAGGTGTGGTTCACATACAACATCGGCCCTTACAATTTAGCCACCCTTTAAAAGCTTTGTTAGATGTGACATATAAGTAATGTAATTACGAAAAAAATATTAGTCATACGTACCATTGCCCTAAACGAAAAATCGGGTAAAATATGTGGTCGCTAGAGCGGAAAAAGTCATTATCGGGGATATATATAAATCTAAACCGATCTGACGCATTTACAACACAGGTATTTCCAGTTGAAATATGAGGTGTTGTGCCAAATTTAATCAAGATCGCTTAAATTATGCGGCTTCTTAAGCAAAGAAAGTCAAATCGGAAGCGACATTTGTATGGGAGCTATATATAAATCTGAGCCGATTTGACCCATTTTCACCACAGATGTTTCTAGTTTAAATATAAGGTATTGCACAAAATTTGGTCAAAATCGCTTTAATTATGTGGCAGCTAGAGCAGAAAAAAATCAAATCGGGAGCAACATATATATGAGGGCTATATCTAAATCTGAACCGATTCACTTCAAATTATATAGTGTCTATCCTTGACGTGCAAACAATTTTGTTGTCAAGTTTTGTAGAAGCGGAAAATAATTGCGACCTGTATCGAGATTACAAGAAAAGATGGACAGACAGACAGACGGACATGGCTAAATCGATTCAAAAAGTGATTCTATGTCGATCGGTATAATAAACGATGGGTCTATCTCACTTCCTTTTGGGCGTTACAAACAAATACACAAAGACATTACCCACTACCCTGTGGTATAGGCTATAAATACAAAAATTTAAAGTCGAGAGAGTTCTTAAGAGTGGTAAGGGATACATTTTTAAATAAAATATAAAACGCTTTAAGACCGAGATCCTTGCGTAAAATAAGCCAAGTTGTCGAATACGACAAGCCAAGCTGCTGAGAACGACGAAATATAGATTTATCGACGTATACTAAAATGCCATGGACTAATTTCGTATCAAATAACGAGTTTCTGAGAAGGATGCTTTCAAATGGAGAACTCATTACCTCTATAAAAACGAACAGCTTATCTTGGGCAAACATATTAAGAGAGATGCAAAGTAACTAGTAAATCAAAAAAAAATTTTTTTCAAATCCATGCTTTATGCAAGCAGAATTCTATTGGGCCTAGAAATTCTTTTTTAGTTATCTTTTGTAGAAGGAAAAATTACTGCAAAATTTCAGTTTTTTATCTGCCATAGAACGGCATATATTCGAAAATGGGTTTTAACTTCGTATGGGAGGTGCCACGCCCACATTTCCATTACCGCCCATTTTTGTCACAACTACGCACATTAATGCTAGATGCACTTACACAAAATTACAGTAGGTGTAATTTTGGTTTTAACTTCATATGGGAGGTGCCACGCCCACTTTTGCATTACCGCCCATTTTAGGCGCAACTACGCACATTGATGCTAGATGCACTTACACAAAATTTGAGCACTATACGTGTCATAGAACTGACACTATTCGATAATATGTTTTAACTTCGTATGGGAGGTGGTACGCCCACTTTCCAATATCGCCCATTTTTGGCAGAACTACGCACATTGATGGTAGATGCACTTACACAAAATTTCAGCACTCTAGGTGTCATAGAACTGACAATATTCAATAATAGGTTTTAACTTCGTATGGGAGGTGCCACGCCCACTTTTCCAATACCGCCCATTTTTGGCACAACTATGCACATTGATGCTAGATGCACTTACACAAAATTACAGCACTCTAGGTGTCATAGAACTGACTATATTCAATAATAGGTTTTAACTTCGTATGGGAGGTGCCACGCCCACTTTTCCAATACCGCCCCTTTTTGGCACAACTATGCGAATTGATGCTAGATGCACTTACACAAAATTTCAGCACTCTAGGTGTCATAGAACTGACAATATTCAATAATAGGTTTTAACTTCGTATGGGAGATGCCACGCCCACTTTTCCAATACCGCCCATTTTTGGCACAACTATGCGAATTGATGCTAGATGCACTTACACAAAATTTCAGCACTCTAGGTGTCATAGAACTGACAATATTCAATAATAGGTTTTAACTTCGTATGGGAGGTTCCACGCCCACTTTTCCAATACCGCCCATTTTTGGCACAACTATGCACATTGATGCTAGATGCACTTACACAAAATTACAGCACTCTAGGTGTCATAGAACTGACAATATTCGATAAGAGGTTTTAACTTCGTATGGGAGGTGCCACGCCCACTTTTCCAATACCGCCCCTTTTTGGCACAACTATGCACATTGATGGTATATGCACTTACACAAAATTTCAGCACTCTAGGTGTCATAGAACTGACAATATTCAATAATAGGTTTTAACTTCGTATGGGAGATGCCACGCCCACTTTTCCAATACCGCCCATTTTTGGCACAACTATGCGAATTGATGCTAGATGCACTTACACAAAATTTCAGCATTCTAGGTGTCATAGAACTGACAATATTCAATAATAGGTTTTAACTTCGTATGGGAGGTGCCACGCCCCTTTGTACAATTGGTCAAATTTTTCCATTTCCTTGTATTGTCATCGAAAATGATTAAGTGTGCAAAATTTGAGCAAAATTGGTTGAGAAAAAAGCTTTCAAAAATTGATTTCAAATTTTGTGGCACACAAACATATATAGAAAGTAACCTTATATAAAGCATGGAAAAATTGTTATAAACCATAACGAGCCTTCTAGAGAACGAAAAGAAATATCCTGGATTGCAAAAAATCAGACTTGGACTCGATTCCGAGATGTAGAATATCTTCTGAGTGCGATAGAAATAGAGAAGTGTATGCCGAAATTCTGAAAACCACATGAAAAATATTTAAAAATTTGATTGGTCGACAAAATGAAGAAAAGTGCCGAAGTGGCTTTTTAAATACCCATACCATATTATCGAACCTGTAGGCAAAACGAGTGTACTAATCACTATGAGTTTCTCAAAGATTAAAGGCACCAAATGCTACAAGACACCAAGGCGGCTTCCAGGAATTATACTCCTCAAAATTTGACTTGTAAATTGGATTGGGGAAAATGTTAAACGGAATACAGCGTTTATGTTGTTTCTCCCATGTATTTATCGGAGCTATAAATAATTATGAACCAAATTTCTTCAAATATAGCTCCTTTTTGACTTGCAAAAATAGTTCGTGCAAATTTGTAATGATATCAAACAATAATTGTGTTGTGAACTTTGGTTACAAGAATATATGGTCAAAGGAAACAAAGGTTAACAGATTGACCCGGTTAACAGATTAACCGGATTTCGGTTTCACTTTTAACATCGCTAATAAGGACAGACACTCCTTTGTGTCCTTTATCTCTTGGAGTGTGTGTGTGTGTTTTAAGCTTTTAATACAGTAATTAAACTATTTTCAACATTATGGTCAATTTGTTGCTGTTGCTGATGATGTTGTTGCTGTTGTTATAGCTATTGTTTTTGTATTGAGTGGTAATTACACGTGTATTTGCCAGAATGTATTCTTGTTGTTGCGTTGTGCGCATTTGTACAGGCATGCTGCTGCTGTTGTTGTTTTTTTGTTGTTGTCGTTAAACGTTAACAGCGATTTTAAGTTGTTTTACAAATATAAAAACATGCACGTAATAATATTAAAGTACAGTTTAATTTTCCGGTAAATGTTGTGTTAACATTTTTTATGCAATGCTTTAATGGATATTATAAATTAAATTAATTTTAATGCGCTTCCATATTAAAGTTTTTGTGGGGAAAAAATTGTTTTATATTTTTTTTTTGTTCATATTTATTCAATGCATTATGTATTGATCTCTAATTAGAACTGTTGGTTGGTTGTTATGTACTAAGTAATCAATTAGGAAAAAAGTCAGTTTAGTATAATGACTCCAATGATTATGATTTCAGTTAAATGTTTATATCCTCACTCTACAGAGTAGAGTTTATCATTTGGGACAGAAAAAAAGAGTAACGCATTGAAGGAGTGACTTAAGACCCCAAGTATGTCTGTACCAAATCCGTTTCACGGCTTTTTAAGCCGTTTAAACCATGTCCGTCTGGCTGACTGGAGGAAAGGAGTCAATGAATCAATTCAAATTTTGCACATGGTAATATTTTTCCCAAGCTTAGTTTAAGTTCGAAGATAGGCGAAATTGCCATGCCCTTTCTGGTACCTCCCACACAAATAACCCATAAACTAAATTAAAACCAATGTAACTTCCACACGGATATTCAGAATCGGCTATATTTTGGCATTTGATAAAGATTTTATAAACACTTTAAACGTGCAAAATATGGTGGATATTGCCAAGCCCCTTCTGGTACCTCACACACAAATCACCCTAACCTACGTAAAATTAAAGCTGTTATAACTTCTATAAGGATGACCGGAATACTATGAAATTTGAGATTGGATATATGGAATATATGGAATATGGGCCACACAAAGTGACATAAGCCTTGGTTAAAATAAAACCGATATAACTTCCATACGGTCAAAATCATTTGAAATTTGATATTTGAAAATATTTTTATAATCACTTTAAACCAAAAAATATTTACGGTTTAGCCACTCCCCTTCTTGTACCTCCCACACAATTGTCTATATCCTAGGTAAAACAAGTAAAAAGGCGTTAAGTTCTGCCGGGCCGAATCGTGTATACCCTCCACCACGGAGTGCAATCCTCTGTATTACCGGTAGTTTAGAGGCTTTCAACTTTACAAAGAAGTGAAGTAACATATTTTGAAAATTGTGATATTTTTAATGCGCATTACTTTATTTGTTTACTATAAGGCATACTTATGCGCACTGTATTAAAAAATGTCATCGCTTCATTATTATAATATTAATAGTCTACTACTATATATAATACTGCAATAGTAATCACAAAGTGAACATAAGGGAACAATCTTTAAAAATGTACTCTAAATATTAGGTGTATTGTCAGCCGTCATTAGGGCGAAACATTTTTCTCAGGGCTGATTTCTCCCATATTGGAATGAACGCATTTAATTTCATGATTCTGGGTTCATCCGTTTGCTTGGTACCAATTTTATCCCGTTCTGATCCTAAAGGTACGAATATCGAAAGATATCTTTATTTTGCGTGTCTACGCAGTCACAGCAATGTACACAAAGAATTTCACTATTCTAACTACAGCGCTTTGATTGGTACACATTTTTATCCCTTTCGTCCCATTTTCCGCCTAAAAGTACAAATTTCGAAAAAATTCTTTATGTTTCGCGTCTTTGCAGTCAGATAAATGCATACACCGAATTTCATGATTTTTAACTTCAGCGGTTTGGTTTGTACCATTTGTATCCCTCTTTTCCAATTGTGTCCCTTAAAAGTACAAATTTCGAAAAATTTGTCCATTTTACGTGTCTACGTAATTATAGGGATGTACACACCGAAGTTCATGTTTCTAGCATTGGTACCATTTTTCCCCTTTTGTCCCAATTCACACGCTAATTTTTTTGTACTTTTTGGTGATTGCACGTTACTAGAGGAAGGTACGAAACAAATTTCAAATGTATAAAAATAAGAAATTTTCTAAAAATAGCTTAAATAATCTAAATATTAGGGGTATTTTCAGTCCTTGTTAGGGAAAAATTTTTCCCTCGGGGCCGATTTCGCCCACTTTCAATCCCAACTGATCTGCAACCAAAATACACATTTACGCAAAATTTCAACCTCCTAGCTCATTTCGTCATGGCTAAATCGTCTTAGAATTTTACCAGTATACAGAATATATATACTTTATGGGGTCTCCGATGAGTATTTCAAGGTGTTACAAACGGAATGACAAAGTCAATGTACCTACATGCTGGAGATGGAGGGTATAATTAAATCCTTCATAAATTCTATACTGGTGCATCGAATCCACTATGACTTGATATTTGATATTGTTTTTGCAATTGTTTTATAACTGTGGCAGCTATGATCAAATGCTATGAACCTTCTAGTACCTTCCACACAAATCATCCGGCCATAAGTAAAATTTAAATTATTATTATTTCCATAGATATGTTCTCGTTTTCTTACTTGTTATATATATCGTGTACACCATAGTATGGAGCCTTTAGTAAGTTTATCATTTCGTTTGTAACACCTTCCAGCGTTTATTGGAGACCCCATAATATTTTTAGTCTTTTAAAATCTAAAAAGACGTTTTTCGAGTATTTCAATGTATCTTTTGGTGATTTTTATACCGTCCACCACAAGGAAATATCGACCTGAGACCCCAGAATATATATACTTTAATATATTCTTGATCGTCATGAAATTCTAAGTCGATCTAGTCATGTCCGTCCATCTGTTGAACGCACGCTAGCATCTAAACGAAAGAAGCTAGGACGCTCAAATTTTCCATAAATGCGTCTTATAGTCGTAGATCGGTTGGTATTGCCACTGGGCGAAATCGGTCCAAAGGGAAAATTTTTTCCCTCACAAGGACTGGAAAACCCCATAATAACCCCTTACATTTTAGAGTATTTAAGCATATTTATTCAAGATGTCTGCTTGTACTTACTTGATATTGGGTATGTACATTCCCCATACAACAACCAGTAAGGAAAAGCTAAAGTCGGGCGGGCCGACTATATGATACACTCCACTTTCTATCAGAATACAATTCAATTCGGAAAAAAAGTGAAAACGGAAGTATTTTTGAATGTTTCCTAATCATATGTCTTGGTTCAATTTGTCAAATAGAGAAGAATATTTGTATCCAAACATGGAATGAAGTGACCCATTTCACAATAGGTTCTTCCAGTTCTCAATTTGAAGTAATTCGGTGAAAATTTCGGGCGGAAAAATCAAGCCGGTAGCGAAATTTGTATAGGAGCTATATATAAACCTGAACCGATCTGACTCATTTTCATCCTGGGTGTTTCTCATGGAAATATAAGATATTTTGCCAAATTTGAAGAAAATCTGTTAAAATATGTGGTTTCTACAGCAGAAAAAGTCAAATCGGGAGTGAAATTCGTATGGGGGCTATATCTAAATCTGAACCGATCTGGCTCATTTTCACCGTGGGTGTTTCTGGTTGAAATATAAGATGTTTTGCCAATTTTGAAGAACATCTGTTAAAATATGTGGTTTCTACAGCAGAAAGAGTTAAATCGGGAGTGAAATTCGTATGGGGGCTATATCTAAATCTGAACCGATCTGGAGCATTTTAACCATGGGTGTTTCTAGTTGAAATATATGCTGTTTTGCCAATTTTGAAGAAAATCTGTTAAAATATGTGGTTTCTACAGCAGAAAAAGTCAAATCGGGAGTGAAATTCGTATGGGGGCTATATCTAAATCTGAACCGATCTGGCTCATTTTCACCGTGGGTGTTTCTAGTTGAAATATAAGGTGTTTTGCCAATTTTGAAGAACATCTGTTAAAATATGTGGTTTCTACAGCAGAAAAAGTCAAATCGGGAGAGAAATTCGTATGGGGGCTATATCTAAATCTGAACCGATTTTCTTCAAATTAAATAGCGTTCGTCCTTATCCCGAAAAACTTTGTTGTGCAAAGTTTCATTTGGTTCTGGCTGCAATTGCGACCTGTACTTTGATTACAAGAATAGATGGACAGACGGACGGACGGACGGACGGACATTGTTAAATCGATTCAAAAAGTGATTCTAAGTCGATCGGTATAATTAACAATGGGTCTATCTCGCTTCCTTTTGGGTGTTACAAACAAATGCACAAAGACATAATACTCTCGTGGAGTGTATAAAAACGTGCACCATAAAGTGATTCTCATTCGTTGGTGGTGAATTGGGGCAAACAGGGATGAAAGTGGTACCTATCAAACGACAACAGCTAGAAACACGAAATTCGGTGTGTACATTCCTCTAATTGAGTAGATACATATTATAAAAGTATTTTTTAAAAATCGTACTTTTAAGGGATAATTGGAATAGAGAAATAAAAATGGTACCAACCAAAATACATTTCTCTAATTGCGTAGACACGTAAAATAAAGGAATTTTTTGAAATTAGTACTTTTTGGGGCTAAAATGGAAAAAGGGAATAAAAATCATACCAACCAATCGGCCGCAGATAGAGTCATGAAATTCGGAGTATATATTCCTCAAACTGCGTAGACATGACAAATAAAAAGGTTTTTCCAAATTCGTACTTTCAAGGGATACTATAGGGATAAAAATGGTATCATCTAAACGGATACAGCTAGAATGATGAAATTCGTTGTGTACATCCCTCTAACAGTGTAGACACGCAAAATAAAGAGATTTTTGAAGGTCGTACTCTTAAGGGGGTAAAATAGGAAAAAGGGGATAAAAATGGTACCAACCAAATGGCCGCAGCTATAATCATGGAATTCGATGTATATATTCCTCTGACTGTGCAGACACGGAAAATAAAAAGATTTTTCCAAATTCCTACTCTTTTACTTTTACGACAAAAATTGGTTGAATGATGAAGTTAGGTTATCTTGCACTGTGTACGTGAGAAAATTGATTTGTATTTTTGGATTAAAAATAGGATGGATATACAACCAATTGCAGCACCCACTATCTACCAATATTTATTGTATTTATTTTTGAAGATTTCTGTCTTATACTAACTTCTGGAATTGACTTGAAGTATTATTTTGATGTATATAAAATTGTTGCGTTACTGACTGACTGGCTTATCATTGACCAACGTTTTGGTCATGAAATTTCCGTGGTATTTCCCAAATATGACGTAGACGTCGACTACGAAATTCGTACTTTTAGGGGGTAAAATGGGACAAAAAGGGATAAACATGGAACCTTCGTCCTAACTAAACGGCAGTAGCTAGAAACATGAAATTCAGTGTGTTCCTTGCAATGACCATGCAGACGAGCTACAAATAGGGATTTTTCGAAATTTGTACTTTTAAGGGAGGAAAGAGACAAAAAGCGATAAAAATGGTACCATTTTGGTATTGCAGCTATATTCGAGAAAATCGGTGTCTACATTTATCTGAGTAGACTTGCAACATAAATTAATTTTTCGAAATTTGTACTTATAAGGGGCGAGCAGGACAAATAGGGATGAAAATGGTACCAACTAAATTATTACAGCTAGAGTCGTGAATGTACATGGTATGTACATTCCTCTGACCATGTACAAACAAGCGCATTAAACCTGGATTTTTCAAAATTTTTACTCTTAAGGGCTGCGGGGGATAAAAATGGTACTAATTTAAGTATTGCAGCTATAGTCGCGCAATTGTATGTGCAAACACGTTTGATAACGAAGAAGCACAATCTATATGTGTTTTTCGAAATTTGTACTTAAATGGTGTGGGCGGGACCAAAAGGGTTAAAAATGGTACCAACTTAAATTCGGTGTAAAAATTTCTCTGGCCATGTAGAAGCGCAATCAAAATGGATTTTTCGAATTTTTTTTTCTATAAGGGGTGAACGGCACTAAAAGGATAAAAAATGGTACCAACTAAAGTGTTGCAGCTCGTGAAATTTGATATGTAAATTCCTCTGACCATGTAGAAGAGCAGTAAAATTGGATTTGTTGAAATTTCTAATTTTAAGTTCGCGCGGGACAAAAAGGAATAAAAATGGTGTACAACCCTTTAATTACGTAAACGCGGAACAAAAATTGAGATTACAAAATTTGTACTTATAAGGAGAATGCGGGACGGCAAGGGATAAACGTGGTACCAAATAAAGTACATGTTTTTAGGGGAAACAAAAACACATGTTACCTACAGTGATTTTTCAAAATGTGTATTTATTGGGAAAGAGGTGAAAAAAAGTTTTAAAGTTGTAAAAAAGTTATAAGTGGCTCTGCGGTTGTAATTTTTTGTCCAAAAGTGGGTAGAAAATGATAAAAATTATACGTAAGGGTGTTCAGCTAAAATAGTACATATCGACAAGCACATTCCTTTGACTGTATATGAGTGCTATCTAATAAGAGGTTTCCAAATTACTCTTTTAGATTTATCTATTCCGCCAAAAGAAAATCATATAAATACTATCATAGACGCATAAAACTTATAACAAATAACTGTATTTTTCACGTGCGAAGGAGCGCGTACTGCTAGTATAGTGTATACGTACTGGTAGCTTTGCCTTATAAGCGTGGTTTGAAATAATAAAAATATTATATTTATTTATAAAATTATTTTTTCAATATTTTTATTTGTTTTGGTTTGACTATATTAAAAAAATTGGCATTTTCCGGTAATGTTAACGCACTTCTACGAAAGTCGACAGCTCTGTGGAATGCAATCCATGGTGGAGGGTATATAAAGTTCGGCCCGCCGATTTTACTTGTTGATTATAACCTGCAGTTATCAGTAGCCAGTGTTGTCCATACGCCACCCTACCATCAGGTCGGGAGCCGTCTGTGTAAACTTAAAAGAACTCCACTAAAATTAAGTTTTAAGGCTTTAAATAAAAACATCCTGAATAGCAGACGAACCCTTGGCTAAACTCCTTAGCCCCACCCTCGAAACAGACCAAAAAACAACACTGCAAAACTATTTTGAATCCAACAGTCACGTATCCATTTCCAGTTTTGATTTCAGTTTCTTCCTTCACAAATCAAGATAAATGCAGCCTTCTTTAAAAAATATATTGCATTTTTCTGGTCCGATGGCAAACAGTGATAAAAAATAAATTTCAGTTTCCATCAAAACTCATCGTTTACATCATCCGCCAACCAAAAAAAAAAACAAAACGACCAACATTTGAAATCAACTTCATCAAAAAAGCAAAAAAAAAAACAAAAAGCGTTAAATTGCATTTGTGGTAAACAGTCAGAAGTGAATGCCTGCTATGCATTACGTGACTTTTCATACCACACACTATTTGCCACCATGGCAGTGTGTGTGTGAGTCAGTAGCACTGGAATAGAAAGGCCTCTGTGTGTATGTGTGTTGTGCAACAGACAAACACAAAATGTTGCAAGTATTGTTGTTGCGGCGTTTTTCTCGTCTCCTATAAAATGATGATGATTTTTAATGAAATTCACGATTTTGTTAATGTTTGTTTGTTATTTTGGCTGCTTATTTTTGTGTCATAAGCGAGGGGAGGGTGTGGAACTGCACCAGAATTGCAATTTTTGAAATCTAAACCATGCACTCCCAACGCTCTCCCTCTCTCGCTCTTTCAACACCCCGCACACACGTCGCCAAAACCACTAAACCAATTACATGGAGAATAAGCGTGTGTGCGATGTGAGGGTCTGTGAGTGTGCGTGCGTGTTTCCGTTTCCTGTTTAGTTTGCATGTTGTGTATGCAAACACTCTATGCCACGCTGTAGAACGCTCTGTGTGTTGAGCATCATCGGCAAAAACAATGCAAAATCACACGACGAGCCAGCCGGCAGAGAGAGAGAGAGAAGGAGAACAAAAACAAAATGTGCCACATACACCAGAAACCAGATAATTCTCAAAACACAAATCTCTATTTACGTATGCATTACGTGTTACATCAAGACTCATCAATCTTTTTCCCCATACAGCCGAAGC
The DNA here is from genome assembly GCA_947397865.1 of Polietes domitor. Lineage (NCBI taxonomy): Eukaryota > Metazoa > Arthropoda > Insecta > Diptera > Muscidae > Polietes > Polietes domitor. The sequence continues at coordinate 54,927,737 of OX377620.1, forward strand.
ATTTCCGTTTTTTTGTTGTTGCTGCTGGTGGTGCTGCTTTTCGGTTGGTTTGCTGATTTGCGCGTGTTAGGTGCGGTATGTCGAGAATAGTACCGAAAATAAAAATTAAAAAATCGGATATTTTGATTTTTCTGTAGCCAGATAGTGGATATAATTATTTGTATACATCTACCCTACAGGTTATTAGAGTATATATCATTAGGAGGGACATAAGTGTGCGCCTACACAGTGTAGGTGCACACTTATGATTTTTTAAATAGTTTAAAACGGTCTCAGTGGCTGGCTGGAGTACACGGAGAGGATGGGCCACGAAAATAAATTGCTGTAGTCCCCCCAGAAATGAAGATAGGATTATTTAATGATGATCTGCAAAATATTACGTCGCTGGGTCTAGCCATCTGTGAGTTAAATGCTCCTGAAAACACTTCTAAAAATCATGTGTAATTTTTTATGTTGCATTTTGTCCATTTTTTCTGAATTAATAGACCCTTGGAATCGCTTTAAATAAATATGTTTATTCTTGTCTTAGAGTAACTCATTGGTCGTATTACTGGACGTTTATATAAATTGTTGTATTTTTTCGAGGTGACAGCTAAAAACTCATATTTCTTGGAAACATTTTCTAAGAGGTGTTATAAAAAATAAATGGAACGTATCAATACCCTTTCAATGATGCCTAAATGGTGAATATCGGACGTCACTGACTCCATTTTTGTGAAATAATTTAACGCAGTATCCGAAAGGTATTGACTGCTGCTATTTACTTTTTTGTAAAAAAAAACTACCAACAAATTCGAAAAAGTTCTTATTTGTCAATGTGAAAAATCACAAAAAAAAATACTAAAAACGTCCAATAATTCGACCAATAAGTTACTCTAAGACAGGAATAAAAAATATATTTAAAATGCTTTTAAGGGTCTATTACTTTGCAAAAAAATATCATTTGAAATTTAAAAATTCCATTTGAAATTCTAAAAATGTCAATTGAAATTCAAAACTCGTCATTTGTAATTCAAAAGACATCATTTGCTTAGTTTACATGTTTATACACTCCACGAGAGTATTATGTCTGTGTGCATTTGTTTGTAACACCGAAAAGAGATAGCCCCCATTGTTAATTATACCGATCGGCTTAGAATCACTTTCTGAGTCGATTTAGCAATGTCCGTCTGTCCATCTATTGTTGTAATCACGATACAGGTCGCAATTGTAGCCAGAACCAAACGAACACAACCAAGTTTTTCGGGACAAGGACGAACGCTGTTTAATTTGAAGAAAATCTGTTCAGATTTAGATATAGCCCCATACGAATTTCACTCCCGATTTGACCCCTTTCACTCTAGATACCACATATTTCAACAGATTTTCAGAAATTGGGAAAACGTCTTATAGTTCAACTAGAAACACCTGTGGTAAAAATGCATTAAATTTGAATTTTTCCGCTCTAGAATCTACATATTTCAACAGATTTTCTTCAAAATTAGGAAAACACCTTATATTTCAACTGGAAACACTTGTGGTAAAAATGTGTTAGGTCGGATCAGATTTATATATAGCTGTCATTCAAATTTCTTTCCCAATTTGAATTTTTCCGCTCATAATCCACATATTTTAACAGATTTTCTTCAAAATTAGGAAAACACCTTATATTTCAACTGGAAACACCTGGTGTCAAAATGTGTTAGATCGGTTCAGATTTATATATAGCTCCCATCAAATTTCGCTCCCAATTTGAATTTTTCCGCACTAGGATCCACATATTTTAACAGATTTTCCTCTAAATTGGCAAAACATCTTATATTTAAACTATGGTGAAAATGGATTACATCGGTTCAGATTTACATATAGCACTCTTACAAATTTCGTTCCCCCAGAAACCGCGTACTTTCAGAGATTTTTTTTCAAATTGAGCATAACACGCTATACTTCAACTAGAAGAACTTATTGTGAAAGTTAGTCACTTCATTCCAGGTTTGGATATTTGTATCGAGGCTACAAATATTATTCTCGATTTGACAAATTGGACCAGGTCATATTAGTCTGTGATTAGGAAACATATAATAAATTTCCCCGTTTTCACCTTTTTACTGAATTGTATTCCGATAGAAAGTGGAGTGTATCATATAGTCGGCCCCGCCCGACTTTAGCCTTTCCTTACTTGTTGAATTTGAAATGGAATATTTTTAGAATTTCAATTGACGAGTTTTGAATTACAAATGTCGTTTTTTGAATTTCAAATTGTGTCTTCTGAATTTCAATTGACGAGTTTTCAATTTCAATTGTTGTCTTTTGAATTAAATGATCTCTGAACATTTTTCGGACAAAATCATTTTCTTTGAAAAGTCTAATTTTCTCTTAATGGTTTAATTAGTTTGTAGCTTTTGGGTGTAGAGAATGATTGCCGAAAATAAATGTATCCATATGTTTGGTGCGGATTTTTGGCTTGGTGCTTACTTAGACCTACAACTCTGAAAATCAGGTTGGTCAAGTACTGACTGTTATCACGAAATGATAACTATACACGAATTTGGACTTCAAAGTTATTTGATCAACCGATTAATCGAACAGCTATCCACCGTTATAAAGAATAGTTATTCAGAGATAAATAGGCAAGACAAATGCAATTTAAAATGGGTCAATAGTATTCCATATTTAACATGAAAGCATAGTTTATGATTTTTTTCTCTAATTTTTAAAGTTATAGCAGATAACATATTCCAAATAATTTATAACGAGAGTTCAATGTGTGTTCACTCTCTATTTAATCGACTTGTAGGATCATGGTTTCACTCTCTATTTAATCGACTTATAGGATACATGGTTTTAAGGAAACAACTTTTTAAGAGTTACATCGAACGCAACAGAAGTTACAAAATTATTGCCAAAAAAAAAAATGTGATATTGTAAAAAACATATTAAACATATTTTATAGAGATATAGGCATTTGGATTTCTACTAAACATTTAAAATCTTCCAGATTTTTAAGTTCTACGCGTTGTTTGTAAGTGTTACTTTAATCATATTAAATATTTTAACATTCACATGATGATGATGGTTGACGATCAATAAGAAAATTAAATTTTGTTTATCAATTTTATAAATTTATTGTTATTAGTATAGGGTGGGTGACGTAACATTATAAATTAGAATCGGCTATAAAACTACTGATTATTTTTTGAATTTCTTGTTTTATTGGAAAGGCTGAACCTTGTCATTTAATAATGGAACACAATATCATTCATATATTTTTCAAACTGCGACAGTAATCACGTTTATAATTGTTTTAGAATAAGTACTTATAGTTATTATAAGTACTTATGGTAAGAATAAGTACTTATTGAAGCTATTAGCTATTAATAAAATTTATTTCACAAAAATTGAGGACATGTCGATTGTTTTAAACATTTTAAATTTCTAAGAGTTCAGATACAAAGTAATTTGTGTTTTAAATTAATTGATCTCATTTGGTCCACTGTGCTGGTGAAACAATGCGATATATTTAAAACAAAATTAAATAATTTAACCTAATGTACCTTCCTACCCTGAATGGAAAGTTCTTGCTGAATTTATACCAAAACAAGTATTTTGACAAAACAAATTTGAAATCTTCGATTTGTATATGATCAAAATGCGATACATTTAAAACAAAAATAACATAATTAAATAACTTAAGCTGTTCCCGTTTAAAATTAATATTTGGTTTTTTATGCATTATTTATAAATACTACGGCTTTATCATTGTCCATTCGTGAAATAGCCGGATTTTTACGATTTAATATTGGATAAAATAAACAAAACTCCAAACAACCAAATTTGGCCTCGAGTTTTATTTGAACCAAATATAAGGTATATCGTTCATTCCATATCAAACCGAACGATTTTCGTAAAAAAATACGACAACGACTCCGATTTTAACGATTTTTCACAGACATATTTTACTGTTAAAAACATTTTACACGTATTTAAAAAAAAACCATTTTTTTTTTTTCAAAAGATAGGACCATTTGAAAATTAGAAAAATCAAAAAAACTTGCTGGGGTGTGAACATTGAAAATGGTGCAGTGAGAAATCGCGTGGCACAATTCAAAAAGTGACGGCTTATTTTAAAGGTAATTACAAGTACTTTTCGCCGGCGTTAATTTTATTTTTTTTTTTCCTGTTTTACTCACAAAGAAATAATTGTGTCTCCATGAATAAATTTATTACGTACTTTTTGTTCACACCAATGTTATTATTTCTTCAAGACATCAATAAAACTTTTAATTTTCGCAGTTTTACAAACACCAAACACTAATTTTGCGTGTATCTAGTGTACTCACGTTAGCTAAGCATACACAAACTACGTGTGTGTATGTTATTTTATGAACAATCGTTCAGAAAATAATTTTTTCGGGCGACTACATTTAGTATATGTTTTTTTACCCTCCACCTCCAGGATGGGGGTATACTAACTTTGTCATTCCGTTTGTAACACCTTGAAATATCGAACTGAGACCCTATAAAGTATATATATTCTTGATCGTCATAAAATTCTAAGACGATCTATCCATGTCCGTCCGTCTGTCCGTCTGTTGAAAGCACGCTAGCATCTAAACGAAAATAGCTAGAACGTTCTAATTTTCCATAAATGCGTCTTATAGTCGTAGATCGGTCGGGATTGAAACGGGCCGAAATCGGCCCAAAGGGAAAAATGTTTCCCTCACAAGGACTAAAAATACCCATAATAATCCCTAATATTTTAGCGTATTTAAACAAGTTTTTTGAATATGTCTGCTTATATTTGCTTGATATTTGGTATGCGCATTTCCCTTATAGCAAAATCGTGCACCATAAAGTGATTCTTATTTGTAGGGGGTGAAATGGGGCATAAAAGGGATGAAAATAGTACATATTAAACGACAACAGCTAGAAACACGAAATTCGGTGTGTACATTCCTCTAGTTGAGCAGATACATAACATAAATTATTTTTTCCAAATTCGCACTTTTAAGGGGTAAAATGGGAATAGAGGGATAAAAATAGTACCAACCAAACGGCTGTACCTAGAATAATGAAATTCGGTGTATACATTCCTCAGATTGCATAGACAAGTAAAATACACGTATTTTTCAAAATTCGTACTTTATGGGGTTAAAATAGAAAAAGGGATAACAATAGTACCAACCAAATGACCGCAGCTAGAGTCATGCAATTCGGAGTATACATTCCTCTGACTGCGTAGACACGGAAGATAAACGGATTTTTCGAAATTCGTTCTTTCAAGGGATACAATGGTACAAAGGGATAAAATTAGTACCAACAAATCGACTACAGCTAGAACGATGAAATTCTAATTGCGTAGAAACGTCAAGGGGGTAAAAATGGTACCAACCAAATGGGCGCAGCTGGAATTCGGTGTATACATTCCTCTGACTGCACAGACACGCAAAATAAAAAGTTTTTTCCAAATTCGTAATTTTTCTTTTACGGCAAAAATTGGTTGAAACATGAAGTTAGGTTATTTTGAACTATGTAGGTCTGATAATGGATTTTCAAAACTTTTATTTTTGGAATTAAAATAGAACGGAAATACAACCAACTGTAGCACCCACTATCTACCGATATTTATGGTATTTAAGCTTTTTGAAAATATAAATATAAGAATATTTATTTTTTGAATTGAAATAAAGAATGGTTTGAAATAATTTAAATAAAGGGTGATTTTTTAAGAGCTTGATAACTTTTTTTTTAAAAAAACGCATAAAATTTGCAAAATCTCATCGGTTCTTTATTTGAAACGTTAGATTGGTCCATGACATTTACTTTTTGAAGATAATTTCATTTAAATGTTGACCGCGGCTGCGTCTTAGGTGGTCCATCCGCTTAGTCCAATTTTGGCATTTCCACGTTTTTGAGTAACAGAGACCCAATTGGTGCGAACGGCGACGAATCGAAAATTGGTGGTCATCATTAACACTGGCCGATACAGCTGCGATATTTTCTTCAGTTCGCACTCTACGTAAGCTTGTTGGTGGTTTAATGTCCAACAATGTAAATTTGGTGCGAAATTTAGTCACAATAGCCCGAATAGCCGCTTCAGTGGGTCGATTAAACTGACCATAAAATGGAAGCGCGCAATGAACTTTCTTAACAGAGCACGCATTTTGATAATAAAATTCAATAATTTGCAAGCGTTGTTCGTTTGTAAGACGATTCATGATGAAATGTCAAAGCATACTGAGCATCTTTCTCTTTGACACCATGTCTGAAATCCCACGTGATCTGTCAAATACTAATGCATGAAAATCCTAACCTCAAAAAAATCACTCTTTATTATATTTATTTATAAAATTATTTTTTCAATATTTGTATTTATTTTGTTCTGTCTATATTAAAAAATTATATTTTCCTCCTCCTCTTCCTCTGTGGAATGCATTCCAAGGTGGAGGGTATATAAAGTTTGGCCCGGCCGAACTTTACACAGTTTTTACTTGTTTTTAAATACAACCCGTTATTATTATATCTCCAAGCTGAAATTGTCACTGTTTGTTTAGAATCGATTAGGGAATATGCCTACATATTTTTCTGAATTTTTAGGTTGGTGTTTTCATAGTGAAAAATGCAAAAGAAGAAGAAAAATCATAAATACACAAAACTGTTGTCAGTAGCAGACAATAGCCAAGAACGCCTGCGAAAATTACTTGTAATTACCTTTAAAATAAGCCGTCACTATTTGAATTGTGCCCACGCGTTTTCTCACTACACCATTTACAATGCTTATACCTCGGCACGTTTTTCTTGATCTTCGCAATTTTCAATTGGTCATATATATTGAAAAAAAATCGGATTTTTTTTTGTCTTCTACGAATCAAATATTTTATAAAGTTTAGTTATCGTACAAAGTTTCAACGAAATCGGAAATGGTGATGTAAAAAAGGTGTTCGGTTTGACATGGAATGATCGATATACCTTGAGTGGAAAGTTCTTGCTGAATTTATATCAAAATAAGTGTTTTGACATAACAAATTTGAAATCTTCAATTTGTATATGATCAAAATGCTCTCACTGCTAATATAATGAGAAATAATTTACATGGATTGTGCATTGGGCACTCTCAAAAAAGAATTTTATAGTGCTCAACTCAATAATGAAAGATTTCTAGTAATAAGTAACTGTCCTCTCTCATGTGAGGTATGTATACATATATTCTGACCTCCATACTCAGAAGAGATCTCACCCATATTTTCAGGATAACAGTCCAAATATTCGCAACCACATCATCACTCATCCCTCGTCAGCCACTGGTATGTGTTGCTGTCTTACATATTTACATATGAATGTAGGTATATGTAAGTGTGTGTTCGTTTGAAAAATATTTACTGACATGGCAAAACTTATTTTGGCATAAAATTGAAAAATTCCTAAAAATGTTGTTTGTTTTCGTTGTTGTTGATGCCTGCTGCTGCTCTCTATGCTCCTTCGTCGTGAAGGGTAGAAAAACAAAACACGACAAGAAAAGGAAAGAAAAGAAGACGCAAAAAAATCGTCAGACACGAATTGCAATTGTAGTTAAGTTGACTTAAATAAGAATAAGCTTTTGAGTTGTTTTTCCAAAAAAAAAAACCAACCAAAGACGTCGTGTTCCCCGTTTGTTTGCATATGATCCGGGGCATTGTGATGAGGAGCACAACAACAACATCAGCAGCCATGCCAACAACTCCTTCATCATCAATCATGTCTAAGGTGTGTATGATGAGAAACTGAAAACGAAATAGAACAAAAAACGACGAACTGAAATTCCTTTTTTTGAAAAGAGGAGGGGGGAATATTTGAAATATAGAGAAAACGATGCCATTGAGGTGGAACATTGCTTGACAAAGGTTAAGATGGTACGGAAATTATTGGAAAAGGGTTACCTAAAAGGAACAAATACGACGCAAAAACTAAAGGATTTACATAAGATGACCCCAAATCAATTGATGTTTAACATTTTCATTAAACAATTAGGTGTTGCGGAAGTACTCTCTATGAAAGTAAAGGATCAGGAATATGTTTTTTGGTTGGGAGATTGATGATGTCCTAAGTTGGTCAGTTCATTTGTAACGCTTGGGATTTTCCAACAGCAAGTCTAAGTTATATGGATCATAGGGAAATAGCTTGGCAAGATTTTTAAAAACTGATTTAGGTGAATCCTACATAATCCTGCAAAACTAAAAAAATTCTAAAAGTAAATATATATTTTGTAGCATGATATCCTTTATTTTAAAGAGAACAACATACATATATGGATAATTTTTAATATCGATTATTTTTTAGAGGTTCCATTTTCGGATTTTTAGGGACGTGTGTAAGTCACATCCAAATCCATTTTGAAATTCTAAATACTTTTGAATCTATTACCGTAGCTGTTGTAACAATATTGATTGTTTTGGAGGGTACAACTAAAATGGATAATAAATCCTTTATGGAATTCCTGTTATATTTGACGACCACTTTTCACCCTCTGTTGCTTGTTAATTTTGGTTTTTCTTTTTAGCAAATTAAATCGATTGGAAAATTGTGAAGTTAAATATGAAAAAACGCCAGAGTGGAAAAGTTTACGCTTAAATGCTTGTGAGTTTGTTCTGTAAACACTAGAACACGACCGACTCGACTAAAACCCAACACTTAGCAAGGATGCACACACACACCCGCACATTCATGTTCATATGTATATGCACACACACACAGAGCATGTACGCACACAAGCAATGCTAATTCAACTCTCAAAAACCGCATGTTTCAAAAAGTTTTTCATAGTTTTTATTATTTGTATAATAGTTATATTGTACAAATACATACATACGAGTATGCATGTGAGTGCACATTTTAATACAATAGGGTAATGCATTTTTTCCATTTACTACAAGGTAGGGGGGTATAGGTTGTAGATCATCCAGAGAGTAGAATTTCATTATTTACTAAAATATCGGAAATTTCATCAAATTGTATTGTCGGAATTATTACGAAGTGCATTCACTTAATAAGCAAAAACAAATTTTTTCTTGGATTTTCATTGTTTTTATACCTTGCGTTTATGAACTAATGAAAAAATTATAATTTTGATGATTTTTCACTGTAATTCTGGTTGATTTTGTAAAAAATAAATCGAAGAAAATCCATAAAAAATGCATCCATCATTTCACCACTTTCAAAAATCTGACCCTGCTATAACACATCGCCACAATATTTTAAAAGTAATTGAAATTCCCTTCAAAACGAGGTATAACACATTAAACTCGGTAAATTATTTCTGGAGTTACAGGCGATTGAATGAACACACCTTTTGCTAAAAGTAGTACTCTTTTCACTGTTAAATTGGTTATAACTCGTGAATTTCAATTTTTTTTTTTTTCAAAAAATACGTATACAATATTTTTATGAGAAGAATACATACACAAACTTTCAAAACAATCGCAGGCATCGAGGTCAAAAACCGTACCGCTTGATATGGAATAACTCATATTTAACTTTTCTTTTTGGGTAATTAAAAAAAATAAAAAATTAAGAATGAAAGTGGATAAATTAGGTCTATGATCGCATGAATGTGAATGAGTAGATTGGCTTCGAAATCGAAAATTCTATTTGAACATTACTCTAATTTCGTAGTCATAGTAAAGGAAGTAGTGAGTATTTTACGCAAACTGTAAGAAATTTACGTGGAAAATTGTCATGTTTTTAGATGGCTATATAATGGCATAAGCAAAATTGCTGCATATAGGATGCAGAGCACGCACACGTAACTCTTGAGAAGCCAATGCATCCACAACGAGTCACTGTTTTTTGTCGATTTTGGGGTGGCGGCATCATTGGGCCATGTACTGAAAAATTGGGTTGATCGGATGAAGTACTGCCGAGCCAGTCGTGGTAGTCATATGAATGATATTTCATTATTAATATTTATTTAATATTTTTATATTTCATTATTAAATGGTAAAATTCAATCTTTCAAATAAAACCAAAAATTTTAAAAAATAATCAGTACTTTTTTATAGCCGAATCTATTTTAGCTGTAATTTAAATAATGAAATTCGTTGAATATTTTCCTAATGTCACGAAAATAAATTGATGCACTCACCACCAAAAAATTAAGATTGGATTTTTTAATGATGATTTGTAAAATATTTCGTACCAATGTACAGCCATCTGTGAGCTAAAATTATAGTCCTGCTGGTCTGAGTGTCTTTTTACAGTGGATCAAAGTTTTCATTTTTGATTGAAGGGATCATTATAGCAACACAGTGCAACACGAAAAAATATAACCATATACGGACACCACTATGTGATAAAAGACCGCAAACCGTTTGGAATTTTTATTTACTCTCTGAGGCAAAGTTGTAGCTCTTGTCATATAGAACAAAAACTTCATCATCAAAGTCAAAATCGCAAAAAACTTAAAAAATATCGATTTTTTAACCTTTTTTAAATGTTCAAGTCAATAGGTAGCAAACCGTTCGAAATTCAAGGAAACAATCAACTACAAAAATGTACCTAAGATCTCAATAAACAACTTCCTAGAACATATGTACTTCGTAGGAATGATTCTTATAACCGGTTAGGTAGCGCTTAGGTAGCCGCAAAAATGAAAAATTTCCCGAAATTTTTTTAATTTCATTTGTTTTTTCTTTACCTCAAGATTGAGATACTATGCTATCTATTACAGAAATACGTACTATATAATAGAATAACGTATACGTATTTAGGTGTGGTGAAGGTATGTTTTTTCATATGATTGACAATGGGGTACGATTTTTATGAGAGTTTGCACTTACCATATAAAGGGTGATTTTTTAGCTATTATCTTTATGGTAACACTGGTTTAAACAGCTGACTCACGTTTCGTGTTTTGTTTCACTGTCAAACATCTTCAGTTTGGTCTATAATTTAACCATGAATCGTCTTACAAACGAACAACGCTTGCAAATTATTGAATTTTATTATCAAAATGTGTGCTCTGTTAAAAAAGTTCATCGCGCGCTTCTTCCATTTTTTGGTCAGTTTAATCGACCCACTGAAGCGGCTATTAGGGCTATTGTTACTAAATTTTGCACGCAATTGGGACTCTGTTACGCAATTGGGACTCTGTTACTCAACAACGTAGAAAATTTTGCGGAAGGATTTAGGTGTGATGCCTTTCAAAATACAGCTGGTGCAAGAAATGAAGCCGAACGACCTACCACAACGTAAAATTTTTGGTGAATGGCCTCTTGGAAAGTTGTCCGAAGATCCACATTTTTACCGATAAATTGTGCTCAGCGACGAAACTAATTTTTGGCTCACTGGGTACGTAAATAGGCAGAATTGTCGATTTTGGAGTGAATATCAGCCGGAAGCATTGCAAGAGCTACCAATGCATCCAGAAAAAGTTACAGTTTGGTGCGGTTTATGGGCTGGTGGCATCATTGGACCGTACTTCTTCAAAGATGATGCGAATCGTCACGTAACTGTGAATGGTGAGCGCTACCGTGAGATGATAGCCAACTTTTTTTGCCCAAAATGCAAGAGCTTTACTTGTATGACATGTGGTTTCAACAAGACGGTGACACATACCACACAGCACGCGCACCAATGGACTTATTGAGAGGCGAGTTCGGTGAACATTTTATTTCACGTTCGGGAACGGGTAATTGGCCGCCTAGATCGTGCGATTTAACGACTTTAGACCATTTTTTGTGGGGCTATGTTAAAGCTCATGTCTATACAGACAAGCCCGCTTTCATTGACTCATTGGAAGCATTGAAGCATTTATTCGTGAGATACCGGCCGAAATGTTGGGAAGAGTATGCCAAAATTGGACTAAGCGGATGGACCATTTGAGGCGCAGTCAAGGTCAACATTTGCATGAAATAATATTCAAATATTAAATTATATGGACCGTACTATCGATTCAAATAAAGATGTCATGCACTTGTCTGAATTTTAAGTTTTTTTTTAAACGTTCGTGTAGCTTTAAAAAAATCACACTTTAAACAGTGATGAGACAAATGTGTCTATTTTCACAAGTCTGCTCATAAAATTGCCCGTCCGACCACTTGGGCGGTAAATTACTGCAGTGGACAACAGCAATTTTTGATTTATTTTAAAAAATTAGCAATAATGCGAAATATTGAATTTTTATGAACATTAAAACAAAATTGTCGAGTTGCATATGTTTTGTCCACATTGATTTTTATAATTATCAATATGTAAATTTTATTAATTGATATCTTAATCTTTTATTAAATTTTATTATTTTAAATCTTAATATTGTATTAATATTAATTTTAACAACATTGTTTTCTTTGTGATTTAAAATTACAAACTTACAGAGTTTATTAAAGTAAGTCACCCTTGGAGTGGCTGTTGATGTTCCCGACTAAAACGAAAGATTGGTTTGTTTTAGGCATTGAAAACCAATTGCAATTTTTAAAATTTTCTAACCCTTTAAGGCCGATTTTTTTTTTCATACTGTTAATACTCAATGGGTTAAATGTGAAGTAAAATCTGAAATATGGGGTTATTTGCATAGTAAACACATTTTTGTCTTATATAAAGCTAATTTTTGGAAAGAAATTCAACCATTTCAAATTGTTTCCTTAAAAATAAAACATGAATAATCTACATACACTTTATAAAGGGGAAAAATTGAAATGATTGTTAATGCTAAATTAACATAGATAGACGCATGAAATTAAAAGTATATTTAGCAGATGTTCTTCTCTTTCATTTGATACCCCTATCGCCATTGTATGACACGCAAAAGTACGAAACTAAATTATTGAAACATTTACATCTGTTGGAAATTAAAAATCCTGTAATAAAGACAAACGACCACGAAAAAACAGTAGTAGTTTCATCTCTATATAATCTCATTCTTGGGAGGGAAATCATGTCGCACGGTTTTATTGTAACACTTATGTGAAGTTTTCCTTCCAATTTATCCATTGAAACACCTAAAATTCAGATGTTTTTTTTCAAATAATTAGCTTTTTGTAAGACTAGAATGTGTTTACGATGCAAATAAACCCATATTTCAGTTTTTACATCACATTTAACCCACTGAGAAACAATAGTAAAAAAATTGTCATCCCTTAATGGGTTAGGAAGTTCTAAAAGTTGGAATTGGTGATCAATCGAACTAAAAATATGGAAGTTATTGCGGTTTTTATAAAAAATGCAACAAAAATTGCACAAAAATTTTAAAATTCTACCCACTATTCTTGATTAAAGTGCAAGTTTTTTATATGGTTTTTTCTAAATACAATTCTCACCGTGAGTTTTACTCAAGACAAACCTGATTTATAGAGGTTAATTTGGATGAATTTGAATTTTGAAAATATTTTCACTCGTAGTAAAAAAAAATTTTAATTTTCGATATAACACTTCAAATTTTAATAAAAATAAAAGAGAACAAGTTAACTTCAAGTTTCATAATAAAAAAGTTGTCACAATATGGCAAAAATAAATTTAAAAGCTATTAGTGTGGTCTGATTTCGTTTTTGTTGGTAGAGTTTTTTGGGGAGTTGCCCATATATGTTCGTGTCAGGGAGACCAGCTTCCACAGTTAAAAAGCTAGAAATAATTTAATTTTACCTAGAATAGGAAGAATTGTGTGGGATGTACTTCGAGGTGTGTGTTAAAAGAATAAATACATGTAATAACAATCACATTCCAATATAGCCTAACAATATTAAATTTCTAAGTAACGAAATAAAAAATAATTTTAGTTGATTATAATATAATCGAAATATGAGCCAGTTAGAATGATAGTGGTCTAACTCACACTTTATCCGTTCTGAGATATGCAATGGGAAATGTTTGAGTCAATTGAACAATATTTTTCCACCGAAGCACAACATATTTTCTTAGAATATCCTACTACCATATCGAACTTTTATAAAAAAACAAATCGATAACGTTGGTTCTCTTAGAAGTGAAGCACTACTTTCAGAGGGTTTACTGACTTGACACTTTCATTCTTCTCAAAATTGAAAAATTGAACAAACAATTTTTTTCGCAAAAGTAATATTTTCTTACAAAAATGAAATTGATAACAAAGTTGATATAATTATATACTTTTTTACTAATTTCAAACCCAAAAGCCACATTTTTAAAATTTAGCACTTCTTAGCCTTATTTAGCACCTCTTAGCCCTATTTAATTCCATGGAGTTGGCATCAGTGCTTATAAATACGTGGGCGTATACTTACTATTATTACATTATATTTTAATTAAGTATACGTAATGCAAACAAAGTGTTTATTTTTATTATACCCTACACCACTTCGTGGACTAGGGTATTATTTAGTTAGTTAGTTTTCCGCCAAATGTTTGTAACACCAAGAAATAATCGAGCTAGACCTACCTTTAAGTATACGGATCGGCTTAGAATTACCAGCTGAATCGATTTAACGATGTCTGTCTGTCCGTCCTTCCGTCTGTCTGCTTTCCATCTAAGCTTGTTCGCACTCTAAAGGTCGCAATTATGGTCCGATTGTCATGAAATTTAGCAGAAGTTAGTTTTTTGGGCCAACGACGATGGTATTGAATTTGGAGAAAATCGGTTCAGATTTAGATATAGCCTCCATACAAATATTTCTCGAAATTACACTATTACTGCCCTAGAATAAACATCGTGTTATATTTTAACTAGAAATAGCTCATAGGAAAGTGGACCACGTGGGTCTATGTTTTGATATAGCCCCCATACAAATGGGCCCCCAGTTTATACTATTATCGCTCTAGAACCCACATCTTACATTGGATTTTGATAAAATTGTGCAGATCATGTTATATTTCAATAAAGAATACCTATTTTGAAAGTGATCTATAACGGTCCACTTTTTAATGTCGCGCCCTTACAAATGCGCCCCCAATTCAATTATTACCTCTCTAGGACCAACATTTTACATCGGAAGTTGTTCAAATTTTGCAGATTATATTATGTTTCAACTAAGAATACACCCTATGAAAGTCAAATATATGTGTCCATATTTTGGTATAACCCCCATTCAAATGGGCCCCCAGTTTATACTATTATCGCTCTAGAACCCACATCTTACATTGGATTTTGATAAAATTTTGCAGTTCATGTTATATTTCATACCTACTTTGCAAGTGATCTATAACGGCCCACTTTTTAATTTCGCGCCCTTACAAATGGGCCCCATTTTGATTATTACCTCTAGGACCCAGAACTTACATCGGAAGTTTATAAAGTTTTGCATTTTGTATTATATTTCAATTAAGAATACATACTATGAAAGTCAAATATATGTGTCCATACTTTGGAATAACTCAAATGGGCCCCATTCTACTTTATAACAATGACTAAAGATACATACATAAAACTGATCCCATGAAACACCTGGGTTTAGTAATAAAAGCGAGGTATATACGCAGGGAGTGGTGTAGGGTATCATATAGTCGCCCCGACTTTAGCCTTTCCTTACTTGTTTTTAATCATGTGTTTATTTGTGTTAATCATGGAAATATAACCATTTACGGGCACCACTACGTGATAAAAGTTCAACAACAAAAATACCTGTGTCTTTTTATTTTTTTATTATGTTTGTAATAGATAGCGACTACCTAAGTCTTTTGACCTTGAAGATGAAGTTTTTTTGATTTTATATGTTCACATTATATGTTCTTTATGACAAGAGCTACAACTTTGCTTTGCAAACCAACGGTTTGCAATGTATGATCCTGAGAAAATGATCACTTTTTCGCAAAAATGACAACGAGGCCCCAAATCTTTGAGGGCCCATAAAAAAATTCATAACTTTGGTCAAAACTGGAAGACACGCCTATTTTTTATCTTTTATCACGTAGTGGTTATATTTCCATGACTTAAAAACTTGCACACAGTGATATTAAACATTTGAAATATTGATGCGTATAAATGAGCTTTCTACGGTAGTATTTCCATTTTTACTGAGTAGTGTTTCAATATAATTTGGGAATGTTGGTGTTTGCGGGATGTGTCGCATTCTGGAAGTCTAATTTTCAACCAGTTTTCAAGCAATGATGAGCACAAAATAATGTAGAGACGAAAAACTCGCACGATATCAGTGAAGAACATATCTCGAAAAAGCAACGCTTTCATTTATGGTTTTCTTCAATAAGTCTATGGTTTTACGCAGTGCCTCGTAAATTATCCGTTTACCAAATGCGCACATTTTGCTTACAACTTAGATATCCTGTGGATATTTTCAAGATATTATATAGTCAACGATATGTGCGTTCAACTACTTTCTAGAATAAACCCATTTGTGATATTATCTTAAAGGCTCTCCTTTAAATTCCGTCAAATTGAATAACATATCAAATGGAATTCATTCAATATGCCCCTTTGGAACTTTGACATATGCCCACAGAAACGTAACTTTCCAATCGTTTCATTTTCTCCATTTTGTATTTCGAATTTACAAACTTTATCGTTGTTGTTTTTCCACCGAAAGTTTTTCAAAGTTAAGACAAACAAAACGCTCATGCCGCTGCTGCTGCTGCTGCAGATGTGTTGGTGGTACTCGTCTTTCTTTATAAAAATGTAACATTTTACGCGTAAATTCACTAAAACAGAGGAGACTTAACATCAACAATGGCAAAACATGAAAAGATCAAAAAACACTTTTTTTGAAATGCTCTTGCCTACCGCTTGCCTGCCTGCCAGCCTTTTCATCTAATTCTGAAACAAAAAACAGCAAAACTTTGTTAACTTTTTTGTGCGAGGCAAGCGAAACGTATGTACCAGTTACCAGCTATTTAAGGGCAAGAGCAACAACAATGGTCGGGGGAGGGATGGGGGGCTAAAAGGGAAACAAATCAAAGGCGGCCTGGCCTACCTGTTGGGATAATGGAAGTAACAGAAGAGAAGACGCAAAAAAATCACATCCACGGCCTCAAAGCCAGCAGAAACACGAAAAGGGGTAGAAGAGTTAACTGTGATGGTGGCAAGGGGGAGGGGGGTTAAAAAACAAATATTAAAAACTTTGAAAGGATTTCACAAAAAGGACTTTAAAGGAAAATTCAATCAAAGAGCAAAATCAATTTAGATATTAAATTTTTCTATTTTTTCTTGGTGCTCAAAGTGCTGAAGTTGAGCAGCTTTTGTGGAAATGGTTTTAATGGGAATCAGATACATTGATGTTCCACATGGTGCAGACAAAACTTCATCGCAAGTCTTCTTGAGATTTTGTTTGAAAGTGTCTATTTTTTGATGAGACATCGTAGTAAAGGCAGAACTTCTTCATTATAATAAAGGGAATTGCACATTGTTATTGAAATAAAGAGAATAGAACAAAAGTATTGAATATTAGCTTTTTACATAATGAGTAAATTAATTACATTAATAGGTTTAACAAGGGATGTTTTATTTACACGCACTAAGGATAATGTCATTAAACTCTCAAGAGAGGGACTCACATTCCGAGTTATAAAAATTACATGAAGGACCCAATATTGGTAAATTGACGAAAACATTGGATATATGCGGTCATCAAAGCCGATGTAATTAAAAATAAACAAGGAAAAAGGATTTAAGTTCGGTCGTTCGTTCCACCACGAATACTGTGACCAACCGTAAACTATTGTAGTGAACAGTACACTATTCTATACTACTTGCAAACTTTTTTGACCTGTTTCATTATTTTCACATTAATTACAAAATAAATTAAGAAACACTAAAAAATCAATTTCAAACTTGGTTAGGCAACTTTAAATATCTAATCTAATTTTAAAAAATATAATTTGGTAACTAAGCTTAGCACGGAAAATATAGATCTATACAATTCATCGGTAGTATATTTTTTATTTATAAGTTTTACGAGTGTTGGATTATAGTTTTTCAAGATTGTTATTTTTTTAACAAGGGAATCTGCTGAATGTTGACTGGTACCAAAAACAAACGGCATCCGGGCGTCTAATTCTTATTCTAAGCACCCAAGACGAACAATCATAAAAACCGCGACGAATTTTATAAACAGGGTCCTACAACCCATAAGGAATTTCACCAAACAAACAAGTCCAAAATTAGGAATATACTGCGCATGAGCGACTTTCCCGAAAAATTAATAAATAATCTAATCAAGCGAACGACGGAAGAAAAACTTAACAAAAATGACGAAAGACCAAGCAAAATTTATAAATCTACAACGTACATTCCAGGACTACCCGAAAGGCTAAAACATTATAATATTTACGACAAGGAAAAATTGTAGTTGGCATATAAAACACACAGGACCGTCAACCAACTACTTAGTAGGACAAAATCAAAAATCAAGAAAGAGGTGAAACCAAACGTCGTGTACAAGATAAAATGCAATGGTGACAAGTCCGACATATGCCAGAAGGTATTTGTCGGCACTACGAAAAATAAATTGAAAGCCAGACTTTCCGAACACAAATCTCTTGACAAACCCATTGAGCAAAAAACTGCCCTTGCAGCCCACGGTACCTTGACGGGACACAGACCAAACTTTAAGAAGAGAATCTATTATTTGAAAAAAAACTGACCTTAAGCCGAACAAAAGACAAAACGCAACACATCAAAAGGTCAACCATACATACCAATAACATTTTTTTAATTTTAATTCAAAAACTCTATTCGAAATTCAAAAACTTTTTTTTCCATTTTCCATTTGCTTTTTTAATTGAGTGATTTGCACGGCTACTTTAAGATATAGTTACATTTTGACAATAATAAATAAATTAGTAGCTTTTTCATGTTATCCTGTCAACAGAATGGTTTTTTTAACATCTGACAAAATTTGAACTGCGACAAATCTCAAATAAAACTGGCAATTTTAGTCTCTCTTTTAATTATTAAATGCAATTTTTAAATTTGATATAATGCCCCAGCAAAAAAATGTAAGTAGTTTCGTAGGAAGCATATTTTAATCGCATGTCATGCTTTTTTCTCACTTTTGAGGAAGTTCTTTTAAACAACTTCCAAAAAAGTAGATAATACGTTATTATCCCGTAACATTTTATGAATAACATTTTCACAAGTGAATGGGAACGAATTTTTAGTATGGGGTCACAGATAGGTTGTCCAAAACCGGTTTCGTCACCTGCAACCGTCGGCCGGTTTTTGTAAAATGATCATTTTCGGTTAACCGAGAAAAACGGGGTTTTCGTGTCGGTTAACCGGTTTTAAAGAAATGTCAAAGGACTCAGCAACACTCATAGAAGCTGATGCAATACAAACATTTTTATTCAACAATTTAAAAAAGATAGAAGACAGATACGCCCTGGATTTGCCAGACTGGAAGAAAGAAGAGTAAAAACATTGAATACACATTTGCTGTTTTTAAGTTTCGGAAATTTTTCGTTAAACGATGGCGTATTGAAATATTGATGAGTATTTCAATACGCCATCGGATACAAAGGAATTTACAAATGAATTATAAAAACCACAAAATTGCTCGAAATGGTGAAAGACATACGACTTGATATGAAGATTTCACATTTTTTGAAAAAACAAAGAAAAAACTATGATGATACCCTGTTAGCCCTACATTAGCATTTAGCGAGCGTGTTTTTTCTACGTCAAGCTTTATCAAAAACAAACAAACTGGTATCGCTATATTATTATAAGAAGGATTCTACGTAAACTTTTTATTCAAGTTTTTGTACGTAAAAATATGAATTATTTTATAGAATTGACTTTATTTTGAAAATGGTCTGAAACAAAAAAAATGCTGCTGAAGTTTCTTATTTAATGTACCATGGCTACAAATGAACTTTATTTACTTTCGTAATAAAAAGATTTAATTTAAATATTTTCGTACTTTGATTTAAAAAACCTGTTTTGTAAAAAAGCTATAAGCGAAAACCGTGTTTCTAAAATAACCCGACACACAGGTGAGGTGTCCGCTTTGCACCCTGAAGGTCTTGGGTTCGAATCGTGTCTCAGGAAAAAACTTTTTTCTTTTGTTTTTTATTTCTTAATTTTTATAATTTATAATTTTTGCTTAAAAATACAAATTTATTGTTTTATTAATGTACTTCAAATATTTCATTTTTTAATAAATTATTAATACCTCATAATATCAGTAAAATAAAGTAGTGTAAATTTGATTAATACTAAATTAAATTAGTATTAAATATATTTATTTGCGTTATATATTAGTTCACTTTATATAAATATTTTGTTAAATTTCCTATTGTCAGTTCTAATAAACAAAATGTTAGTAGCAACCAGAAGTTTCGATGTTCCACCCCTGGTAGCGGCGGATTTTTTAAAAGAGAAATGAAAACTAGTGAGAAAGTGGTTCCTTTACAACAATTTAAAATAAATTTTAAGTCTTTCAAAATAATGGACATCCCTCCTATGATAACTCCACGTTAAATTCATAGGTGAAAATCCCAATTTTCACTACTTCCGAATCATAAAATGAACATCTTTTTTACTTCTTCGAATGCTCTCTTTCTCTCTTTTTTATCCAATTTGAGTTTATTTCAATTAAATTTGCATATTTTTAAACAAAAAATAGTATACATTTTATTTTTAATCAAAAAATCAAAAAAGCAGCAATTTTATAATATTAGAGATTATTTGCAGTATTTTCATCAGACATTTGGTAAGAAGTTCTTTCCTCTGGACTAATTTCGCCTATTTGCTCGGTACAAATTCTATCCATTTTACCCCATTTTGTCTGTAAAAGCACAATTGTCGAAAAAATCTTTATTTTTTTATCAATTTTATCCCTTTTTGGCCATTTTGACCCAAAAAGTATGAATATCGAAATGTCCCATTACTACGCAGGCATAGCGGTGTATACACCGATTTTCATTATTCAAGATACCATTAATTGTACCATTTTATTCATTTTACCGCATCTTATCACCAAAACTACAAATTACAAAAAAATCTTTATTTTGCTGCAGCCAATTGTCCAGTACTATTTTTCCCTCTATTTGTCCATTTTGATCCTTAAAGTAGGAGTATTGAATTGTCCCATTATTTGTCAAGTCTACGCAGCCATAGCGAAGTATACGACGATTTTCATTATACAGCAGCTTGATTGGTACCATTATCCCTTTTACTGCATGTAATCCCCAAAACTACAAATTTCCAAAAATCGTTATTTAGCATGACTATTCAGTCAAAGGAATGTATACACTCGGTGACAAATTTATCAATTTTTCCACATTTTGACTCTAAAATATGAATATCAAAAAAAATGTGCCAAAAATATATGCATTTTTTTGCCGTCCGTAGATATCACTTATCAGAAATGACAAATATTGTCCTTTGGAAATTTGATCAAATCGATAAGAATAATAAAGGAAAATTATTTCAAATCCCCTCAAGTTCTTTCTCTTTTAAACAAATTTGCGCGCGTATTAGAATTATAAACAATTAAGACACTTTAACGAAAGACGCATTGGGATTAAATGTCGCCTCGACACTAATTTTTGTACTACAAAAAATTCATACGGCCATAAATTTATAAATAACACTGTGTGTAATTTTTTAGGTCATGGAAATATAACTATTTATGGACACTACTACGTGATAAAAGACCAAACACAAAAAAAAACGTGTCCCCAAGCTTTGACCAAAGTCATGCACTTTTTATGGGCCCACAAAGTTTTGTGGCCTCGCGAGAAAGTTATCATGTTCTCAGGCTCATATCTTGCAAACCGTTTGTAATTTTGATTTACTTTCAGTGGCAAAGTTGTCGCTCTTGTCACAAAAAAATAAAAAAATTTGAACATATAAAATCAAAAACTTCATGTTCAAGGTCAAAATCGCAAATGTCGTCGAACAAATCTTATAGGCTGTAGTGTGTGTAGGTAGCGTATACGTGCTGTTGATTAAGGATAATATAACTCATACGCACAGTAGTCGGACTGACCATTAACAGAAACAGTCCTGCAAGATATATTTTTCATAACTAAACGGTGTTAAGAATCATTCCTAGGAAGTTCATTACTAGAAAGTTGTTTACTGAAATCTTAGGTACATTTTTGTAGTTCATTGTATGCTTGAATTTTGAACGGTTTGCTGCGTATGGACTTGAACATGGGAATCGAGTTTTTTTAAAGTTTGACTTTGAAGGTTACGTTTTTTATGTTCAAATTTTTTTTTATGACAAGAGCTACTTTGCCTCAGGGAGTAAATCAAAATTCCAAACGGTTTGCAAGATATGAGCCTTAGAAAATGATCACTTTTTTGCAAAATTGGGACGCAAATATTTGGAGGCCCATAAAAAAGTGCACGACTTTGGGCAAAACTGGGAGACACAGTCACCCCTAGAATTAAAGATAATTTGAAGACGATTCTAAAAAAATATATTTTTGTACCCGCACTTTGACACCGCGCATTTTGTTTCCTGTTGTGTCTCCATTTATAGTTCAATCGTAACGTGTGATATATTTATTATTGATTTTAGAATAACAAAACCTGCATTTTCTACTTTGATCACTTTTGACTCCGACGTGACTTCTGGAAAAACGGTTTTTATCCACCTAATTCACAATATTTTCTTAACAATAATATGTTTCTTGAATTCCATGAAATTTTATCTTTTACAGTGTATATTTTTATTCATAAACAAACAAGTTACAGAGGTTCAAAATAAATAAATTTGACACACCAGTGTCACTAAAGGTCAAAACTTATTGTTAACGGATGTTGGCATAAAGAGTCAAAGTGATTTTTTGAACCTCAGTGTCGTTTTTGTTTATTAATAATTACGAATTTGGAAAAATCCTCTCATTTTGAGAGTCTACACAGTTAGACGGCTACATATTTCATATTCGTCTTTAGGGCGATTTTTCATTTCAGCCCGGCCGAAAGAAATCGACGTAGAAAACCTTTGCTCTGTGTAAACCTCTACTCTGGGTAAAGTTCTGAAGATTGTTATAATTTACCTGAAATCTTTCACATTATCATTTACTGTGTATGCTTCTCTTCAAAATTCTTTAAAGATTCAAAAGATAATAATAATTCAAAAAATACTTAATTAAACTTCTAGATATTAAAGTATTATTTTATGTCGATCAACAAAAAAATTATGTATGTTATGTCCTTTGACGATTTGATCGTTACAATATATATATATATATATACACACACACACACATATATATATACACACACACACACATATATATATATATATTCTACTATAGGTAACATGTGTTTTTGCTTCCCCTAAAAATATGCAAATACTTTAGTTGGTACCATTTTTATTCCTTTTTGTCCCGCTCACCTCCTATAAGTACAAATTTCAAAAAAATCCATTTAGATTGCGCTTCTACGTTGTCAGGGAATTTACACTCCAAATTTCGCAACTCTAACTGCACTATTTTAGTTGGTACTATTTTTATCCCGCTCACCGTTTATAAGTACAAATTTCGCAAAATTCTGTTAGATTAGCGCTTCTAAATTGTCAACACTTCAGTTGGTACTACTTTTATCCGTTGCCAGAGGATTTTACACTCGCAATATCACGATTGTAGCTACAATACTTTAGTTGGTACAATTTTTTGTCCCATACACCACTAATAACTAAGAATTTCGAAAAATCCATTTAGATTTGCGCTACTACGTTGTCAGTGGAATTTACATACCAAATTTCACGACTATAGCTGCAATACTTAAGTTGGTACAACTTGTATCCATCCATACAATATACCATATACAATTTTCGAAAAAACCAATTTTGCTTCGCTTTTATATGGTCAGAGGAATTTACATAACAAAATTTCACGATTCTATGTGTAATACTTTAGTTGGTACCATTTTCATCCCTTTTTGTCCCGCACGCCCATTAAAAGTACAATTTTCGAAAAATCCAATTTTACTTTGCTTTTATATGGTCAAAGGGATTTACATACCAAATTTCACGATTCTAGGTGTAATACTTTAGTTGGTACAATTTTTATGCCTTTCTGTCCCGCAAGCCCCTTAAAAGTACAATTTTCGAAAAATCAAATTTACTTCGCTTGTATATGGTCAGAGCAATTTACATACCAAATTTCACGATACTGTAATACTTTAGGTAGTACTATTTTTTATCCCTTTTTGTCCCGGTCACCCCTTATAAGTACAAATTTCGAAAAAACAACTTATATACGTTGTCAGAGAAATGTAAAGACCGATTTTCACGATTCTAGCTGCAATTCTTATATTGGTACCATTTTTATCCCTTTTTGTCTCTTTACTCTCTTAAAAGTACAACTTTCGAAAAATCCCAATTTGTAGCTCGTCTGCATGGTCATAGCAAGGAACACACAGAATTTCATGTTTCTAGCTACTACAGTTTTGTCAGGACGAAGGTTCGATGTTTATCCCTTTTTGTCCCATTTTACCTCCTAAAAGTAAAACCCTTTCTTAGTCGACGTCTGCGTCATATTTGGGAACTACCCTGAAAATTTCATGACCCTGACTTCAGCCGTTTGGTTTGGGGGCTGGTCAATGATAAGTCAGTCAGCAACGCAACTATTTTATATACATAGATATATTCCATATATACGCCCTAAAATCTGATATTTTGAAACAATACAATAATTCATTTTCTAAAACCTTAAAGTATTTTAAATTGCCAAAATATAGCCATGGATGTAATTTAAATTTACCACAAAACAAAGTCTGCGCTGCATATTTCACTCATCATTCACCTCACCCCAAAATAAAGTATTGCAACTGCTTTAAAATATTCGCGTAAATATTCCAGTTAAAACAAACAACGTCCGCAACCATAAAAATGTACCATGACCGGCATTCAAATAATTTTAAGTGGAAACGAAAGACAGCAGCGCAGTTGTTGCCAGCATCAACAACCAACAACGACGGCATCAGCCAGCAGCCCGCACTGCCGTCAACCAACCGACCACCATGATTGTCACAATTTCAAGGAACACTTTTTATGGCCGATTGTCGCGTCGTTGACGTGGTTCGGTCGTTTACAAAGCATTCATTCGTCGGTGAGCCGACATTTATTTGCCCACCTGTAAAGTTGTGATAATGTTTTGTATTAGAAAAGCGACCATTCTTCGTCGTCGTCGCTCCTGGTTTTATATCCCTTTCGCAGGACACTTTACTAACCTACACTAACCCAAAAGCGAATAGAGCCAGATGCTGCTGTTCAGTTTGAAGATTTTGGGTAAATTTCCACGCAACAAAAAAACGTGTTGATGACGGTCGGTTACCAGGATGTTCGACGTTGTCTTGCGACGCTGGCACAGGAGGATGAGAAAGTGAAATACGACGTCGGCCACAGACCAGACCGAAATGGAATTTTTAATAATATGCTTGCAATAAAATGGATTATTTGTGCTTAGCAAAGTATTTGTTACAATTTCCTTTACGCCTTCGCCAAAAGAGGACAAATATGGGATTGAATGAAATTATTAGCATTGAGGTCGTTGACGTCCTTTTGTGTAAACACGCGGGCGTAGACAAAATTGCCTAAGGATGATGTTGCTTTTCTGTGATATTAAGACGCAAATAAAAGTGAATATTCTGGGTTTTACTGTGAATTTCTTACGCTTTTATGACAATTATTTGACGTTATAGGAGTATTATTTGGTGTTACAGGAGTAGGTCCATGTACTAGGAAAAGAAGTTGTAAAAACCACAGAAAGTTTTCAATAGAATTTATAAAGGGATTCGTTTTCGTCCATAAAAGGTTAAGTGTTTACATTTATTACAATTTTCCTCGAAGATTCCTTTAACATTTGTACTATAATTTTGGAAGCATAAGTCAAATTATATCAGATTATGCGGTTAACTAAAGTATGAGGGCTACACATCCTGTGACTTTCTCGCAGAAGCAGTGGCACGAATATATGACAAATATATTTTATTTTCCAATAACTGCAATTCTAAAGAAGAAAACAACGCATATTTAAATAAAATATGAGTCACTCCATGTCAATCGGTACGCTTTTGACCTCGATAGCTGCGATTGTTTTGGAAGTTTGTGTTGTGTTCTCATAAAAATATTTTCTGTTAATTAGTCATAACTCGTGAAGGAAAATTCTCTTTTTTCCCAAAATACGTATACAATATTTTTATGAGAAGAATGCATGCACAAACTTTCAATTTCGTGACAGCAAACAACGCTATTTAAACAAAAAATTGCGAATCATTATGTCTCAATGCATACAAAAAATGTAGGGGTTTTACAATCATTCAATCGGTGTTCAACACAGGGCCGTGTGCAAGGGGGGGTTTTGGGAGTTCACCCCCCCAGAGAGGTTTCGAACATATACTTGTTTAAACCTCTAGACTTTCTGAAGCAATAAAATATAGAAATTTTAAAGTATTTTTAAAATAACTCGACTGAAATGGTAATTTTGCAGTAAATTCGTGGTCACTTTCTTGAATTTCGGACAAAGTTTATGAAAAATACAAGCAAACTAAACGAATTGTGCCAATTTCAAGATTGTGTAATGCTAATTTCGCTAATGGACACCAAATTCTTCCGAAAAGTTTCATTTTAATTCACCGATACCACTTCTTGATATTCGACTAGAGCAATATCTTATGAACTTTTAATCGTGTACTTCAATAAAAGTTTGGAAATTTAATAACAAAATATTTTAGTAATTTTAAAAAAGTGTAGCTAAGAATCACTATGATATCATAATGAAATCTAAAAACATTCTTAATAAAAGCAAATAATTTGCTTGATGCTTGTAGATCGCTAAGATGTATCATTTGCGATGCGACATTTTTATGGAGCTGTATCTAAATCTAAACCGATGTGTTATATTTTTATCACAGATGCAACAACAACGAGTTGTGTTACTTCTAATGTTTTGGGAGTTTGCAATGATAATACAAATCCATTTCGACAAACGAAGAAAAATCTTTGATATAAACATATTTCTCTTTGTTCATTTACAACAAGTGATGAAATGTTTATCGCAAACAAACAAATTTTTTCCCATAAAAGAAACTCAAAAACGATATGCATTTTTTCTCTGCGTGTAGGTCTCTATTTTAAAATCTACTTTGAAGTTGCGGAACAATAAGAAATGAGTTTTAACTTACTCATTTTTTTTATATTTCTCACTTGTGTCAAATATTTTTCGGAGTTAGTATTTTTTTGTACATATGAAACATGTATCATTCAAAAGGGAAACAACAAATTCAGTAACATGGATCTAATTAAAATTTTGGAATCAAAATTTCTAGGTGTTTCTTCTTGCATTTTATCGAGCACAAAAAACTGTTATCAAAATGAAGAAACATTTCCAAATATTTTTTTATTTAATCGGAATATACGTATAAAGATTTTGAATAAACATCATGTTACTCATGTCCTATATAAATTAAAAACCCCAAAACTCATTAGACATCCTATTTAGACCTATACTTTCTAAAAAGCATATCCAATTTTCTGCATTTATCACGGAAAAAATGCGGGCTTGAAGGGTTAAGCGCCGAGGAATTTGATATTGTGTAATATTTCTTCAAAATATATATCGAGGGCTTATATTCAAAAGTGGCTATGAACCATTTTCTCGAAAATGAGTCAGTTGTCATATAAATTTGGAAAAGATTTTTTTCTAAAGCCACTTTTAATTTTCTGATTTGGCTATCCACTCACACGTTAGTTTTTTACTGTGAAGGGGCCTATCTCGCCTTCGCAACATGAAGAAATAAAAACTCTTTATGGCAGAGGTACCATGAAGCTTTTGAGAAATATTTCATGTTGTCATTTTTTGTATCAGTTTTGCATACTCAGAAGCAAAACTATTTGTTTGATTTAGGGTTATACATTTGAAATATCTGAACACTCACACGTTTTTCTCTAATTCACTGAATTAAGCATTTTATTCAGAGCACAATAATACTACATACAAATCATTTATCGTTATACTGAATTAAGCTTTTTATTTAATCCTTTTATTTTCAGCACCACGTTATTGGGACGAATTGGCATTGGCTGCATGACTTAATTAAAAAGGTAAGCAATACCACATAAAATATTGTAGTATACAAATACGATAGAGATATAAAAGAAAATTAGAAGAAGGTGAACAGATTTCCATCAGGATGATGACACTGTTGGTCTCGCCTAGACGTAGTACAGGGTTTTCCAAGAAAAGGTGTTTTTTATTCAAAGAAAAATGCCACTTTTTGAGATAAATGGTCGGATGTTTATTTCATAATAAAGAGAACCAAATGGCCACCACGACCTCGCTTACAGGACCGTATCCTTTTCATGAAATTTTTGTCCTCGATAGCCTCACAAATTCCATCTTTGAGGTCTTGAATCAACGCTGTGCTCTTGGCGTAGACCTTATCTTTCACGTGGCCCCAAAGGAAGAAGTCGCAAGGCGTTAAATCACATGATCTAGGTGACCAACTGTGATCACCTCTTCGAGAGATAACACGGTCCGGAAACGTTTCTCGTAAAAGATCAATGGTTTCGTTGCTTGTGTGGCACCATAAAAAATAATTACTCATCTCTCGATAGCGCAATCCATTCACCGTAACTTTTGATCCAACCTCATTTTCGAAAAAGTAAGGTCCAATTACCCCGCCGGACCATAAACCACACCAAACAGTAACACGATGAGAATGGAGAGGCTTCTCAATAATAACTCGGGGTTTCCGAGTCCCAGATGCGACAATTTTGCTTGTTGACGTAGCCACCGAGGTGGAAATGGACCTCATCAGTCAAGATAATTTATCGATGGAATTTTCATTCATGAATTTTAATAATTCCAATGCGTTGTCGAAGCGTGTATCGTTCCATTTTTATACCCTCCACCTCCAGGATGGGGGTATACTAACTTTGTCATTCCGTTTGTAACACCTTGAAATATCGACCTGAGACCCTAGCATCTAAACGAAAGGAGCTAGGAGGTCCAAATTATGCATAAATACGTCTTATAGTCGTAAATCGGTTGGTATTGAAACTAGGCGAAATCGGCACAAAGGGAAAAATTGTTTCCCTCACAAGGACTAAAAATAATCATAATAATTGCCAATATTTTAGAGTATTTAGGCATGTTTTTCAATGTTTTCTTGTTTTTCTGTTTGTACTTACTTGATATTGGGTATGCGCATTCCTCCTATAACAAAAACGTGCACCATAAAGTAATTTTTTTTTCGTAGGATGTGAAATGGGGTAAAAAGGGATAAAAAAGGTACATATTAAACAACACAAATTCGGTGTGCACATTCCTCTAAATGAGTAGATACATAATATAAAAGTATTTTTTGGAAATTCGTACTTTTAAGGGATAAAATGGGAATAGAGAGATAAAAAAAATGAAATTCGGTGTATACATTCCTCTGATTGCAGAGACACGTAAAATAAAATGATTTGTCGAAATTCGTACTTTTTGGGGTTCAAATGGCAAAAGGGGATAAAAATAGTACCAACCAAATGAAATGGTTGAATAGTACCAAGTAATGAAATTCGGTGTATACATTCCTCTGATTGCAGAGACACGTAAAATAAACTGATTTTTCGAAATTCGTACTTTTTGGGGTTAAAATGGCAAAAGGGGATAAAAATAGTACCAACCAAATGACCGCAGCTAGAGTCATAAAATTTGGGGTATACATTCCACTGACTGCGTAGAGACTGAAAATGAAAGTTTTTTTCCAAATTCGAACTTTCAAGGGATACAATGGGTACAGAGGGATAAAAATAGTACCAACTAAACGACAACAACTAGAATGATGAAATTCGGTGTGTACATCCCTCTAATTGCGTAGACACGTTAAATAAAGACATTTTATAAAGTCATACTCTTCATCTGACTGCATAGACACACAAAATAAAAAGATCCTTCCAAATTCGTACCTTTTACTTTTACGGCAAAAATTGGTTGAATCATGAAGTTAAGTTATTTTGCACTGTGTACGTCAGACAATGGATTTTCAATATTTATTCTTTTAGAATTAAAATAGAATAGACTGCAGCACCCACTATCACCAGTATTTATGATATTTAAGCTTTTTGAAAATATAAATATAAGAATATTTATTTTTTGAACTGACTTGAAGTATTATTTCGATATGTAATCGTATTGGTAGCCTTGCCTTATAAGCGTGGTTTGAAATAAAAAAAATATTATATTTATTTATAAAATTATTTTTTTCAATATTTGTATTGGTTTTGGTTTGGCTATATTAAAAAAATTATATTTTCCTGTAATATTACTGCACTTCTACGAAAATCGATAGCCTTTGTGGACTGCAATCCATGGTGGAGGGTATATAAAGTTCGGCCCGGTCGCACTTAACACCTTTTTTACTTGTTGTTAGTAATAGTGTAGTTTCTACTTGTCAAATGTCAAAGAATCAAAACTTCAAAAGTGACAGCTACCGAAATACCGGGTGATTCAAAATAACACCCCTTGTTGGTAAACCCTGTATAACACAAAATAAATAGTTCAATTTTTCTGTGCGCTCCAAATATTTTTTATTCAAACACAAGAACTGAACTTTTGCTGGACAAAAGGGTTTGGAATTTCTTGACACAAAACTGAAGAAAAGTCACCAAAAATAAATATCAATTTGTCAAAAGCCAATAATAAACAAGAAACCGCAATTACAATACAATTTGATTTTTCACATTTCTTCCCCTATTACGCGTTCTATTCTTCAATTTTCGCCATGGAACGTCTCCCTTTATTTAGTGTCTCTAGTCGAATGAATGTGATTGACAGAGGTTACTGTCATCTGCGAATGAGTAGATTCAAGGCGTATTTATAAAGGTGATAGCAGGAGCCCAGCTGACTGAAATTTTTTTCATTCAAAAGTAACCGAAACTGTCAAATCCCATATATTTTGCTTTGACATTATGGCTTTCCATTCAAAAAATTACTTGCATTTTGTTGTTGCCGAATTTGTTGTTGTTCTAGTGCTATCACCTGTATAAATACGCCTTGAGTAGATTTGATTTAAAAACTGATTCAAAAGGTAGCCAATGAAAATAAGAAAAAGAGAGGGAGAATGAAACGACCCCTTTGGGTATCCTGCGGTCAGCCTATATTCATCGGATGAAAACCCATCTACAACATCAAGTATAGTGTGATCTCTGAGGAAGCTCGATATAGATCGAGATAAATCACAGCCAACTCTAAAAGTGATGAACCATGCCAAACTATATCAAATTCCTAGGATATATCTAGATGAACTTATTCTCACCAAACTTGTAGATATCAGGTCTCCCTTCGCTCGACTCCTATGGAATATAGGTATGTGTTCTGTTATAGGCCTCCATGAATTCCTTCTTCGAGATGGAAAATATGTAGAACAATCCTACCTTCGACATCACGAGTACATTTTAGTAGAGTTTGCATTTACGGGATTAAATATATTCGCATTATTTTACTTTTTTTGATGGTTATACACTTATAAATTTTCCGAAATTATCTTTTGAGTAAAGCCAATTTAAAGTCGAAACATAATTCTGAAAGCATTCCTTTTGTTCCCACAATTATCATTCGAACTATTTAAAGATATCCAAATGTAGAATTAAACTCTTCACGAATGTGAAAAACTGAGATACTTGAGATTATTCGCAGTTGTTTAAGTATTTGGAAGCAACAACAGTGCAGACATTCGAATAGCAGACGGACAGGCGTCACGACGGTGATGACTGCTCCAGTAACACCAATCGCATGGAAAATTCTTGTTAAGAAAGAAAAAACACGTTGAAAAACAAGAAAATTCCATTGAGTTCAACCTGCAAAAAAGCAAAGTATTTGTACATAAGTATTCAACCCAAACATTTTCTTGCCGACCTTTGCTCCTTCTTCTTTTATTGAAGCCGACGTTTAATGTGATAATGCGCAAACCCGTGCACACGGGCAGCAGAAAATAAAGGAATGCTGTCCATTTTGGTTTGCTCAAATAGAAACCCTCGGTGAAAAAAATTATGATCTTGAAAATACTCTCAACTTTGGGCCAACGCAGTTAAGTCAGAAGAAGGAACGAGGTGGTGGCAGCGGAGGACGAAACGCATTTAAGACATTTTTGTGTTTAACCGGCATGTAACGCGCTAAGACGGGTAGGCAGGCAAGCAGGCAGCGTCTAACGTTAATTCATTTGCGTTTATCTGGTGTTCCCGGGTATTTCTTGTGCAGGGACTTTTAGCGTTTGTTGCCAGTATGTTTTTGTGGGTTAAATGGAATGGCTTGATGGGGGGATTTGCTGCTTAGGTCCGTTCGGTAGTTTGGTTCTGTATGCGAGGAGAATACCTTTTTGCTTTGTTGGTTGGCTGGTTGGTCTCAAATGTTGGCAAATGTTTGGAATAGTTTTTTGTGGGTTTGTTTTGCATTATTTGGCAAAATGTTGTGGTCGTGTTATTCTCACACTGTGGTTTTGTTGTGCTATTTTTACAAAACTAGTCAGTTTTTGTTGTTGTTTCATTTTTCTTTTGAGAAGGACACACGAATCAAGGCAAAAAATGATAAATTAAATTGTTTAAACAAATTTAGTGAAGACAAAAGATGAAAAATTGTGATAAGTTAAATTTCATTAAAACCGTCGGGTCGGCTGCATTGACTTGAAATAAGTCTAGTTGAATTAATTTAATTTAATTATGATGTCCCAGAAAAAAACTGCTGCTCCGTTTTTTCAGTTAGTTAGAGATTGACATAAGAGCTAAGATAAGATAAATCTAAATATGACTGAGTGACTGACTGATCACTCCCCAGACCAAACGGCTAGAATCATGAAATTTGGTGTGTACATTTCTCTTACAGTGTAGAGGTGTGATAAGACGGGATTTTTCGAAATTCGTACTTTTAAGGGGTAAAACGGGGTAAAAATGGTACCACCGCAATGACAAAACCGCTGGGACTACAATCTTGAAATTTTGTATTCCTCCTGCGGCATGAAGACAACCCAAAAAGTGACATTTTACAAATTCGTACTTTTGGGGGGTTAAATGGTACAAAAAGGGACAAAAATGGTACCTATAACATGGTTGAAGCTAGAATCATGAAATTTGGTATGTGCATTTCCCTTACAGTGAAGAAATCAGATTTGAAGGGAGTTTTTCGTAATTCGTACTTTTAAGGGGTAAAATGGGGTAAAGAGGGATACAAATTGTACCACCGCAATGACCTAGAATCTTGAAATTTGGTACAAAAATGTCTCTTATAGCTTCAACGCGCCCAAGAAAATATTTTTCAAAATTCGTACTTTTTGGGAGTGAAATCGGGAAAAAGGGATAAAAATAGTACCACCGCAATGACCAAACGGCTGGGCCTAGAATCGTGAAATTTGGTATGGACATTCCTCTTATAGCATGAAGACATACCAAAAGATTACATTTACAAAATTCGTACCTTTGGGGGTCAAATGGTACAAAAAGGGACAACAATTGTACCAACAACATGACTGAATGGCTAGAACCACGAAATTTGGTATGTACATTTCTCTTACAGCGATGAGATCAGATTTGAAGGGAGTTTTTCGTAATTCGTACTTTTAAGGGGTAAAATGGGTTAAAGAGGGATACAAATTGTACCATCGCAATGACCAAAGGGCTGGGTCTAGCATCTTGAAAATTGGTAAACAATTCCTTTATAGCTTCAACGCGCCCAAGAAAATATTTTTCAAAATTCGTACGGGTTAAATCGGGTAAAAAGGGATACAATAATGAAATTCGGTGTGTATATTCGTTTTACAGCGCAGATCACTAATAAGAAAGCATTTTTCGAAATTTGTATTTTTAAGGGATTAAATGGGATAAAAATTGTACCACCATCCTGACCAAACGGCAGGGCCTAGAATCTTTTAATTTGGATTGGGCATTACTTTTATAGCACGAATGCGACCAAGAAAATATTTTTACAGTCGTACTTTTTGTGGGTGATATCGGGTAAAAAGGGATAAAAATGTTACCAATCAAACGGATGGAGCTGGAATAATAAAATTCGGTGTGTACATACCTCAAAACCCTTAGAAACGCAAAATGACAGAATCTTTTTAAGTTCGTACTTTTAGTAGGTAAACGGGGAAAAGGGGATACAAAAGGTACACGTTTGACGCTACAATAATGAAATTCGATATGTATATTCGTTTTACAGCCCAAATCAGTGATAAGAAACCTCTTTCGAAATTTGTAATTTTAAGGGATTAAATGGGATAAAAATTTTACCACAGCCCAGACCAAACAACTGGGCCTAGAATCATGAAATTCGGAACGGGCATTACTTTTACAGCTCGAATGCGACTAAGAAAATATTTTTCAAAATTCGTACTTTTTGTGAGTGAAATTGGGTAGAAAGGGATACAAAATGGTACCAATCAAACAGATGGTGGTGGAATCATGAAATTCGACGTGTACATCCCTGAAAATTAGTACTTTTAAAGAGTAAACGAGAAAAGCGGGATACAAAATGTACCAAGAACATGGATGACGCTACAATAATTAAATTCGGTACGCATATTCGTCTTACAGTGTAGATGAGTAATAACAAGGAATTTTCCGATATTTGTACTTTTAAGGGATTAAATGGGTTAAAAATTTTACCAAAATACTGTGCTTAGAATCTTGAAATTTGGAACGCTCTTATAATACGACCACGAAAATATTCTTCATTAATTTAAAGTTTTAGGTGTGAAAATAGGTAAAAACGGATAACAGCGGTACCAATCATGAAATTTGGTAAATTTCATGCATAGAAACACAAAATAAATATATTTTTCGAAATTCGTAACTTTTTATATCCCTATTGTACCAACAACACGGCTGAAACTAGAATCGTGAAATTCGGTGTGTATATTCCTCTGACAGTGCAGATGCCAAACATTAACTGATTTTCAATATTTATACTTTTGTATATGTACTTTAAAGGGGGAAGCGGATCAAAAGTGGTACAAATGATACCAACCAAAATTGGGGATTTGGGATAAAGATAGTACCAACCAAAGTTTTCAGCTAGAATATGAAAAGAAATTCGGTGTGTAGATTTCTCCGAGTACATAAATTAATCTTTCGAAATTTTTATGTTGAAGGACACAAACGGCACAGAAAGAGTTATGTGTGAACATTATCTTTTTTTTATTTGGACCAAAGCTTATGTCAATTTGCGTGGAAAGTATAGAAGTTATATTAGGTTTAATTTTACGTACGGGTCGTTTGTTTTGAAATATGGACTATACGTGTGTGGATATCATAAGATGTATATCAATTTCCACCATTTTCGAATTTGAACTAAGTTTGGGAAAATAGTACTATGTGCAGAGTATGAATAAATTTTTTAAGTCCCTTCCAGAGTCATCGTGTATACCAGCGAGCCAGACGGACGTGAAAGGGACTTGGGACATACTTATGGTTTTAAATCTCTCCTTCAATGCGTTACACTTTTATTCTATCCCAAATGATATTTTCACAGCTTAAGAAATAAACGTGCAACTAATTTTCTACTTTATAGGATTTTTTGTAGAAAAATTGTTTCCATTTTGTGCCTATAAATTAAACTATTGACTACGTATAAACGCTGAAAGTGATATCCTTAAAAACAGTTTGAATACTGATACAAACTAATGTCTTACCATACCATTTTTCCGCGTACGAAGTAGCGGGTATTTGTTAGTTAAAATATATATTTGTAGAAATATACAATACTTTTATTTAAGAAATTTACAAGAAAAGAAAAGATTTAAACTTTTGAAAAGTTCTGTTAAATATCCCTATCAACCTATCTCTGGACAGGTATGTTTATAGCACCACCAATTTTTAGTAATTTTTCTCTACGAACGTATTATAATTTTTAATTGTTATAAGGATTAACAAATGAAAGGACTTTTTTGGAATTTTTATTCCACTTCCTAAAGCCACACAAATAATTAAGTTTGTTAATTTGTATACACTCTCAGTTCGTATCAAGATCACTTTACTAGGACTAGCATTTTTATACCCTCCACCTCCAGGATGGGGTATATTCACTTTGTCATTCCGTTTGTAACATCTTGAAATATTCATCGGAGACCCCATAAAGTATATATATTCTGGGTCGTGGTAAAATTCTAAGACGATTTAGCCATGTCCGTCTGTCTGTCTGTTGAAAGGAGGTTCAAATTTTTCCTAAATGTGTCATATGGTTGTAGATCGGTTGGAATTGAAAGTGGCCGAAATCGGCCCAGAAGGAAAAATTTTTCCCTCACAAGGACTGAAAATACCCCTAATATTTAGAGTATTTCAGTCTGTTTTTTGAACATATTAGCTTGTATTTACTTGAAATTTGCAATGCACATGCCCTTTATAGCATAATAGGGCACCATAGAGTGTTTTTTATTTGTAGGGGGCGAAATGGGACAAAAAGGGATAAAAATGGTACCTATCAAACGACAACAGATAGAAACACGACATTTGGCGTGTACATTCCTCTAATAGAGTAGATACATAATATAAAAGTATTTTTTCTAATTTCGTACATTTAAGGGGTTAAATGGGGATAGAGGGATAAAAATAGTACCAACCTAACGACTGCACCTAGAATAATGAAATTCGGTGTATACGTTACTCTGATTGCGTAGACACGTAAAATAGAAGAACTTTCCAAAATTCGTACTTTTTGGGGTTCAAATGGAAAAAGGGGATAAAAAAAGTACCTACCAAATGACCGCAGCAAAAATCATAAAATTCGGAGTATACATTCCTCTGACTGCATAGACACGAAAAATAAAACGTTTTTTCCAAATTCGTACTTTCAAGGGATACAATGGCTACAGGGGATAAAAATAGTACCAACTAAACGAATACAGCTAGAATGATGAAATTCGGTGTGCACATCCCTCTTATTATGTAGATACGTAAAATAAACAGAGTTTAGATAGTCATACTCTTGAGGGGGCAAAATTGGAAAAAGGGGATAAAAATGGTACTAACAAAATGGCCGCTGATAGAATCATGGTGTATACATTCCTCTGGCTGCATAGCCACGTAAAGTAGTTTTTTACAAATTCGTACTTTATTTTGTTGCTTTTACGACAAAAAATGATAGAATCATGAAGTTGTCTTATACTGCGTACGTGAGTGATAAGGTATTTTCAAAATTTATACTTTTGAAATTAAAATAGGATGGAAATACAAGCAACCCAACGACTGTAGCTGAAAATACGCTCTCTATCCTCCAATATTTAGGGTATTTATGATTGCTCCCTTATATTTACTTTATGAATTGAAATATTATATCCATTATATATATAGTATACAAATATTGGTAGCCTTGGCTTATTAATTAAATTTCTGATTTTCATACAGTTAAAATTTGTTACGGACATTCCTCTTGTAGCTTGGAAGCACCACAAAGAAAATAAAAGTTTTAGCTTGCGAAATGGGACAAAATGGGATAAAATATAGTACCAATGATACGACAACAGCTAGAATCATGAAATTCGGTGTGTACGTCCCAATAATTCGTAGACACGTAAAATAGAGAGATTTTTCGAAATTCGTACTTTTAAGGGATATAATTAAAAAGAGGGATAAAAATGGGGCCTACCAAACTGCTGAAGTTGAAATCATGAAATTCGGTGTATACATTCTGACTATGAAGACTCGAAAAAAGTTTGTTTTCGAAATTTGTACATTTGGTCGGGGAATGTGGCGAATCTGGGGATATTGGGAATGGGGATATCTTTAAAATGTATACATTTCTTATCACTTTGCCTGTATCTGAAAATGCTTCTTGGCGACTGACAATCGCCTTTCACAATTACAGCATTTTATTTATATATAGTAGTCGATTTTAAACAGTGCACATAAGTATACATTATAGTTTGAAATAGTAAACAATTATAGTAATGTGCATAAA
This sequence comes from Polietes domitor, assembly GCA_947397865.1. Lineage (NCBI taxonomy): Eukaryota > Metazoa > Arthropoda > Insecta > Diptera > Muscidae > Polietes > Polietes domitor. Next base: position 54,965,501 of record OX377620.1, read on the forward strand.
TATATCACAATTTTCGCAATATGGTACTGTACGTCTATGTAAAGTCGACATCCTGTAATCTGCTGGTAATACTGTGGAATGCACTCCGTGGTGGAGGGTATATAAGATTCGGCCCGGCCGAACTTAACGCCTTCTTACTTGTTAACCTTCTAAACGCGAACTCGGCTGATCTGAATTATACAGATATTTGCATGTTCCAAAATTTTGTTTCGTAAGGTACTATCATGAAAATATTTCTAATTTGACAGTGAGCATTGTCAAACAAACGTTTTTTTGCGAATTATAAAGGTCTTCTTTCAAATAAGATTATAAGTATAATATAACATGTACTACATGCATACAATGTGGTGCTACCAAAGATAAAAATAAGGTCATCATACACATATGCATGTAGGTACATATCTCGGAATGTATATCTCCACTTCATGTAAACACTAAAAATTCATTTATAAACCAATTTCTCTTTTAACCAGCTTTTCATTGTTTTATATGAACCAATTTTTGTTTTTCTCTCTTTCATATGTACATATGAAAAATATTCTTGTTGCTATTGTTGCTGTTGTTGGTTTACTAGTGTTTTCAGTGAAATGCGAAAAAAACAAATGGAACAAAAAGTATTAAAGTATTTGCACTTTGTTGCTGCAGTTGTTTGTATATTGGTTTAACTTAAAGCGATATAAAAGGAATTACAAAATATTGTATTTAACAAAATTGCAACAGCAGCAACAAAAGCAACAAATAAAACTCAATTCCCAACCAAATATTGTATGTGCATGCATATGCATGAACACGTGTGGTTAAGCTGAAAATATTTTGTTGTTTTTTGAGGATTCTCGGTTCTTTTTTCTAGTACCAGAGCCACCGGTATGGTAAAGACAAATATTTGTATAAATTGTTTTATAGTTGTATAGAGTTTTTTTTCGAGAATACTTTTTATAGTTTTCGTTGCAGTGAATTTTCGCAATCAAATATATTTCAAAAGTATTTATAGTTGTTAGTTGTATTATTTGTATTTTGAAGAGTTTAAATGTGAAATAATTGGAGTTAAACACTTGAAGTTAATACCATACCATACTTACTTTTCGAGAAAGCGTTTTATGAGCAATTATGGGTATAGGGTAACAAAGAAGATCGAAAATCAAATCTCAATATTAGCATGTCTAAAAAGCACCATATTTTCTCAAAAATCAATGCAAACCAAATCTCAATAAATCATACATTTTGTACTCACTCAAATCGTCGTACTGATTAGAACCGGCACCATACTCAAACGACATTATTATGGAGAAGCTTTACATTGTGTGATGCACCGCTGAATAAAAAAGATAAATGTTTCTACCCAACATAAATTGTTGTACAAAATTTGACCAAAATCTGTTACATAGGATAGCCTCACTTAAAACTAAAAACAGCAAGAAATACGTTGAGATCGGCCCCGCCAATTCATTTTCTTTTTCCCAATTATGACTAAAAGATCGATATTTCTTTACTTTTTGTCTCTACACTTTCACAGTGTATACAATGAATTTCATAATTTTAGCTACAGTACCATTTGTATATCCTTTCCACCTAAAGGTCGAATCAAAAAGTTCTTTATTTTACGAGTGTTTTCATAGTGAATCATTTTGTACAATAAAAGTAATCAGCCGTGTGCTCGTACCATTTTTACGAAATTAGTGGGATGTACAAACATTATTTTTAGTACTACAGGGTGGCGCAGAATGACCTATATGGTTTAAGCGGTTTATAACTTTTTATACCCTACACCACTTCGTGGACTAGGGTATTATAAGATAGTTTTCCGCCAAATGTTTGTAACACCAAGAAATAATCGAGCTAGACCCACCTTTAGGTATACCGATCGGCTTAGATTCACCAGCTGAGTCGATTTAACGATGCCTGTCTGTCCGTCCGTCTGCTGTCCATCTAAGCTTGTTCGCACTCTTCAGGTCGCAATTGTTGACCGATTATCATGAAATTTGCAAGAATTTACTTTTTGGGCCAAGGACGATCGGTATTGAATTTGGAGGAAATAGCTTCAGATTTAGATATAGTCCCCATACAAATGTCGCTCCCGATTTGACTTTTTCCGCCCTATAAAGCACATATAGTATCCGATTTTCTTCAAATATTGCATAACAACTTATAATCTAACTAGAAATACCTGTGACGAAAACGGGTAAGATCGGTTCAGATTTAGATGTAGCCCCCATACAAATGTCGCTCCCGATTTTACTTTTTCCGCTCTGAAATCCAGATACTACACCCGAATTTCTTTAACATTTGCACAACATTTTATAATTGAACTAGAAACACCTATGCTGAAAGTGGGTAAGATCGGTTCAGATTTAGATATAGCTCCAATACAAATGTCGCTCCCGATTTGACTTTTTCCGCTCTAAAATCCACTGTACCCGATTTTCTTCAAAATTGGCACAACATTTTATAATCGGGCTAGGAACACCTATGCTGAAAGGTAAAGGGTGATTTTTTAAGAGCTTGATAACTTTTTAAAAAAAAAAAACGCATAAAATTTGCAAAATCTCATCGGTTCTTTATTTGAAACGTTAGATTGGTCCATGACATTTACTTTTTGAAGATAATTTCATTTAAATGTTGACCGCGGCTGCGTCTTAGGTGGTCCATTCGGAAAGTCCAATTTTGGGCAACTTTTTCGAGCATTTCGGCCGGAATAGCCCGAATTTCTTCGGAAATGTTGTCTTCCAAAGCTGGAATAGTTGCTGGCTTATTTCTGTAGACTTTAGACTTGACGTAGCCCCACAAAAAATAGTCTAAAGGCGTCAAATCGCATGATCTTGGTGGCCAACTTACCGGTCCATTTCTTGAGATGAATTGTTCTCCGAAGTTTTCCCTCAAAATGGCCATAGAATCGCGAGCTGTGTGGCATGTAGCGCCATCTTGTTGAAACCACATGTCAACCAAGTTCAGTTCTTCCATTTTTGGCAACAAAAAGTTTGTTAGCATCGAACGATAGCGATCGCCATTCACCGTAACGTTGCGTCCAACAGCATCTTTGAAAAAATACGGTCCAATGATTCCACCAGCGTACAAACCACACCAAACAGAGCATTTTTCGGGATGCATGGGCAGTTCTTGAACGGCTTCTGGTTGCTCTTCACTCCAAATGCGGCAATTTTGTTTATTTACGTAGCCATTCAACCAGAAATGAGCCTCATCGCTGAACAAAATTTGTCGAACCGAACATTTCGAACCGAACACTGATTTTGGTAATAAAATTCAATGATTTGCAAGCGTTGCTCGTTAGTAAGTCTATTCATGATGAAATGTCAAAGCATACTGAGCATCTTTCTCTTTGACACCATGTCTGAAATCCCACGTGATCTGTCAAATACTAATGCATGAAAATCCTAACCTCAAAAAAATCACTCTTTATATACGCAGGGAGTGTAGGGTATTATACAGTCGGCCCAGCCCTTAGCCTTTCCTTACTTGTTATTTATGCGATTATTATAATTTTTTTCTTTTAAATACAGTATTATTGAGTATTTTTTTTTCAATGATCTTTGAAAAATTATATCCTGTAAGTGATGCTCATTTTCTGCTTCGCACATACGTGCTCTTTTTAGCATATTTTCCATAATAGAGATTGAGACACCACTTTAATTTTCAAAAAAATAAGCGCCAGTTATACTTTTTAAGGATACACCGCACCAAACAGTACACTTAAGTGGGTCGCTGATGAACTGCTCTTGTATTTTCCGTAGCCCAAATCCTGAAGTTTTGCTGATGACATACCCATTTAATAGAAAATGGGTTTCATCGCTCAGTAACAAATTGTGAATTGTGACTCTTGGTTTGAAAAATAAAATTCAATTATTTTTGTACGTTGTTCGTAAAAAAATAATAATTAAAAATGTTGTAAAGAATTCAAACCATATAGCTCAATCTGCGCCACCCTTTAGATGGAAAAAATGCCCTCTGATCTGCAGCTATTAGACATATGTGTGTGTCTGAAGATTGGATTGTTTAATGATGATCTGCAAAATATTTCGTCGCTGGGTCAAGCAGTCTGCGAGCTAAACGCCCCTGAAAAGCTTTAAAAATAACGTTTTCCCCGTGTAATTTTGTTTATGTTGCATTTTTGTTCAATGTTTTTCTGAATTAATAAACCTTAGGAAGCACTTTAAATATATTTTTTTATTCTTGACTTAGAATAACTCATCGGTAGTATTATTGGACGTTTAAATTGTTTCTTTATTGTGGGTTTTAACAGTGTCAGCTAATAACTCATATTTCTAGGAAACATATTGTAAAATATGTTATGAAATATAAACTTTTCGAATGATGCTTAAATTATGAATATCGGACGATAAATGACGACATTAACTCAATTTTTGTGAAATAATTTAATACAGGCGATGAATTTTCAATCTTTCTTTTACAAAAATGACCGTCAATTTCCTTCCGATGTTCATCATTTAGGCATCATTCCAAAGGTATTGACTGCTACTTATTTTTTAAAATACAAAAAATAGGAAAAAATCAGTTATCACTATGAAAAAAAACGACTAATCTATATATAAAGAGTGATTTTTTTGAGGTTAGGATTTTCATGCATTAGTATTTGACAGATCACGTGGGATTTCAGACATGGTGTCAAAGAGAAAGATGCTCAGTATGCTTTGACATTTCATCATGAATAGACTTACTAACGAGCAACGCTTGCAAATCATTGAATTTTATTATCAAAATGCGTGCTCTGTTAAGAAAGTTCAGAAAGAAAGAAATTGTGTTCAGCGACGAAGCTCATTTTTGGCTCAATGGGTACGTAAATAGGCAGAATTGTCGATTTTGGAGTGAATATCAGCCAGAAGCATTGCAAGAGCTACCAATGCATCCAGAAAAAGTCACAGTTTGGTGCGGTTTATGGGCTGGTGGCATCATTGGACCGTACTTCTTCAAAGATGATGCGAATCGTAACGTAACTGTGAATGGTGAGCGCTACCGTGAGATGATATCCAACTTTTTTTTGCCCAAAATGGAAGAACTGAACTTGGTTGACATGTGGTTTCAACAAGATGGCGCTACATGCCACACAGCTCGCGATTCTATGGCCATTTTGAGGGAAAACTTCGGAGAACAATTCATCTCAAGAAATGGACCGGTAAGTTGGCCACCAAGATCATGCGATTTGACGCCTTTAGACTATTTTTTGTGGGGCTACGTCAAGTCTAAAGTCTACAGAAATAAGCCAGCAACTATTCCAGCTTTGGAAGACAACATTTCCGAAGAAATTCGGGCTATTCCGGCCGAAATGCTCGAAAAAGTTGCCCAAAATTGGACTTTCCGAATGGACCACCTAAGACGCAGCCGCGGTCAACTTTTAAATGAAATTATCTTCAAAAAGTAAATGTCATGGACCAATCTAACGTTTCAAATAAAGAACCGATGAGATTTTGCAAATTTTATGCGTTTTTTTTTAAAAAAAAGTTATCAAGCTCTTAAAAAATCACCCTTTATATAAATGAATCTGTGTTTGTATGTTTGTTTGTTTGTTCTTTATAGCAGCCGAAACTACTGAACCGATCTTCTTGAAATTTTCACAGTATGTTCATGCTGAACCGGTGGTGAAAATAGGCTATATAAATTTTTGATATTTTCAGTGGGCGTGGCACCTCCCACACAATTTGGGGATTTATTCGTTTTTTATAAATTAGCATATTCGGAATACTGTTGTAGCTATAGTCTTGAATTTTTGTGAAAGTTCACTAATTATTAGTCTGTACAGTTGTGTCAAGGGGCGGTATTGGAAAAGTGGGCGTGGTACCTCCCATACGAAATTATTTTTATAAATTATTATTATATATTCATTCGCCAACAGCCGACTTAAGTCAAGAAAACGGATATTATATTATTTTTCAGTTTTTGTGTTGTTTGATTAGTGAACAATTTGATTGATTTTCTATGTGTTTTTAATGTAATGTAATTTCATCTTACGAATGAAGTTTTTTGTTTAGGTAATGGAAAGGAGGAGAATCACATTTAACAAAAAATCAATTTGATTTTGACATTTTTTCAATTATTCGCCGTAAACTAAAGTTGTCCATGGAACATATCCATTTCTTTATTATCTCAGGGAAGAACCTTGATTATAATTGTTGCATATATTACCGATCAGGACAAAAATTAATATGAAAGCAGATTTTAATTTTGCCGTTTGTTTTTTTTTTTTTTTGCATGGCGAAGCGGGCGGGGGTTCAGCTAGTAATATATATTAAAAGTGCTTTCAATTATGTTGCAAAAATGGAACATAAAACAATTACAAAAGGAAAAATATGTTTATTAGAAGTGTTTTCAATAGCATTTAGCTAAGAGACGACTTAATTCAGCGACGAAATATTTTGCAGATCATAATTAAACAATGAATGGTATATTATAAAATGCATTATGCCTTAGACATCTAGATGGAACATTAAAACAAATAAGACTAAGCAAAAAAGGGCAATCGATAAGACCAAAATTAGTTTATACAGAAATAAAATTGAGCTCTTTGATCAACGTCTCCAAATGAATTAGTCGACACATAGCTTCATACGTCGGCACGGGATTAACAAATGGCACATAAACCAAAGTAAATTTAATAATTTTTTTCTGTAACCTCTCAATGCGATTACAGTATATAATATAACACGGGTTCCATACCATAAAGCCATATTTTAATTTAGATCTGACAAATGTTGTATACAACAATTTACGAGTATAGGGATTAGATAATTCTTTACTATTTTTACTTATAAACGCAAGCACAGTAAAAGCTTTGTATAAGCTTTATAAACTTGCTAACATGATGTCTGTAAATTACATTTTTAAATAATTTTAATGAGGTAAGGCTAATCTACGTGAACACTTAGATTAGTAATATATAACATAGATTAATAATAAATCACATGGTTTATTATTTTGGTAACAAGTACCCTCTTTACAATGATACACATACATTTTTACATTTTTGTGGCGTTTGTGGGAATAAGATGAAATTTCCTTGTGTACCAAATCATGGACCCATGCAAAATGTCACGCCAGCGCACTATGGTCCCAAATCCATTTTTTGACAGAAATTCAAAAAAAATAAAATTGGAAAGTGGTAAATGCGTATATATTTTCTTTATGGCAACACTCCAAGTAATCAAGAAAATATACTGGAGAAAATTAGGTGGCAACACCACAAGCCTGAATGGTACTTAAACTTTGCGTTTCAAAAAAGTGGGATTAATTTTGAAATAAAGCAGTTTTACAAATTAGTTAAAATCAAGACTTAAAAAGAAAATAATAAAGTTACTATATTATGAAAATTGACGGCAAGAATTAGTAGTTGAAAAATTATATTCAACATTTTATGATTATTGTGGTCTTGTAAGTATTCATAGGTCTTGTAATATTGTGATTTGTAGAGAACATAATCTATAAATGTCGTGGACCAAAAGTTATATGTATGACTCAACTTGACTCAAAGTGTAAATGTGAAAGTGTTCGTCTGAGGTTGTAGTTTATGATGGAATTAATATCTCGTCAGCATTTTTCGACAAACTCCAAAAATTGTCATTTTATTTTAGCACAGTTTTTGATTAGCCATAGACATATATATGATTATATCTCTGAATTAGTTTTGTGTACTAGACCCATCAATATCTTATTAAAAGGTATTGAAAGTACCTTTAAAATGGTATACAACCTCATTCTCCTTTTTGTACACATGTATACATTTTACTTTATTTCTTGAAATAATTATTTAAATTGCAGTTTAAAGTATACTATTTGTATGCTATATTTTGCTTTTGTAATAATGTTTAGAAAAACACTTTTCGTCAAAATAAACAACTCTTCATTCTTTTAAGTTTTCATAAAATTTTGTTTTTGTCACCCTGTACCAATACAGGGTGATAATTATGTTGGTTATATATTGAGTTTATATGGGAGGTGGTAGTGGGCGTGGTCCGATCGGCCTAATTTTATTTTTATTTTTTGCGTATAATATGTCTAGCAAATGTGCAAAATTACAAGACTCTATGTTTATTTTTCGACTTTATGCCATAAAAAATGGATTTGGGACCAGTGTGCAGCGTCCAAAATCGAAAAGAATTGTTTAATAATTTTACAAATCATGTAGTAGAAAATAGTTTGCATATTTTTATTTTTGTGGGAACCGACTTCTAGTTATGTATCTCAAAATCAATAATTGTATAACGAAATACCATTCATTCAAATGCTTAATCAATAATCGTATGGACAGCATGATCCAAATGTTACGCATAGCCCGTTATATAAAAAGAAAATTATGAAAGAAATTAGAAATTACTTGAAATCCGAACGAGTTATATTCAAAAAAGTTCTCATGTCTGCTATCTCTCCGGCATTACTGGATTTGACCCTAAGTTAATAGAAAATAAAGAGTGATTTTTTTGAGGTTAGGATTTTCATGCATTAGTATTTGACAGATCACGTGGGATTTCAGACATGGTGTCAAAGAGAAAGATGCTCAGTATGCTTTGACATTTCATCATGAATCGTCTTACAAACGAACAACGCTTGCAAATTATTGAATTTTATTATCAAAATGCGTGCTCTGTTAAGAAAGTTCATTGCGCGCTTCCATTTTATGGTCAGTTTAATCGACCCACTGAAGCGGCTATTCGGGCTATTGTGACTAAATTTCGCACCAAATTTACATTGTTGGACATTAAACCACCAACACGCTTACGTAGAGTGCGAACTGAAGAAAATATCGCAGCTGTATCGGCCAGTGTTAATGATGACCACCAATTTTCGATTCGTCGCCGTTCGCACCAATTGGGTCTCTGTTACTCAAAAACGTGGAAATGCCAAAATTGGACTAAGCGGATGGACCACCTAAGACGCAGCCGCGGTCAACATTTAAATGAAATTATCTTCAAAAAGTAAATGTCATGGACCAATCTAACGTTTCAAATAAAGAACCGATGAGATTTTGCAAATTTTATGCGTTTTTTTTTTTAAAAAAGTTAGCAAGCTCTTAAAAAATCACCCTTTATAATTATTCCATTTGGTTACACTGAATGAATTTTCCTTCATAATATTTATGAAACGATTTCAAAAAAAGGTTTTTCATAAATTTAGTGATTTGTTTCTTAATATGTATGAAAAATTCATAAATAACATGAAATGTTTCATACAATTATTTCATAAACATTTCATAATACAAAATTGTTGAATCTGTGAAACTTAGAACGATGTCATAACATTAAAGAAACAATTCTTAAATATTATGAGATATGTCATAACCAATAAATGTCTTCATAAATATAATGAAGGATTTCATAGAAATAAATTTTAATTTAAATTTTTAGTGTGTCGACTTTATTCGTTGAATGCTAGCAATTCTCATTTGTACTCTGTTAACTCTGAATAAGTATGAAGCCTGATTTAGGTGAAAGACATATTCATTGGAAAGATTCTCGCAATTTTGGTGTGTGTTGATTGGTTAGTCAACGAGTCAAACATTTTTTTGCTATTTTTATACCCTCCACCTCCAGGATGGGGGTATATTAACTTTGTCATTCCGTTTGTAACACCTTTAAATATTCATCGGAGACCCCATTAAGTATATATATTCTGGGTCGTGGTAAAATTCTAAGACGATATAGCCATGTCCGTCTGTACGTCTGTCCGTATGTCCGTCTGTCTGTTGAAAGCAAGATAGCGGCCGAACGAAATGAGGTAGGTGGTTCAAATTTTCCCTAAATGTGTCTTATGGTTGTAGATCGGTTGGGATTGAAAGTGGACAAAATCGGGCCAGAGGGAAAAATGTTTCCCTTACAAGGATTGAAAATACCCCTAATATTTAGAGTATTTCAGCATGTTTTTTGATCATATTATCTTGTATTTACTTGATATTTGTAACTCGCATTCCCTTTATAGCATAAAAGGGCCCAAAGAGTGATTTTTATTTGTAGGGGGCGAAATGGGACAAAAAGGGATAAAAATGGTACCTATCAAACGACAACAGATATAAACACGAAATTTGGCGTGTACATTCCTCTAATAGAGTAGATACATAATATAAAAATATTTTTTCTAAATTCGTACTTTTAAGGGGTTAAATTGGGATAGAGGGATAAAAATAGTACCAACCTAACACCTGCACCTAGAATAATGAAATTCGATAAATACATTCCTCTGATTGCGTAGACACGTAAAATAAAAGAACTTTCCAAAATTCGTACTTTTTGGGCTTCAAATGGAAAAAGGGGATAAAAATAGTACCTACCAAATGACAGCAGCTGGAATCATGAAATTCGGAGTATACATTCCTCTGACTGCGTAGAAACGAAAAATAAAACGTTTCTTCCAAAATTCGTACTTTCAAGGGATACAATGGCTACAGGGGATAACCAGTAAGGAAAGGCTAAAGTCGGGCGGGGCCGACTCTATGATCCACTCCACTTTCAATCCGAATACAATTCAATTCGGTGAAAACGGGAAGGTTTTTTGTGTCCTGTAAATGTATGTGTTTGACAAAAAATTGTATATCGGAAAGAACATTTGTATGAGGATATATTGAAACCTGGAACGAAATAAGTGAAATATAAAATGTATAGTTTGGTCAAAATCGGTTAAACTTATGGGAGCAACATTTGAAATTGGGCTATATTTAAATCTGAACCGATCTTACCCACTTTCACCATAGTTTTGTTTAGTTAGATTATAAGATGTTGTGCGAAATTTAAAGAAAATCGAGCACAATATGTGGCTTTTAAAGCGGCAAAAGTCAAATCGGGAGCGACATTTATATGGGGGCTATATCTAAATCTAAACCGATCTTACCCACTTTTTGCATAGTTGTTTCTAGTAAGATTATAAGATGTTGTGCCAAATTTAAAGAAAATCGAGTACAATATGTGGTTTCTACAGAGGAAAATGTCAAATCGGGAACGACATTTGTATGGGGGCTATATCTAAATCTGAACCGATTTGACCTATTTTCACCATAGATGTTCTTAGTTTAAATATAAGATCTTTTGCCAAATCTGAAGACAATCTGATACAATATGTGGTTTCTAGAGCGGAAAAAGTCAAATCGGGAGCTTAATTTGTATGGGGGCTATATCTAAATCTGAACCGATTTGACCTATTTTCACCATAGATGTTCTTAGTTTAAATATAAGATGTTTTGCCAAATCTGAAGACAATCTGATACAATATGTGGTTTCTAGAGCGGAAAAAGTCAAATCGGGAGCGAAATTTGTATGGGAGCTATATATAAATCTGAACCGATCTGTCCGATATTCCCCATGGGAGTTTCTAGTGGGAATATAAGATGTTTTACCAAATCTGAAGACAATCTGATACAATATGTGGTTTCTAGAGCGGAAAAAGTCAAATCGGCAGCGAAATTTGTATGGGAGCTATATATAAATCTGAACCGATCTGTCCGATATTCCCCATGGGAGTTTCTAGTGGGAATATAAGATGTTTTACCAAATCTGAAGACAATCTGATACAATATGTGGTTTCTAGAGCGGAAAAAGTCAAATCGGGGGAGAAATTTGTATGGGAGCTATATATAAATCTGAACCGATCTAACACATTTTTACCACAGGTGTTTCTAGTTACAATATAAGATGTTTTGCCAATTTTAAAGAAAATCTGTTGTAATATGTGGTATCTAGAGTGAAAAGAGTCAAATCGGGAGTGAAATTCGTATGGGGGCTATATCTAAATCTAAACCGTTTTTCTTCAAATTAAATAGCGTTCGTCCTTATCCCGAAAAACGTCGTTGTGCAAAGTTTCATTTGGTTCTGTCTACAATTGCGACCTGTATCGTGATCACAAGAATAGATGGACGGACGGACGGACGGACGGACGGACGGACGGACAGACAGACGGACTTTGCTAAATCGACTCAGAAAGTGATTCTAAGACGATCGGTATAATTAACAATGGGTCTATCTCGTTTCCTTTTGGGTGTTACAAACAAATGCACAAAGACATAATACTCTCGTGGAGTGTATAAAAATAGTACCAACTAAACGAATACAGCTAGAATGGTGAAATTCAGTGTGTACATCCCTCTAATTGTGTAGATACGTAAAATAAAGAGATTTTTAGATAATCGTACTCTTGAGGGGGCAAAATTGGAAAAAGGGGATAAAAATGTTACCAACAAAATAGCCGTTGATAGAATCATGGAATTCGGTGTATACATTCCTCTGACTGCATAGCCACGTAAAATATTTTTTCTTCCAAATTCGTACTTTATTGTTTTGTTTTTACGACAAAAAATGGTAGAATTATGAAGTTGTCTTATACTGCGTACGTGAGAGATAAGGCATTTTCAAAATTTATACTTTTGAAATTAAAATATGATGGAAATACAACCAACCAAACGACTGTATCTGAAAATACACTCTCTATCCCCAAATATTTAGGGTATTTATGATTGCTCCCTTATATTTACTTTATGAATTGAAGTATTATTTTCATTATATATATACATAGTATACAAATATTGGTAGCCTTGGCTTATTAATTAGATTTCTTATTTTCATACAGTTAAAATTTGTTGCGGACATTCCTCTTGTAGCTTGGAAGCACCACAAAGAAAATAAAAGTTTTAGCGGGCGAAATAGGACAAAAAGGGATAAAATATGGTACCAATGATACGACAACAGCTAGAATCATGAAATTCGATGTGTACATCCCTCTAATTGCATAGACACGTAGAATAGAGGGATTTTTCGAAATTCGTACTTTTAAGGGATATAATTAAAAAGAGGGATAAAAATGGGACCTACCAAACCGCTGAAGTTGAAATCATGAAATTCGGTGTATACATTCTGACTATGAAGACTCGAAAAAGGGTTTTTTCGAAATTTGTACATTTGGGCGGCGAATGGGAATATCTTTAAAATTTATACTTTTCTTATCACTTTGTCTGTATCTGAAAATGCTTCTTTCTAATGGCGACTGACAATCGCCTAATATTTAGGCATGTTCACTTTCACAATTACAGCATTTTATTTATATATAGTAGTCGATTTTAAACAGTGCGCCTAAGTATACATTATAGTTTGAAATAGTAAACAATTATAGTAATGCATAAAAATATCACAATTTTCGTAATATGGTACTGTGCTTCTATGTAAAGTCGACATCCTTTAATCTGCTGGTAATACTGTGGAATGCACTGCATGGTGGAGGGTATATAAGATTCGGCCCGGCCGAATTTAACGCCTTCTTACTTGTTTTATATTGGAAACTTCAGTATAAAATTAATGAAGTTTCTTCAAATCAAATCTATGAAAATTTTCATAAATCATATTATAAAAATTAATGACTGCATTTTACAGTTTCTAAGAAATGTTATGAAATGTTTCTTTGGCAACTTTTTAATGAAAATTTTCACTGAGGTTAAGACAAAATCATAAATATTATGAAGACAATTCTTTCAGTGTAGCCAATAATTATAAATTGAATGTATCACGTGAGAAACATGCCATAAAATATTCCAAAGCTGCTTGTATCTTTCAAGAAAATTAATACCAATAATGAAATAATAATTATTCAATCCGAAACAAATTTTAATATACAAACACTAGTAGGATTTGTACAAATTTAAAATTGTTACTTCGAAAACAAAATTGAGGAAAAAGAACAAGTATGAAATAATCTTAATATTTAATTATTTATCAGAATTAACTAAATTTTAATTAAATATTTATTTATTAAAGTACTCCTGAAGACATTGATTCATATGATTATGAATCATTTGATTAAATAGATTTTTGGAGATTTTGAGTTATTCCAAAGAGCTACGTCTTTGGTGGGCTTTTCATTAATTTCAAAATTTAATTTTTATAAAAAACAACATAAGTTAAATGTTCGATAAAATAGTTTGCAGACTTTCTTTACTTTTTGGATCAAGTGATCAACAAAACTGGAGGTTGGGAGCAACCAAGTTTCCACATAAAAACATCTGCATACATATGAGAGCCACCTTATGCTGGAACTATAAGATATTCAAGGTATTAAGTATTCTTAAATTTTATTCTGCAACACTGTTTTGCGTATAAAATAGAAATCTTTGCCTTAGTGCACCCTTTCACCCTCGTGTAAGAAATGATAATAATATTCTTGCTATTCCACAAATAAAATCGTCTAAAAGCGATAAAAATGAATAAAGCAACAACAATTCCTGAAAGAGCAAAGAAAAAGACAATGACAGTTAGTGAAGTTCTTCGCAAAAAGGATTTATTTTGTTGTCTATAAAATCTTATAAATATTTCTGCAGCTACAAAAGCGAAGAGAAAGAGAGAGAAACACTCGCATATTCTGACAAGGACATGCTTTCGTACTCTGGCAGAATGACACACACACACAGCACGTGTGTGTACCTTAGGTGCATGAGTACAGACAGACACACACACACCAGCTAAAAACTAACGAGGAAACGGAAAAGTGAAAGCTCTCCTGGTATTTGTGGAAATTCATATTCATACGAGTTCCTCGTGGATGTGTGGATAGGTGTGAGTGTGTGTATGTCTGTGTAAACATTCAAGTCGATCTTGCTGTTGTTGTTGGATTGTGCTTGTGTGCGGACGGACGGGCGGACGGATGTTTATGTTTGTGAAAACTGATTTTGCACATTGTTTAAATATTCATAACACGATATCAGACTTATGCTGTTATTTTGCTCACACGCAAATGTTAATGGCTGAAATTGTCATGGAGCATTTATCTGGTGCTGCCGCTGCTCTTTGTTGTTTTTCTTTCGTCCTGCCAACATTAAAGGGCCGGAAGTGAACATTGCGTGGATTTTGACAAGTGGAATTTCATAAAAAGAAAGAAATGCATTAAAAATTTACTACAATGAACTTGAATGTGCTTTAAAACACTTTGCAGGCGCCCATGTGTTTATGCCGCGATGTCCTCACAGTCAAACACAATACGTCTGTGCAATCATTTTGTGTAATATACATATGTATGTACATACGTAAGTAAGTGAGTAAGTAAGTATCTCTCACAGTAAGTGCATTATGCTCTTAAACTCTTACCTTGTTCACTTGTAACGTGTCCTCTTGCCAATGCTGATACATTTGTCACTGTGCCGCCTGATAAAGTATGCAATTCATATAGTTGCGAGTCAGTTACCTTGAGCATGATTTTTTTTCCAGCCAAAAGGACATCGTCGACATGGGTACAGCATGAAATCGAGCTGTGTTGTTGCTGTCATCAAAATACAGCGCAGCAGCCGTATTGCATCATATATATTGGTATGGGTTGAGTGACTTCAACATAAGTACATTTATTTAAAAAGAGGATCACTTGATTATGGTGTACAACATATAAAATGACAAGGTTCGGCCAAAGGATTCTGGTAGAGTTGGTCGCTATGAAATTGTATGTGTGAATTAAATTGTTTGAGTTGAATTAAATTTGGCCCTTTTTGCATTGGCACACAAGCCTCGAAAATTTACTTCACCTTTTAGTACGGTACGCACTACATATGGTGAGTAAATGGGTGCAGTTATAAGATGGCAAAGACTACCGTCCATATAACAACATATTCTAGTTAGGAGGAATTCAATGTTAAATCAACGAAACATTTTCCAAGGTCTTCCGAATTATATAAAAACCAAATTATATACCCTCACTCTCAGAGAACATGTCTGTGGACTTTTGACAAAACAACTTCTCTCGAAATAAGACATTTTTGCAAGATTTTTATATTAAATATAAATTTATAAGACGCTTCTTTTGGTGTAATCCTTGCATTTCGACGCCATTTGGTTAAATATCTACAGTTCTTGACAAGTCAACTTCTTTCATTATATTTGGAAAAAATATTTGATAAAATATCTTATCTGAAAGAATTTAAAAATTTTCTTAAATGCAAGAAATAAAATTGTTATATCCTTTTGACAAAACATCTAAATTGTATTTAATATTTGTTTGCATATATACATTTTGTTTTAACAAAACAACTTCTCTTCAAAGAAGTTGTTTTATCAAAACTGAAATTTAGAATATATTTAACTTGCTTGAGACAAGATAAATTTTATAGAGAACATTAATTTTGACTAAACGACTTCTGTGAAAAGTAGTTCTTATGTGAAAACAAAAACTGATAAAAAGTAAAATATTGTTTCCAAAGAAGTGTTTTTGTGGACTTGAAAATAAATATTCTGATCAAAAGAAGTTGTTTTGGAGTTCATGCGTGGTATAAATTTGGCAGTGCGCCCCGGTAGTCGAGTTGGTAGCGTGCTCGGCTATCAGCGTGGGGGTCGTGGGTTCGATTCCCACCAGAGGATCTGGTCTGTCGCTGCAATAACTAGCTACAATGGTCTTAGTCACCCCGGCTCAGTCCCTGGACCCAAAATTAGAATATAAATTTACTTTGTATTGTAATTCATAATAAATAAATAAAATAAATAAATTTGGCAGCCAACACCACGTTTAAGATATACAAAGGCAGCAATTGGCATGTAAATCATTGCTAGCGACAACAAAATAAGACTCCATTAGTTATTTGTAGGAAAATAAATTGCAAGACGACTCATGCGTATCATATTTTCCGCACAAAAAATCTAGTAGTTTTTCTCTTTTCTACGTGTGTTTTGAATCATATTTTCCAATAAAATGTGTCAAAACTCCTCCGAACAACTGCATTTTTGCCAAATAACAAATCACAAATACAGCTGTTTATTTTATATTTTTTAACAATTCTGCCACATTTTCAGTTAAACAATTTCAGGTGTTTGTCGTTTTTATTATTCGGCAACATTGCCATGTTTAATCATCTGGTATTATTACCACTTCTTATCATCTGGCACCACTGTCATTTAAAAAGAATAAGCTAGGTCAAATACAACTCACATTTGAACATTCGGATCTATTGGACATTCGCACGGATATATTGAACATTCGCACGATTGGCCAAACTTAATATCGGCGACCAATAAAAATTATATTGTTCATGAATTAAGACAAGCGTATTTCTTCGATTTTTGTGCACTACTAAAGGACAAATATACATGGAGGTCACATAGCATTTCAGGTATAATTTTAAATACCTACATTCTTTTCAAGACAATATTATTTTTTTAATCTTCTGTTTTTCTGAAGTTTGAGTGGAAAAACGTTCGATGGCTGAGATACGAAAATAGCAAGCCAGGAGTTTTTCACTACAAATTTTCATTACACCCAGAAGAGTCATTTCAGATGCTAGATATAAACTCGCGTCGCAGTAAAGAGCCATCTCCCCAATTGGCCACAAGCTACAAATCACCTTTGTCTGTATCACAAAAGAAAGATTTATTAGTTATGCTGCCATTAATTGGTACAAATTACCACAGTTGTTATCACAATATTAAGGCGGAAGGAAATATTCCCATTGAAGTTCACCCAGACCTTGACGAAGATGAAGGTATTCAATAATATAATTATGCTTTTAAAATGTGTTGAGTTAGAGTTTTTATTTCCTTCCTTATGAATAATTTTTTGTTAAACTTAAAATTTGTTTTCCCTGCAAAAATATAATATTGTCTAATTAAATTCAAGTAGTTATGTTACGTTAAATATAATAATATTTTTTAAAATAACCTATTTCGACTATTTCTATTAGTTCCATTTTAACAAAAAAACTTGCCTTGAGATAAGCACAAAATATGAATCACGCATTTGTTTAAAACCATTTTCACAAAACAACTTGTGTAATGTAAGTTAATTTTTTGTTGAAAACAATTTCGACAAAACATCCTATCTTTTTATTCTTAAAATCTGTTTCTGAAAATCTGTTTGCATTAGAATATATATATTGGTATCTTCACTTCAATTTAGTATTTAAATTTAATACTACACTTTCACCTTTTCACCATATATTTCAAAATCAAAGTTATTAGATATTTTAATAGTTTTTTCGTTCTCCTGTAAAATTGTAGTTTTTGAAAGAGGTTGTTTTGTCAAAAGGCCACAGATGTGTATGGAAGGACTTAAATTTTGCTGATCGCCGGAATACGTTTGCGGGAGGTACTAGTAGTTTGTGCATTTTTTAATAATTCACATTTGTTAATAATTGGAAAAACGTGATCAAATATGAAGTCATAATGGATTCCAGGCAACGGCAAAGAAGTTATAAAGCATTTAATTTTACCTAGGATAAAGACAATTGTGTGGGAGGTACAAGAAGGTGCGTGGCTGAAGCGTAAATATTTTTTACGTTTAAATTGAATATAAAAACATTTTCAAATATCCAATTGCAAATGATTTAGTCTACCCGTATGGATGTTATGTCGGTTTTATTGTAACTTTGTGTGGGAGGTACAAGAAGGGGTGTGGCAATATCGCCCATATTCCATGCGAATGTAACTTCTATAAAAGCATTGTCAAATACCAAATTTCACAGTATTCCGATCATCCGAATAGAAGTTATAACAGCTTTAATTTTACGTAGTTTAGTGTGATTTGTATGGGAGGTACTAGAAAAAGCGTGACAAAACTCGCCATATTTTACGCACTTAAAGTGCTTATAAAAACACTAGCAGTACCCGCTGCTTCGAAAGCGAAAAGCCAGTTGTTCGTTATTCGTTTCATCCGTCTCTGTTTTTGGATATTATGTATTTGATTTTCTTTTTGTGGATATAGATAAATTTATATTTATAAAAGAGAATGCCGTCCGTGTGAACACGCAAAACTTTATAACGGATCGTCTGATTTTCACGATTTTGGGCTTGATGAATTCGTGTTGGCCCAAGGAAGGACATAGGATGTAAAATTGGTACATAAATATTACTGACCACGAGAATGATAAATATGATGCCGAAATTTGGATTTTCATTTTATGTGTGTGGCAATAGTGTTTTTTTGAGCCAGAAGGCTGCAAATTGGAACGTATATATTACTGACCACAAGAAAGATAAATATGATGCTGGAGTTTGAATTTTCGTTTGGTGGGTGTCTTTTAGCTAGAAGGCTGAAAATTGGAACGTATATATTACTGACCACGATAATATCAATATGATAAGATCAATATGAAACCTGATTTTAATTTTACCATTTGTGGTTTTGCCTGGCGAAGCGGGCGGGGTTCAGCTAGTCTAAAATAAAAATTTGGAAACCTCCTATTAGATAGCATTCATATACAGTCAAAAAAGTGTGTGCTTATCGATGTGTTATCGATGTTTAGCTGAACTCCCTTCGCATTTATAATTTTTATCATTTTCCCGCTCACCCTTTATAAATACAAATTTCGAAAAACAATCGATTTTACTGCGCTTCTACATGGTCATAGGAATTTACATATCAAATTTCACGATTCTACCTACAAAACTTTAGGTGCTACCATTTCGTATCCCTTTTTGTGCCGTTGACTTTTTAAAAGTACAAAAATGTATTTATATTGCACTTCTATATGGTGAGAAGAATTTACATACCAAATTTCACGATTCTAGCTAATTTATTTGGTACAATTTTTATCCCTTTCTGTTCCCCTCACCCCTTATAAGAAAAAATTTCGAAAAATCAATTTTGATTGCGCTTCTACATGTTCAGAGGAATTAACATACCGAATTTCACGATTATAGCTGTAATACTTGTGATGGTACTACTTTTATCCCGCTCACCCTTTAAAAATGCAATGTGCAATGTTTGAATTGATTCCTTAACTCCTTTCGAGCACCAGTGCACCAGCCAGACAGACGGACGGACGGACATGGCTCAAATAACTTAAAAAGTCGTGAAACGGATTTGGTCCAAACATACTCGGGGCTCTTAAGTCCCTCCTTCAATGCGTTACACATTTTTCTGTCCCAAATGATCATTTGTAGAGTGAGGGTATATTTGAAAAAATAATCATTTTCTCAAAAAAATATTGAAATTTATTAAAAAAAAAAACCTTCGTCACTTCGTTTCAAATATGCGCTGCAAACGTCTACATTTGTGCTATACATACTCACCTACAGCAATTTCTGTGATATCAGCAAAAAAAAAAGGAAATACGCATGTGTATTTGCTTCTTTGAAATATTTTCTTTCAGGCCAAATATATTGAAATTTATTAAAAAAATATATTATAATTTTATTTATTTTTTCCCGATGTAAATAGCTGCATTAATACTGACAAATAACATTAATGGTTGGATAAATATATACATTAGGATGGGTCACGAAAATGAATTGTTGCGGTCACCCCCCAGAAATGAAGGTTGGATTGTTTAATGAAGATCTGCAAAATATTTCGTTGCCTGGTCAAGCCATCTCTGAGAGCTAAACACTCCTGAAAACACCTCTAAAAATCATGTTTTTCACGAGTATTTTTATACCCTCCACCTTCAGGGTGGAGGTATACTAACTTTGTCATTCCGTTTGTATCACCTTGAAATGTCGACCTGAGACCCTATAAAGTATACATATTCTTGATAGTCATAAAATTCTAAGACGATCTAGTCATGTCCGTCCGTCTGTCCGCCTGTTGAAAGCACGCTAGCATCTAACCGAAAGGAGCTGGGACGTCAAAATGTTCCATAAATGTGCCTTATAGTCTTAGATCGGTTGGGATTGAAAATGGGTGAAATCGGTCCATAGGGAAATTTTTTTACCTCACAAGGACTGAAAATACCCATAATAATCCATTATATTTTACAGTATTTAGGCATGTTTTTGTCACTATGTCTGTTTGTACTTACTTGATATTGGGTATGCGCATTCCCGCTTTAACAAAAAACGTCCCAAAATGTGCTTCTCATTCGTAGGGGGTGAAATGGAGCAAAAAGGCATAAAAGTGGTATATATTAAACGACAACAGCTAGAAACACAAAATTTGGTGTGTACGTTAATTGAGTAAATACATAATATAAAATTATTTTTTCAAAATTCGTACTTTTAAGGGGTAAAATGGATAAAGAGGGATAAAAATAGTACAAACCAAACGACTGCACCTAAAATAATGAAATTCGGTATATACATTTCGTGTCTACACACGTAAAATAAATAGATTTTTCGAAATTGGTACTTTTTGGGGTTGAAGTGGAAAAGGGGATAAAAATTGTAAAATGACCGCAGCTAGAGTCATGAAATTTGGAGTATACATTCCTGACTGCGTAGACACGAAAAATATAAAGGTTTTTCCAAATTCGTACTTTCAAGGGATACAATGGGAACAGAGGGATAAAGCAAATGGCCGCAGTTAGAATCTTGGTCTGACTGCATAGACAAAATAAAAATATTTTTCCTAATTCGTTTTTTTTTAATTTTTTGTGAATCATGAAGTTATGTTGTCTTGCACTGTGTACGTGAGAGATAATGGATTTTCAAAATTTGTACTTGTGGAATTAAAATATGATGGAAATACAACCTGTAGTGTTTAAGCTAAAGGCTGAAGCCAGGCTCATGAAATTTTCAGGGTAGTTCCCAAATATGACGTAGACGTCGACTAAGAAAAGGTTTTACGAAATTCGTACTTTTAGGGGGTAAAATGGGACAAAAAGGGATAAACATCGAACATTCGTCCTGACTAAACGGCACTAGCTAGAAACATGAAAGTCGGTGAGTTCCTTGCACTGACCATGCAGAAGAGCCACACATAGGGATTTTTCGAAATTTGTACTTTTAAGGGAGGAAAGAGACAAAAAGGGATAAAAATGGTACCAATTTAAGAATTGCAGCTAGAATCGTGAAATCGGTATTTACATTTGAGCTTTTAAGTGGAGAGCGGGACTAAAAAGGATAAAAATTGTACCAACCTTAGGATTACAGCTAGAATCATGAAATTTAGTTTGTAAATTCCTCTGGCCATGTAGAGGCGCCATCAAAATGTATTATTTTCCGAATAAAAGGATCTGCGGTTGTAATTTTTTGTTAACTGGGTAGAAAATGATAAAAAATTTATATACGAAGGGAGTTCAGCCAAAACAGTGCACATCGACAAGCACATTCCTTTGACAGTATATGAGTGCTATGTTTCCAATATACTATTTTAGAAAAAAAATCGAATAAATGCTATCCTGAAACAGAGACGGATAATAACAAATACTTAGCTTTTTGCGGGCGAAGCAGCGGGTACTGCTAGTATATTATAAGCGTGGTTTGAAATAATAAAAATTCTATATTTATTTATAAAATTATTTTTTTTTATATTTTTATTTATTTTGGTTTGGCTATATTAAAAAATTGATACATTCCTGTAATGTTACTGCACTTATACGAAAATCCAAAGCCTCTGTGGAATCCAATCCATGGTGGAGGGTATATAAAGTTCGGACCGGCCGAACTTAACGCATTTTTTCTTGTTTTTGTTGAATTTTTGTAAAAAAAGTATGTATTAAGAGACACTTTGAAGTATTTTAAATATAAATTTGTATTCTTGTCTTAGAACAACGCATTGGTCATATTTTTGGACAGCTGAAAACTCACATTTCTTGGAAATATGTTATGAAAAATAAATAGAAGGGATCAATACCTTTCGAATGATTCCTAAATAAAGAATATCGGACGAAAAATTACGCCACTGGTTCCATTTTTGTGAAATAATTTAATACAGGAGAGCGAACATTTTCAAACTCCTTTTATAAAAATGAGTGCTGCGTCGTAATTTTTTTCTGATGTTTATCATTAGAAATGTATTGGCTGAAACAATTTATTTTTTATAAATTACTATCACCAAATACGAAAGAATTTTCAGCGAAAAACACAAAAAATTACTATAGAGACGTCCAATAATTCGATCAATAAGTTACTATAAGAAAAGAATCAAAATTTATATTAAAAGTGCTTTAAAGGGTCTACTATTTAAGAAAAAAATTGACAAAAATGCAACACAAAAAAATACACGGGAAAACATGATTTTTAGAGGTATTTTCTTGAGCGTTTAGCTCACAGACGGCTTGATCTAGAAGCGAAATATTTTTCAAATCATCATTAAACACTCTAAGCTTTATTTTCGTGGGGTGACTGGAAATTGTTTTTCCATTTGTATGGACTTGATTTCTTGCATTTTTTATTTATTTGTATTTTTCAACTCTCCACTTTCTACATTTGTATTTAACACCCAAAAGGAAGAAATATCGACATATTGTTGGAGATAATCATATAGTCGGTCGTGTTCGATTTTTCCCTCCCTTACTTGTTATAATCTTAATGTATAGTGTAAATGGTGAATCTTACTCCAACGATAAATAATAATTAAAAATTAATTATGCATACTTGTTTGGATTTTTGAGTATAGGTGGATGTAGTATATAAAAATTTCTTTAAGGCGCTGGGGAAAAACATTTCATTGTAAAAATATCTAAGACCTTTTTTGGTCTGGGGTTCCAATGCAACAAAAAAAGTATTGTCCACGACCTTTCTTGCATTGAAGCATTCTGACCGATAAATCAAACATATTCTATTTGATAAAGCTAACGTAATTAGGTTGCTATATTGCTGCCCACAAAAATTAAGAAATTGTTTTTAATATTTTTACTCGTGCCAGCATAAACCAAAAAGTAGAAAAAAATCGTTAAAACTTAAATTTTTGGAGTTTTTTAAAGTTAGCTTTATAAGGAAGATAAATGCAGAAATGTAGAATATTTTTAAAATATATTTAGTGGCACAAAATCCGAATAAAAAATTGAAAAAAAATAAAAATAGAAATAAAACAAACAAATATTTTATTTGTTTTTGTATAGCTCCTAACGATTAAAATAGTGTCTAAGGTATGGATAAATGTGGAATATATGATTGTCAAATCACAAATGAAATTTGTATGGGAGCTATAATAAAATACACTCCCAAAGTTATAGTCCAAATACTTTAGATCCGCTCGTCAAAAATTTGATTTTTAATAAAAAATTAAACGGAGTTAGGAACAACAAAAATACATCAGAAAATGTAATGCGAGAAAATATTTGTAAACTAGTGTTATCCATATGGTTTCAAACTCGTATATTTTCTATGAAAATCGTTTCAATTTCTTGGATCAGTCTTTTTCTCCAACAAAGTTTAAGAATAGTAACAATGCACAGATAAAAGCACAAGAACGTCGTCCAACTGATATGGCTATATTTTGCAATTTTGTTAAATAGACCGAAAACTATTAAGTTATAACATAAGCATCCACTACAGAATCCACGCATTCTTCCATGGTCGTTGCAACGCCGAGTGCCGACGACATACTAAAGACAATATCCAAACTGTGAAACTAACACGACAGCTTGTCGAAAAAACGAAGTTCTTGAAAACCACCCCACCACCAACCGACTCATTTGCAAAACTCAGCGATATATTTTTTGGTCACAATGTTGCTAGCAACAATGTTTATAAACATGCTGATTATGAACTTATAGAAACGTTAACAGTATGACTGGGACACACGTGAATCTCACAATTTCGCCTTTCGTTGATGTGATTTCTCCAAAGCCTTTTCCATCATATCCAAAACATCTTCGGCACAACCCCAAGCCATAGTGACTCCGCTGCCACCATGACCATAGTTGTGGATCACAAGCCTTTTACCTGCGATATTAAGATATCAAAATATACGTTTGCCTCATTACTATATAATATCATCCCATACCCATTTCTTCCACTTCCATGCGTAAACTATCCCGTCCCGGTCGCAGACCAACCCAATCAAACAGATGGGTGGCATTCTCCAGCGATGGCACAATTTGGCGACAACCATCAACAATGAATTTCTTGTCGTCGGGACAAACAGAAATATTGAAATCGTTTTCCTGATGAGTGCCACCCAAGACTACAGTATCCATGCTGTAAGAGATTTATTAATTCATTATTTGAACATTCTGGAACTTATATACTTCAACATACTTGGGAATGATGTAGTTGCCATCGTCACTTTCGTCCAACAGAACATAGTACAGCCAAGGTGCCCTAACTCTGGACACTTGACCGCGCACTGGATACATGGTACCATCTCCGATTAGTTGTTGTGACCCCAGGCCAGTACAGTTGATGATGACCTCAAAATCGCTGCTATCAGCGAACTTTTGAAGATTTTCAATTTTATGTTTGAGAATTTTTCCGCCACGTTTTTCAAAACGTTTCATCAGATAGGGTAACAGTTTTCGGGGTTCCGATGTGTAAGTGACGAAATGAAGACCGGAGCTAAAAGAAGTGATGCAAGTGTAAACATTAATAAATGAAATATAATATTGCATACGAAGGGAGTTCCGAAATGTACAACAGATATGAATTAAATAAAAAATATATGTAAAATGTTTCATATTGACAAAATATGAAATAGAATTTGGCCAAAAAGAGAAAATTTCTTAGTGAGTCTTGTTCATGAATTTGAATAACATTAATTTTTATGTTCAGGTTTATGTTTGACATTTGCAAAAGGGGACGCTGGAATAAAATTGGAAAATATTAAAAACTTACTTCCAAAGTCTTTAACGCAAACTGTAAGAAATTTTTCGTTTTTTCAGATGAATGTCAATAAGCAATATGTGCATATGTGGTTCAGAAAACCCACACGTGACTATTGAGAAGCCAATACACCCACAAGGAGTCACTGTTTGGTATGGATTTTGGGCTGGCGGCATCATTGGGTCATGTACTGAAAAATTGGGTTGATCGGATGAGGTACGAGCCAGTCGTTGTAGTCATATGAATGATCAGGTTCAACCTTTCCAATAAAAACAGAAATTTGAAAAAAAATAATAATTACCGATATATATTCTAATTTAAAATTTTAAATGTCCAAACCTATATAAGATACGCATATGCAATTTGCCATTGCATTTTATATTTATACGCCGACTAATTTTATAGTACACGGTACGACAATTTTTAAAAAGGTCGTTACACTTGAATCGTCCACTTCAAGTATAGGTCTGAAACTATAAGCATTTGTTCATTTCCTTATCTTTCAGAGGACTACAAAATTCCACAGGATACAATTAGAGTGATCAAAAACCCGGGTTTTCAGGTAATTCAAAAACCGTGATTTTGAAAAAAACCGGTTGCCCGTTTTTCTTTTTAGGAAAAACCCGCTCCAACCGGTTTCATTCGGGTTTTTCTTAAAACAGTAAAAAGTAGGGAAATTTGAAACGTAGGATGCATACAATAACTGACCTTAAAAGCCCATCTAGGAAAATTCTAAAAATTAAAAATAAAAGCAAAGGTCGATACATAATTTACTTAGGAAATTTTGATTTTTATGTCGAAAACAAAAGTAACAATGTCTTCAAATTATTATTTAACATCAGCGAAACAATCATAAACGTTATTTTTTCGCCGATTGGGCTCTACAGTAGTATGTCATAAAAATTACGAAGGCGTCTATAAGTTTCGTCAATCGATGACCGATATTTTTAAAAATTAATCAATATTTACAATAATGGCAGGTTTCCATTATTGTAAATATTGATTGAGTCGAGAGGTTTTCTGAAAACCGTAATTTTAAAAAACCCGACGGTCTGTTTCAAATGAAAAAACCGGTTGACCCACTTTTCGGTTTCGGGTTTGATCACTGTAGATAAAATTGTTATTGCTAAACTAATAAATACATGTAATTTGAAGTATGTTTAATATGACATTTATACCGGTATCATAGGGTGTGAATAAGTATTTAAAATAATTTGTATTCTTTGGAATTTTCTAGTCATGTGAAGGTGTAAAAACGCCAATTAAATTAATTTTGCTTATAGTTTCAGACATATATCATCCGGTTCACGTGAACGGTGTTATATATGGTGGCTACTGGGAAAACAGTGAAAAATCCCAAAATGTGATTGTTTGGGAAAATAACCACCATTTTATTTAATTTCGATCCAGGATCAGAAGTAGACATATTTTTAGCAGCTATGTCTGTAGATAAAATGTTTACTTTCGAATTCGGTGTTTTGGGTTTCGAGAATTAATTATCTAAATAAATTGTTTTCTTATGAGAAATGCTAATATTATATATATATTTATCAATTTCTTAATTATTTTGCGTTCATCTAGTTTAGTAAATAATTTTTTGTATTAAAAAATTGGCAATATTGGAAAGAACCTACCGGTCAGGTACGTTGAACAAAATGATTCAACAAGGGCATTAAACGCATCTAAATTAGTTCTTCATAAATAAAAAATACTGTTGTCGCATTTATGGGAAAAATTATAAAAAGGAATCTTTTGAAAATATTGTTTTTAGGCGCTAATTGAAATGACACAATATCGCCAAAAAGTATGAGCATATTTTCTTCGTACTCAAATATTTTTGAACTAATTGAGGTGAACACAGATGTTGATACATTTGTTGTAGATATTGACGAGCACTATCACTGTGCGAAATATATTTGGAAAGGGTATTTTTGCAACTGTACTTTTGGCAACAATTTTAAAATTTTAAATGTCAGAGGTGTTCATCTTTGCATGGTCGCCCAGTAGCCTCCATATCCACCAGGGATCCAAAATTTTGCAAATCGCACAATTGCGACCTGTACTTTGATTACAAGAATAAACGGGCAGACAGGCGGGCATTACTAATTCGACTCAGAAAATGATTCTAAAGCAATCTGTATAATAAACGATGGGTCTATCTCGTTACCTTTTGGGTGTTACAAACAAATGCACAAAGCATAATACCCTAGTGAAGGATATTGTTCGCTGTCCACGGAAAAGGTTGCTTTAAATTCATACAAATTTTAAATTTTTCTAATCAATATAATATTTTTTTAAATGAGAAAAAATTATATCTTTGTCAATATTTTCAATTGATATTGTGAATTTCTTTAACTAACATTTTGATTGAATCTGTTAATTTTCTAGTTGAATTTGTATTTAATTTTTTTGTGTGTACCAAACAGCGAATTTTTATGGTTCTCTTGTGGATGATCTTCACTACAATGAGCCAAAAATGAGCATCATCACTGAACAAAATATTGAGATATTATATATCAGAAATTATATATCAGAAAGTGGGCCAAAAAATAAAATTGTGCCTAAGATTTAGTGTCACATCTAGGGTTTGGGGTCCGGGAATTCCCGAATCGTTTTTCCCGGGAATTCCCGAACAAATTTCCCGGGAATACGGGAAATATTAAAAAATACTTTATTGATTATTTTGAGTACTAATTCAGTTGTACTTTATAAATGGCAAACTGTAGATCTATTGTAAATTCATTAATTGCATTAATGGCAATAATAATCAATATTTATAGACAATTTTTTTATTACAAATAAAACTTGTTTTAATTTCAATCTATTATAGTAAAACATTTTTCCTTTCCATCTCGTTTATAAATGTTGTTCATTTATAAACTAGATGATTAAAATGTATGGTGAAACAAATTATCAAATTAAATTATATTTTCGTATTTGAGCATAATGACTTCTACAAATATCAATTAAAATGCTCAATGTAGAACATTTGGAAAAAAACTATTTTGTCAGACAATAATTCTATTAATTTCCCAAGAAGGATAGACTTTCGTAGAAAAATTTTTGGGTTGTTCTTTTGACAAATTTATTAATCTACGTTCTCTAATAATGTTCTATAAGGTTTACAAAAATCGTTGTCCAATTTTTCTGGCTAGAGCATTTACTCTAACGCGCTCCACTAGATCTAACCAGATAATTATCCCTATGTTAGACCATTATCTAGAAAAGTCATTCCAAGTGAGAGTAGCCCGTGTGTTTAACAAACTACCTGTTAATTTAAGGACTTTAAATATGTCATGTGCGACCTGGCGCAATAAGATCCTTCAACACTTACAGTTAACTACATAGATTTTATTAGGAGTAGTAATAGAAATATTGTAAGAATATTGTAATATACAATATTCTTAATAAAGGTGCTTGTGCAATGTTTTGTCTCTTTTTACTTTAAAATTTTAAAATATAAAATTTGAGTAGTCATTCTTAAAACAACTTCTTCTATTATCATTATATTGGAAATATGTACGATGCAGCATTTCTTTAAAGACCTTCGTCTGTTTTTATCCGGCGATCCATTGGGAACTTAGAAATTGTCATTGTATGTTCTTTTATTATTTATTTATTTTTTATTTAATTATTTATTTTTGTTTAATTTCTTATTTTTATTTAGTTGTTTATTTTAATTTATTTATGAAAATGTTCAGTTTAAAATCATATTTAATTTTTTATTATTTTTTTGAATACTATTTGTTTGTAGTTAGGATCATGATTACTTGTAGTTAATTGTTTAAATAGTTTAAGACATTTAATAAATGTAATTTCTTGAAGAATATTGCAATTCAGTTATAATTGGCCGCTTGGCTTGGAATTGCAAGGAAATAAATGAAATGAAATGAAATGAAATTCAAAACTGGAAATCTTCTCAAAGAAGAATTTACCTTACATATGAAAACATAAAAACTGTTCAGTTGTAAAAATAGAAATCAGATAGCAATAGAAATATAGTAAAATGTTTATACACTGACAGAAAATGCTTCATTCCCCCAATGAAATCTTACATTGCATCAATGAAATCTGTCATTGTTTTTGGATCAACGTAGAGCTTCATTGATACAACGTAAAATGTTTCATTAAATTAAGAGTCAATGAAGAATGTTTCGTTAGTGTTAGATTAATGTAAAGTGCCATTAATATAATGAAACAATGTCATTATATTAATGCAGTCAATGTAAGGACACGTTCCATTAACGAAATGTTCATTAATGATTTTTGTCATTGTAGTAATGAAATAGTTTCATTGATTTAATGACATTGATTCGTTGATATAATGCAAATATTTCATTGCTACATCAACAAGAATTAATACTAAAAATACCCTTATTATAGCTTATTTAGCTGTGGACCACATACTTATAGTTTGCAGCAATTATTTGGCGCAGAAACCAAAATACTTAAGCTAAGTGAACTATAAAATGAATGAGAATTATATCTTACTTCCTGTAAGCCACCCAAAAAAACACACCCTAAAAAATTAAAACACATTAATGAAAACAGTTCATTCTGTTAATGAAATGTTACATTCGGGTTAAGAAGAGTTTCATTATTTTGTTTGTGACGGAAAAAGTAAACAAAACTGAATACAATCGGCTAAACAAGTATTGTAATAGTAAATTTAATCCTCTACATTATAATCCAGCCAAATATTCTCATGATATTATCCATATTCGCCTCGATTTATACAAAAATAGATTTCATTGCATCAATGAAAACCATTTCGTTGTATTAATGACACAAAAAATCATTAAAAATGTTGTTAATGGAATATATCATTACGGTAATGAAACATTTCATTGCATGTTTGAAACATTTCTTTGCATCAATGTAAACACATTAATGATTCCTATTTCCTATTTATCATTTTTTGTCAAACACATACATTTACAGGATACAAAAATCTTTCCCGATTTCACTTTTTTACCGAATTGAATTGTAATAGGATAGAAAGTGGAGTGTATCATATAGTCGGCTCCGCCCGACTTTAGCCTTTCCTTAATTGTTTGAATTGTTATTTGTATTCAAGGTATACTAACAATTAGTTTATAACTACTTATATTCCACATTGATAAAATCAAATTTAATTTTTTTCACAGTTTCGAATATTTTCCTCCTGTTTCGTTAAGTTATTTTCGTCTCTAAACAAACGAATCTTTTAAATTAAAGACGTCATAACAGTCTCTATCACTCGAGCTCTTTGTTTTAGATATACGAGTTCCCTATTTCCTTAAACATGTTTTACACTATGTGCTAGTTGTATGTGCTAGTCATTAAAGCATGTGAGTTAAAAGTCCTATTTTATGACATTTTTAATTCTGACAATTCGTTCGTCTAGAAACAAAATAATATACAAAAGCAATTTTTTTAATTTGTAATTTGTCAGTATTTAAAAAAACACATAATCTACTAAATGTATATACTTTAAACAAGGAATACATACATATAAAGAATTAAGTTTATTCCCGGGAATTCCCGGGATTCCCGGGAATGAAGTTTTCCATTCCCGTTTTCCCGGGAAATGAAAAAAGTCCGGGAAACCCCAAACCCTAGTCACATCACCCAAATGAAAAATTGCGCAAAAATTATCGCGATTCAAATTTTTCTCCTCTGGGGTATGTACACGGAGTAAAGGCTTCAGCGTTGACGTCCTTGGGGCGGACTTAAAGTTGTTCTCCTCTGGGTTATGTCTAAAACCGTCTACACAGAGTAAAGGTGCAGAACAGGCCGTCAGGACTTCGGCCTATCTTAAAGATGTTCTCCTCTAGTATGATATGTGCAAGGATTGCACACTAACTAAAAATAAAGTTCCATTTTTTGGTGTTTTTTTTTCATAACATAATTCATTTCGTATCACATTTTTATACAAACAATTTCCATAAAATTGATGCACGCAGAACAAAAACGAAACGATTTTCCTCAAATGCCCGATTAACTTATTTGCCATCTAGTATTTGTCTCTGACGACATATTTTTTTTTTGTCTCAGATGAACTGACATTATTCTGATAACAGCAGATTTTTGTCTCAGTTAAACTGTGAATTTTTCATTCGAAATGTGTATTCCTTCCTACTGACCTGAGGTCAATTGAGGTCACTCTTGCTTTTAGAGTCACAGTCGATCTGCCCATACTTATTGAAAACAAGTAAGAAAACGTCAGTCGGCTAAACCGACTTATATATACTCTCACTCTCAGAGAACATATCTATGGTAATTATAATAACTTAAATTTTACGTAGGGCCGGATGATTTGTGTGGAAGCAACTAAATATATGTAAATAGAAGACTTTTTGTCTAACTCTAATATATGTGTTCTTTTCTTACGTGTATTTCTTCACCCTATTGACGTTGTACTCCTTCAGCAATTCCGCTGTCATCTCTTGGCAGCCATATACAATATCTTTCCAAAAATCATCTACCGGTGTATTGGTTGTTGTCAAGCGTATAACTGGAAGCAGACAGACACCCGCCTCACCGGCATCTTCGGAAACCCATAATTCTTGCAAGAAGTCATGCATTCCCTTTGACCATTTGCTGAAAGTAGACAACGTGTTATTTGCATCTGTTCCACTTTTCTCATACAAACGTCACTTACTAAACTTTGGAAGTGGGTGTTCCACCCAACAAATAGGGTCCCCACAAACCAGCTGAACCATCGCCCGTTGTATTTGGTGAGAACTGATCTGACAAGACTGTCACCTCAATGGGTCGATTATGACTCTGGAAATGTTCCTGTATTTTCACTGCACAGCAGAATCCATTTATACCGCCTCCCAATATGGCTACACGCATCTTCACGGTCCGTTGCGACTGGTCTCTATGCCGTTGAATTGGAATTATTACTGACCGGCCTGGCCTGCTGTTGTGGAAAATAATCTCATATTTTTTGTCTACTGCTGCTGTTTCTACACGAGCATTTCTCTTATCACCTTTTGGTGGAAAATGCAGCCGATAACCGAAGTATATGTCTGTTCTGTTGTTGTTGCTGTTGTTTTATAATCTTTGGCGAATTCATTCCCCCCCAACCATCACTTATTGCGTTGCTGTCGGCTGATAAACACTTTGTTGAGTGTCAACATTCTGTGAGAACAATTATAAAATAATTGTAAGGTGCGAAGATAAAAATCGGACATTTGTTTGGCAATCACGTTTCGTTTAATCGAGTCGTGAGTCGTTAACTAGATAAGCCCTTAATCAAAGTATTCATTCAGATATTTATCTGAAATTATAATAAAGATAGGAAACATGAAAATTGTTTCATATCGTACTCATGCGTTTAATTTATTGAATCGAAAATGTTACTTTTTGTGGGGAAAATTATGTCTCTGAGTTGTCATTATGCAGCCCTCGTGCCGGGGAAAGAGAACATTGGAGATGTACTCTCGCTTAATAGAACAAAACACTATTTGTCCGCGGATTTTCTTCACATATGTCGTCTACACCAGTATCATGCAATTTAAACACAATAATAATGGATTTTCAGGTCGTGATAGCGAGAACTATCAGCAGTAGCATTTTTGCCATAGGATTATCGGGATATTCGATGATCACTCCAGCTCAGAATCCACACCAAAAAGTAACAGATTACACAGTTGTCCCAAACCGCTTTTTTTATTAGTTCTGTAACTCAAACCTCAGTTCACATGCTGAGAGCAGATGTCTTTTTCAGATGGTTCGATATTAGAAAAATAATTCCCAAAATGTATCTTTCAAAGGAAATAATTATGGTTTAAAAATTCACTTTCAATATTCAAGTCGTTGAATTTGTTATGTTGGACAGGCACATCAACAATGAATTAAATATATGCATTAGGATGGGCCAAGAAAATAAATTGCAGCGGTCACCACCCAGAAATGAAGATTGGATTGTTTAATGATGATCTGAAAATATTTCGTCATCTGTGAGCTAAACGTTCCTCAAAACACCTCTAAAAATTATGTTTTCCCGTGTAACTTAAAATGTTGCATTTTTGTCCAAAATCTTTTCTGAATTAATAGATCTTTGGGAATACTTTAAATAAAAAATTTTATTCTTGTCTTAGAATAACTTATTGGTCGTGTTATGGGACGTTTACATTGACTTTTTTGTGGTTTTTCAAGGTGACAGCTTAAAACTAATATTTCTTGGAAACATTTTGTAAGAGGTGTTATGAAAAATAAATAGAAGTAATTAATACCTTTCTAATGATACCTAAATGATGAATATCGTGCGAAAAATGACGTCACTGACTACATGTTTGTAAAATAATTTAATACAAGAGATGGATTTTCAGAGCCAAAAAATGCAAACTCTTTTTAAAAAATGAGCGCTGCGACGTCAATTTACTTCCGATGTTCATCATTTAGACATCATTCGAAAGGTATTGACTGCCGCTATTTATTTTTATAAACTCCTAACACCAAATACGAAAACTTTTTTCAGTCGTCACTATGAAAAAACACAAAAAATTACTATAAAGCTCCAATACTCTAAGATAAGAATGAAAATTTATATTTAAAGTTCTTTCAAGGGTCTATTATTTCAGAAAAAAATTGACAAAAGTACAGCACAACAAAAAATACACGACAAAAACATGATTTTTATGGGTATTTTCAGGAGCGTTTCTTTCACAGACGGCTTGATCTAGGAGTGAAATATTTTGCAAATCATCGTGAAACAATCCAAATTTAAATTTTCATGGGATGACTGGAAATTGTTTTTCAATTTGTATGGACCGCGAGCCAGCCTAATATACAGAATGCCTTGTTGTTAGCACTTTAATCAAAATTATCAAAAATCGCTATAAGATAATTAAGATTGATAAAGAAGACAAGTAAAGAAAGGCTCGGGCGGGTCCTACTATATCCACCACCACGCCACTCCTTGTGTCTATACACGGTTTTGATTACTAAACACCGGTTGTTTTCGTATCGATGGCCCGATTTTATGCAGTCCATATATATTATACAATGATAGGTCCACGCACAAACAAAACCGATGTGATCCTCTCTCCTGCTGCTCCTAGGGGAAAATAAACCATAATTCTCATCAAAATTAATTGTAATAAGCAATGTAAACAAATCGAAAGAAACATATGAACGGGGCTATATTTTTGCGTTATGTTCCACTTTTACTGGAACACTTCCTAACTAAAATATAATGTGAAACGTGGACCCATCAATACAAGGACTCATGTGCATGGGGGCAATATGAAAACTTTTGTCTATAGTATCCACATTAACAGTATGTGTGAAATAATCCAATATCAGTATAATTTGATCAAGATCGGATGTAATGTGAGGGTTTTAAGGCGGTAATAATAAAAATTGGAGGGACAATTGTATGGGGCTACATGGACCCATATGGTCCAATTTTACGGAAGGTATTAAATATAACATTATCTGGAGAGAGATTAAATATAACATGATCTGGAGAAATTGATCAAGATCTGATGACAAATGAATATCACTTTCACGATAAATATTCCTAGTAATATAATCCGCAAAATTTGATCGAGGTTCTAGAGCAGTAATAGTGTGTTATACCTAACGTGGCCATCTCTTATTGGGCAAAAAGCGGGATTTGGCGGGATTTTGTAGAAAAAATGCGGGATCGTGAAAATCTAACCAAAAAAAGTAAACATAAAAAACTAGATGGATTACTCCGAGCGGCAATTTTACATTTATTGGACCTGAGCAAGTCAATATACATGTGTAACTAGAGATTGTGAGCAAATTTTTCATTTGGTGATCCATTCTCCTTTTTACAGGACTTTTAATTTTAAAAGGATATATTAGTCTTAATAATTTATTTTTATACTTTCAAGAGCCACACACAGACGATATGGATATCAAATGAATCTATTAAAAATATTTTAAATATAATTTTTCTACAGTTTAGTATTGCAACAATATCATGTTTTTCTCATTATTTATTTAGTTTATTCATATTTTACTATTTAAGAGGAAACAATTGAAATGGTTGTTAATGCTAAACTAATACAGATAGATGCAAGAAATGTTTAGTATTTTTAACATACATTCTTCTCTTTCATTTGATACCCATATCGCCTGTGTAAGTCCTTTGGAAATTAGAAGTCCTGTAAAAAGGAGAAAATATCACCAAATGAAAAACTGAGTACACAATTTTTCTACATATTATTTCTATTTTCATATGTACATGGTCTTGTTTAGGTCCAAAAAGTACTGTCGAATTTTCCAAATTCATACTTTTAGGGGCACAATGGAAAAATGAGACAGATGGTAGCAATCGAACGGATATATCAGGAATCATGAACTTCAGGCTACCTTGATTACTGAATAGTTAAAATAGGTAAAATTGACCCTAAATAAATAAAAAACATTTAGGGTATTTAAGCACATTTTGTGAAGATTGCTGCGGAAGTGATCATTAAAGATATTTAAAATTTTCCACTTATCACCAAAGAAACATCACAATTTATTTAAAACAGTAAAAAGTTGATAATCAAGAATCGGTAATAGTGTGAAATTCACTCCATGGTGGAGGGTATATAGTATTAGGCGTGGCCGAACTTGAACAACGCCGCATTGAATTACATTTTATAAAAGTATAGATTAATTTACTATTAATACTCCTAAATGTTGCCTAAAAACTAGAGCTAAAATTAAGAATAACGGCATTTTATTAAATATTTTAGAAATTGTGGACTTTTGTCGCTTACTAACAAATTTGTAATCGATATTGTACAAAAATGATGTAAAACAAAAAAGCGGGATAAAGCGGGACTTTTTGTAAAAAAGCGGGATTATGCGGGATGGAAACATTAAGCGGGATTGGGCATCAAAAAGCGGGATAGTCCCGCGAAAAGCGGGATGGATGGTCACCTTAGTTATACCAAAACATATACCGACCAATCTATCTGATTTTCATAGTAGGTATTCCTATTTGAAATATAACATGATCTGTAAAATTTTATTAACTTCTGATGTGAAATGTGGGTTTTAGAGCGGTAATAGTACCCATTTGTAAGGGCACTACATCAAAAAGTGGTCCCACATTAGCTATTCTGAGTTGAAATAAAACATGATCTGCAAAATTTTATTAAGATTCTTTACCAAAACATAGACCTATATTTCATAGTAGATGTTTCTAGTTGAAATATAACACGATGTAGGAAATTTCGTGATGATGATGAAATAAATTTTCCGGATATGCAAAACTCATATAAAAAGCGACAACATGAAACATTTCTCAAACTTTTAAAATTACTTCTGCTATAAAGAGTTCAGCTATTTCGCCATAGGCGTCTTTGCAGTGATTATTTTCAATAATAATTGAATTACTTATGAAGAAAGTCTCGGTAAATTCCTAAAAGGAATTTTCAATGCAAAAAAAACGTCTTCATTATTTTCTTTCTTAAAGCCTTAAATATAATTCCGCATATTACTGGATCCAAAGATATGTTTCTTTATTACATTTACTACCCTATTAATATTAAATGAACCTTTTCCTCTGATTTTGAAATAAGCAAACTGTACTTATACTTACTTAATTTTCCTTCTCTTAAAAAAATTGAAATTAATTGGAGTATTGAGTTTACTTTAGTGTAAATTTAGTATACTTTCAACAAAAATTGGAATTTTAGTAAAACCATTAAAAAAATATCCATAATTTTTTTGTGCTGATTTTATGAATCATTAGTCCTCAATGCAAGCAAAAAAATAAATTTTTAGATCTCAGGCGCAAAGTATTTATTTTGTTGTTGCACAGTATAATCAGCTCTTCAATACGCATCATCACACCCAAAATAGCGTCTTCATTAGACCATAATATATATATATATATATATATTTGTTCACATATTATTATTGTACAATGTACACACTCCTATACACATATTTTTAATATCTAAAAATAATGAATGTTTTGCATTGCTGACATTCAATGGGGCTAAAACTGTGTTGTCAACTCACTGCACTGCAACTTCATTGTTTATACTTTTAATTAACTACTCAATAAATGTCTTTTTGGCGTTTAAAAATTTAATTAGAAATAAAAAAGTTTTCGGTTTGCTCGCATAAACAAATCACTTCATATAACCCCGAAAAAGGAAACTAAATCCGTTAAATGGCACGATCTAGACATATAAGAACACGACTTTAAAATTAAAAAAAACCTATTATTTAATCAGTTTGAAAATTAATATAAACTGAAAATTTAAAAATCCAGTGGGACGAAACCAAATCTTTTCAAATTAATAGAAACTACTTTCAAAACAAGGGATAACACATTAAAATCGGTCAAGCATTTCAGGTGATACAAATTAAAGTTTAATTGGAAGTTATACCGACGTCTTCTAATAAACAGGTAATACTGGAAAATACAACGTATGATGAGGGTATATAATATTCGGTCCGGTTGATGACCTTAATGACATTCTTTCTTGTTTATTGTTATTAGTTACAGTATCGCAAAAAAGTCTGTATATTTCCACATACTTTTCAAATGTCAGTCTCATTTCGCACAATAGTCGTTCCCATCACTCTGGAGAAAATTCAGATTATTTGCCACTTTTAGGAATTTCAATTTAAATTAATTTAATTTGTGAAGAAATATTCGCTGACCCATAAAACAAATAATGCATATTTTTGGGGTTTCCATCCACCAAAAAACAAACAAAAAACATTGTTCTTGCTCCGATCTTTGGTGCAGCTGACCAAAACACCAGAACTGGGAGAGACAGAGAGAAGAGTGTTTCGTTTGTAGGAAAATGCTTTACAACTGCATTGCCTAATATGCCAAGAATGCTGTGATGAATTGCTTTATACTCCATCCAAACTAACTGCTGAGGACATCCAGAGCATAATAACAACAAAGCGGCAACCACAAAAACAACAACGTACTTGATACAGAACAACAACGACTTGAAAGTGTGAAATACATTCATTTTATACAAGAAAAAAGAAAAAGAAGAAGAAAACAACAAAAACAAAATAGGGATAAAGACAAAGCATAAAATAACTCAAAGTAGCATACATTTTGTGTATCTGTGGACTTGCGGCTAATCAACTTATCTCGAGATTTGGAAAAATTTCAGGATTTTAGATTCAAATAGAACATGGATGATAGAATGTGGATCTGTGGGACACTAGAAAACAGAAATAGTTATAGAATTTTTGTATATTTCTCAAACTAAATAATTGCACAACATAACATCATTTTTCGTAATTTCTTGGGAATCGGGACCAAAGTAATAATAATGTTATATAAATTCGGTCTGTCCATTCCTTTGACAACGTAGACGCGCAGCTAGGGTATCCAGCCGATTCAATTTTATTTGATTAATCGAACAATTATTTTCAAATATTTCTTCGAATAATGAAAAAACATGATTTTCGAATAACGAATAATCTGAATAAATTATTCCAAATAATCGATTAATCGATATTATAGGTTTTACCTAAACATACAAAAATAAACATTGGCTTCGTTTGGTGATGTTCTATAGGTTATGAAGGAAATTTGAGCTCCATGGTTTGCATTGGTCTATAAATGAATAAGGCACTTGGCTGGATTAAATTATATGTTTGAATGAAATCCAACGTTCATTCGACTTTGAAATTATAATCTGTTAGTTCTGTTGCAAATTAACAAATTTAAAAAATAGAAACTGAGCTTTGGAATACATTGGAATAAATATTAAAAAGTACCCGATTTTCTTGAAATTTGGCTTAACACCTTATAATCTAACTAGAAACACCAGTGGTGAAAGATCGGTTCAGATTTTCAGATTCAGATTAGCCCCCATTCAAATATCGCCCCCGATTTGACACTTTCCGCTTTAGAAACCACATATTGTTCCCGATTTTCTTTAAAATTGGCACAACATCTTATAATCCAACTAAAAACACCTATTGTGAAAGTGGGTAAGATCGATTCAGATTTAGATATATTTTTATTTATGTATATACAAATGTTGCTCCCAAATGTTTAACCGATTTTGACCAAACTTTCCCGAATTGAATTGTAATAGGATAGAAAGTGGAGTGTATCATAGCCTTTCCTTACTTGATTTAGTTCGCGACATCGGGAGTCATCGCGAAAATCACCAAATTGTGATAGAAAAGATATGCAAATCTGAACGATTTTTTAAAACTAGAAGAGAAGGCACAAACTTTAAGCAGTTTCACCTATCATTTTGAAACACTATTTTTGAACGAATGTGTGTGTATCTAGTGTAGTCCCGTTAGTTAAGCAAACACAAACTACATACGTGTGTGTATGTTATTCTATGAACAATCGTTCAGAAAATATTTTTTTTGGGCGACTACATTTAGTAAATGTTTTTTGAAAAATACAACCCGTTATTTCTCCAAGCTGAAATTTTTAGGGTTTGTTTAGAATCGATCAGGGAATATGCCTATATTTTTTCTGAATTTTTAGGTTGGTGTTTTCATAGTGAAAAATATAAAAGAAGAAGAAAAATCAGAAATACACAAAATTGTTGTCAGGAGCAGTCACTAGCCAAGAACGCCGGCGAAAAGTATTTGTAATTAACTTTAAAATAAGCTATCACTCTTTCAATTGTGCCCACGCGTTTTTGCACTACACCATTTTCAATGTGCCGAGGTACGTTTTTCTTGATTTTTCTAATTTTCAAATGGTCCTATCTTTTGAAAAAAAAAAATCGGTTGTAAAAAAAATACGTGTAAAATATATTTAACAGTAGAATATGTCTGCGAAAAATCGTTAAAATCGTGGTCGTATTTTTTTTACGAAAATCGTTCGGTTTGATATGGAATGAACGATATATAGAAATGGATCTTTATAAACAAGTGAATTTAGAATGGAATATTTCATTTTCAGGTGAAACTTTTTTCTTCAAATAAGGCTCGTATATGGTTCTATGTGAAGGTAGCATTACTGGCTATCACGTAGGTGAACTCAAAATGAGCTCACCCTAATTTCGACTATGATGACATCTTTTTAAACATTTTCATTCCCAATTGGTTACAGCAAAATCGAATACATAATAACAAATACGTTTGGTTTTTCGCCGGCGCACAATGGTTCAGAATCAAAATCCATCGGCCAAAATTCATTAACTTTTGTCTTCCAACATTTGTGACGGACAACCCTTCAGTCTATCTAAATATGTATTTTTTGTCTTCAAAGGCTTTTAAAATAAAGCTAAGAAAGCACAATTTCTAATAAACAAACTCGTGTGAAAAAATAATTAAAAGTAAGTCGAAAAAAGATATTCAAATTTCAAAATCTGGAAAAGGTTGTTATGAACAAATACGTAAAATATTGTTAAAAAACATAAACAAAATAAAAATTTTAGTTTACTTTAAAATCGAAAAATGGGCTAATTTATAAAATATATCCGATTGCTTGATATTAAATGTTGGATTCTTGTCCAATTTCAATTTTTTACGGAATTAAAAAATGTTTACTAGATCAAAATTTATATAATTTTGGCCGATGGATTTTGATTCTGAACTACTGTGCGGCGTCAGAAAAAATCTCCCGGTTGAAGTTTTGAAATATGTAGTAATTTT
Organism: Polietes domitor; assembly: GCA_947397865.1. NCBI lineage: Eukaryota > Metazoa > Arthropoda > Insecta > Diptera > Muscidae > Polietes > Polietes domitor. The sequence goes on from OX377620.1 coordinate 55,006,453, forward strand.
GAAACATATAAAATTTGTTTTTACTTTTCTTGTGCTGCACTAATTATGCATTTGGCCTATGGTAAGCGCGGTATGTACAATCAAAAAATATGTCCATCCGTCTGGCTAATCCATGTGCAATGGAACAGAAATTTCCTTAGGGTTAGAAAAACCCGCGTAACTTTTCATCATTATAGAGAATTCTAGGATTTTTTTGGCATATAATTGCTGACTTAATAGGGAGTATTTGTGACAGAATTGCTTCAGAAACCCAAATAGAGAAAGTTGAAAAAAATGCAATTGCAATCGCGAATTTTGGATTTTTGCTTTTTTCGCGACTTGCTACATCTGCCGGATCCGTTGGATAGATCGCGAGAAAATTACAAAACAAAAAGTCATACAAAAAAAAATTGCAAAAATATCCAATTTGTTTGTATTCTTTGTTTACCGTGCTCTACCGAAATACCCACATATTTTGTCGAAAAAGATCGATTTTTAAGAAAAACATAGACCAATTTTAACCCCAGTAATTTTTTGTATAAGCTGGCGTGTAATTTTGCTATTTAAGCGGGAAGATCATTATTTACAACTTTGGTGTCTTCGGGGACCCCCACTGAAATTTCCCGGCAATCATTTTCCTAGAATATTTGAATCATTAAATGTCCTATTTGAAATGACTTTTCTTGACTTTCTCGAAAAAAGGGTCAAATTAACCCATAAGGAGAAGAGTTAGAGGATTAAGATATTCCACAAAAATGATCCTCGTGAAATTCCACTATACAGTTCTGATAATAAGAATTCTCTCATATATTAACATATAACACTTTTTTCATTTAACATAATGCTCCCTTCGACCAAAAAATGAAAAATTTGACCCGCGATAAAAAGAAACTCAGACCAGCTGGACTATAAGTCTATTCTACAAAAATGATCTACTCAAGAAGCCCTTTTAGAATTATAGGGTCGCTACTCTGTTCCAAAAATGCTGTTGGACAGTGTTATTAAAATATTTAAACCAACCCACGAATAGACAGTGATAAACCCGAAATATTTTCGGACAACGCAATCAAAAACCAAAGATTAATTTTAGTTCTTCATAACCTTTTTGAATGCAGTTTAAAGTAAGTTGTTTTAATTAATTTGTAATTAATTTTAATTTCGACTGCAATTACGTTTTTGATTGTTAGAGATTTTGCATGGATATTTTCACGATATAGATAGATATATATTTTCATAATTTCACGTAGACGATTAGAAAAGAACAAACAAAATGAATAGTGTATTATGTGCATTGCTATGGTTGCTATTACTTATTCATTATTCAAAAAAGAAGAAATAGAAGAATTTTTTTGAATTTATTTTCTGTCATTTGTAAATACAAAATTTTGCCATCTTCATCTATTGAAAAGGTACAAGTTAAGCGCTGTCAAAAATTATACATATTCCCTTTTCAGATTTAGATTGATCTTAATTTGCTCACGACCCAAGTGTTTTTGTCAGTTTTTTTACAGAATTGGATTCAATATAAATTATTAAGTTTGACCCACCATATCTGTTCTGTTTTTTGTATCAAGTCTATTTAATGGCGAATTCCCATAACATATTGATTTGATATAACTCAGCAAAAACTTGGCAATGACACCTCATTATTATTGGCATTACCTAGTAATGAGAGCCCATTACGCTCTGCATTTTTTTAAGTATTGTTAAAATAGTATTATAATACTATCTTATCAACATAACAACAATAAGAAGAATAGAAAATACATTTCCCATTCTTCATATTATTCTGTTACTTTTCTTACGACAACTTTACTCTTTACAACTGTACTTTTTTGTGTATACGTTCGCTTGCCGTGGTTTCGTTGTTCATCATACAAATTTTGAAATATATGAAGTTGCAACAACTTGAAGTTGCTAGAAATGTTTTGCTGTGTGTGTCCAAACCATCAAGCACGAACCACCAACCACAACACACAACAACGTCCACCAACATACTTACCAACCAGTACTTATATATTAACTTTTTGTAAGCGCGCGTGGAAGAACTTATTTTTTTACAATCCCTTTATAAAAATAATTAGAAACGGATCCGAAAAATAAGTAGTGAAGGATTCTGGTTTTGCATTATTCCCCACATTACTTGGTAATGAGAGTTTTTGCTGGAAACTATACAATCAATAACTTTACATGTTTATGTTTGTCCATAGTATGCTTACATATATCGAGGGCTTATATTCATAAGTGGCTATGCACAAAAACACTACTTTGGCTGATTTTCTCCTAAATTTTAAGTTTAAAAAAAGTTTTCAAAATTTCCTATTATTCGCGGTTTTATGGTTCATAGCTAACGTGACCATCTCTTATTGGACAAAAAGCGGGATTTATGAATTCAAAAAGCGGGATTTCGCGGGATTTTGTAGAAAAAAAGCGGGATTGTAAAAATTTAACCAAAAATCTAAGCTATATAATGTAATATAAATAAAAATGGCTGTGTTACATAGTGCAATATAACCTAACTTCATGATCCAACCAATTTTTGTCGTAAAAGAAAAAGTACGAATTTGGAAAAAAAAACTTTTTATTTTGCGTGTCTATGCAGTCAGAGGAATGTATACACCGAATTCCATGATTCCAGCTGCGCTCATTTGGTTGACGTTGACCCCCTTGACGTTTCTACGCAATTAGAATTTCATCATTCTAGCTGTAGTCGTTTAGTTGGTACTATTTCTATCCCTCTGTTCCATTCTACCCCTTGAAAGTACGAATTTCGAAAAATCCGTTTATTTTCCTTGTCTACGCAGTCAGCGGAATGTATACTCAGAATTTCATGACTCTAGCTGCGGTCATTTGGTTGGTACTATTTTTATCCCCTTTTTCCATTTTGACCCCAAAAAGTACGAATTTCGAAAAATCAGTTTATTTTCCGTGTCTACACAGTCAGAGGAATGTATACTCCGAATTTCATGACACTAGCTGCGGTCATTTCATTGGTACTATTTTTATCCCTTTTTTCATTTTAAACACAAAAAGTACGAATTTTGAAAAATTTGTGTATTTTACTTGTCTATGCGATTAGAGGAATGTATACACCGAATTTCATTATTCTAGGTACAGCCGTTTGGTTGGTACCATTTTTATCCCTCTATTCCCATTTTACCCCTTAAAAGTACGATTTGGATTTGGATTGGAAAAAATACTTGTATATTATGTATCTACTCAATTAGAGGAGTGTACACACCGAATTTCGTGTTTCTAGCATTTGTCGTTTAATAAGTCCCATTTTTATCTTTTTTTTACCCATTTCACCCTCTACAAATATGAATCACTTTATGGTGCACGTTTTTGCTATAAGGGAAATGCGCATACCAAATATCAAGCAAATATAAACAGACATATTCAAAAAACATGCTTAAATACGCTAAAATATTAGGGATTATTATGTGTATTTTTAGTCCTTGTAAGGGAAAAATATTTCCCTTTGAGCCGATTTCGCCCCGTTTCAATCCCAACCGATCTACGACTATAAGACGCATTTACGGAAAATTTGAACGTTATAGCTCCTTTCGTTTAGATGCTAGCGTGCTTTCAACAGACGGACGGACATGGCTAGATCGTCTTAGAATTTTATGACGATCAAGAATATATATACTCGATATTTCAAGGTGATGACAAAGTTAGTATACCCCCCTCCTGGAGGTGGAGGGTATAAAAATGGATATTGCGGTTGGGCACGGTGAACAAAAAATACAAATTTGATGTTTTTGGAAAATTTTAATTTTCGCGGGAAATGTTGCTAAAATAATTTTCATACATGACTTTTTGTTTTATGATTGTCACGCGATCTAGCCAACGGATCCGGCTGAATTTTTTTGTTTATTAAGAACTAATATCGCTTGGGACGTATATGTAGTCAGTTGCGAAAATCGCTGCAATTGTTGCAAAAATCCAAATTAGCGGTTGCAATTCTTATATTTAAACTTTCTCTATCCAGGATTCAGAAACTTTTCTGACACAAATATTCCCCATGATGCCAGCAATAATATGCTGGAAAAATGTTTTGGTATTCACAATATGATAAAAAGTTACACGGGTTTTTCTTTATTACAGCCAAAATTTGTCCTATTTTAGCCTGATAACTTGAGAAGCAAAATGCTATCAACGGCGAAATTATAGAATTTAATAGCACGATATACCCTAGATCTACACCATTTTCAAGTGTAATTCAAAAGACACCATTTGAAATTCAAAAATTCCATTTGAAATTCAAAAAATATCAATTGAAATTCAAAAAATGTCAATTGAAATTCAAAACTCAAATGTCGTTTTTAATTCAAAAGACAACATTTGAAATTCAAAAGACATCATTTGAAATTCAATAGACATCATTTGTAATTCAAAATTCGTCATTTGTAATTTAAAATATACCATTTGAAATTCAAAAATTATTCCAATTGAAATTCAAAAGATTCCATTTGAAATTCAAAAATGTAAACAAAATTATTTAAGAAAAATATACATTAGGTGGGGTAGCATTCGTTTTTTCTGCAAATTTGGATATTCTGCAGTTTTTAAAACAGATTTAATAAAATGATTAGCAACTAATAATTATAATGATGTAAAATGTCGGTAATTCCATATATAGTTTATAACCTTCAACAGCTCAGAGAGCATCTGCATATAATTTATAAGGACTTGAATTTTACTTAGGGTCGGATTATTTGTGTGGGAGGTACAACAAATCATAACTATTTTACAGGTACAAAGTGATTGCAAAACCATTTCCAATATTAAATTGTTACTGATCAGTTTTATTTTAACCAAAGCTTATGCCAATTTGTGTGAGAGGTCTTGCAATATCGCTCATACCGTCTATGAAAACATTACCAAATATCAAATTTCAGAGTATTCCGATCGTCCGTATAGAAGTAATAAAATCTTTAAATTTAAATTGGTTAGAGTGATTTGCGTGGGAAGTACGTGGCAAAATCCTCTATATTTCGTACGCTCAAAGTAATTATAGAAATTGTATCAAATATCAAAATATAACTTATTCCGAATATCCGTGTGGAAGACACATTTATGTGAAAGGCATCAGAAGGGGCGTGTCAATGTCGCCCATCTACGAACGTAAATTAAGTTTGAATAAGTTTCTTAACTCCCTTCGAATATTATCATGTACATAAGCCAGGCAGATAGACAGACGGACAGACGGACGGACATGGCTCAAACAGCTTAGAAAGTTGTGAAATGAATTTGGTCCATACGTACTTAGGGTCTAAGTCACTCCTCACTCTTTGTAGTAAGGATATAAAAATAAAAATATTACCCATTGAGAAATTTGTTTCGTTTTTAGAATACACGCCCAGAAAAAGTGGTTTTATAGAGATGAGTTTAAATTAAAAGATTCACAATTTTTTTTAATTAGTTTATTTAATAAACAGCAGAATATTGTTCTCTAAACAGCAGAATATTAAAGTTTACAGAAATAAATAAATGCTACCCAACCTAATGTATATTTTGCTTAAATAATTTTGTTTCCCCTTTTTGAATTGCAAATTGAATAATTTTTGAATTACAAATGAAAACTTTTGAAAATCAAATGGTGTCTTTTGAATTACTTATGACGAGTTTTGAATTACAAATGGTGGCTTTTGAATTACAAATGACGAGTTTTTAATTACAAATGAAGAGTTTTGAATTTCAAATGGAAATTTTGAATTTTAATTGATTTTTTTTTGAATTTCAATTGATATTTTATGAATTTCAAGTGATGTCTTTTGTGTAAAGACTTTAATCGATTTTTTTTTAATTTTTTTTTTGCAGATTTCCGATGTTTTCCTCTGGAAAATTGGAAAGAGTGACATATTATTGTCATTACAATTTGAATGGTAAGTGATGGATTTTTTCAAATACAAATTCAAATTACTAACAGTTTACTGATAAGGCAAGCAACTATGGTTCTTATAAATTTAATTCAGGCTTTTCAACACGAAATTGATACGATAGTACATTTTTATGAACAATAAAGTTAGCTTTGAAAAATAAAAAAATAAATGTAAAGGAATTTAAATAATTTAATATCAAATACCCATTTTTATACACTCCACGAGAGTATTATGTCTTTGTGTCTTTGTAACACCCAAAATGAAGGAAAATAGACCCATTGTTAATTATACCGATCGACTTAGAATCACTTTTTGAATCGATTTAGAATGTCCGTTTGTCTGTCCATATATTCTTGCAATCACGATACAGGTCGCAATTGTAGACAGAACCAAATGAAACTTTGCACAACGAAGATTTTCGGGATAAGGACGAACGCTATTTAATTTGAAGAAAATCGGTTCAGATTTAGATATAGCCCCCATACAAATTTCGCTCCCGATTTGACTTTTCCACTCTATAAACCACATATTTTAACAGTTCATCTTCAAATTATATTATTATATCTTTCAAAATATCTTATATTTCAACTAAAAACACCCATGGTGAAAACGGGTCAGATCGGTTCAGATTTACATATAGCTCCCATACAAATTTCGCTCCCGGATAGACTTTTTCCGCCCCAGAAACCACGAGCTTTCACCGACTTTCTTCAAAGTGAGCTAACACATTATATTTGAACTGAAAGAACTTATTGTGAAAGTTTGTCACTTTATTCCATGTTTGGATATAGCCTCGATACAAATATTCTTATCGATTTAACAAATCGGACCAAGTCATATTAGCCTGTGATTAGGAAACATACGAAAATTCTTCCCGTTTTCACTTTTTTTACCGAGTTGCATTATATTCGGATAGAAATTCTTGCCAATTATAAAAATTAGTGTCTGGCAAATTAGTGTCAGATGTGATTTTCTATTATTATTAAATAAAATTATGAAACAGTCTTAATATTTTCACAAATTTTGAAATAGTCTATTTTTGCAAACTACCACAAATGCTTATGCATACAACAATACCAAAAGAGCATCAGCAGTATCTATTTATCTGTAACTGCAACATGAATTTGTCACTGGGCGTCTTTTAGTATTTGTGTTTAGAGCTTAGATTCAGTAGGCCTTCAAGTGCTTCAAATTTAATTGTATCGAGCCTTTTAAGAGATAACTGAAACGTTTTCATTGAAGATACAAATATTTATTTTTGACATAAAATATTTATTTTGACAGGTAGCCTCCAAACAAATAATTTTCCATATTTTTAAGTGAACATTAAAAATTAAATCTATGACACAAATGTATACTTACATATTTAATATCTTCAAAAAATTGGGTTATCTACGCTTATAATAAAACCTTGTTGTGTTATATAAATACTCTGAACTCGGAGCTAGAGGGATTTTACGTTTTACCCTTCATGAAAACATTATCTTATTTGACAACGATAAATACCAAGAAGGCCTTCTCAGCTCTTCCTTCTTGCCGCCTCTGGATGCTGAATATATAGTAGTCGAGAATTGTATTACCCAAAGGCACACCACCACTATGTATGTATGTTTGTCTGCCTGTTTGTATGTGTGTAGCAAGAACAATAATAAAAAGGCCAAAACAATAATAACCAAAGAAAATGCACACAACACAGCAACAGAATAGTGTCGGTGTCTGTATGTGTGTGTGTGCGCAGTGGAAAAAAGAACACAAAAAGCACTGGAATATATAAGAATAAACTGTAGAAAAATTTTAATAACTTTGCATTGTTATGCGGAAATTAAAAATGAGAGAAAAGAACGAATGAATCGGGTCTGAGCAGAGCGTAAAACAACACTGAAACAAGCGTAAAGAAAAGAACAACAAATTGTCGGTCCTTTCGCCGAAGCCGCAGTGTTGTTGTTATTATTGTTATTGTTGATGTTTTTTGTTATTGTTACTCTAAAGTCACAGTAAAACTTTTGGCAACAGAATGAAATGCTCTACTACAGAGTCTAAAGAGAGTTCTACCACAAAAATTTATATATAAAATTAAATGTACACATGTATAAAAATAAATAATATATATAATTATAGATGTAAAAAGAGCTTGAGCCAGGATTATATCACAAATCAAATATTGATTAAATACCGAAACAAAATAATAAAAAAAAAAAAAAAAACAATTATAAAAATCTACTACAAATAGTTTATTAGTTTGTTAAAATAAAAATTAATTGTATTCAAGTATGAAAATGCTTACTTTTAAACTAAATATGTTTTCATGTAAGTTAATGGATGTGTTTCCAGCAATTATTTGCAGGTGCAAAATTTACATTCTGCTCCGGTAATCTGTAAATAAACTGACTTGGAAAAAAGTTCCTTGTGCACGGAAAAGTTATTGCTGAAAACACATCCGAAATATATGACAAATTACACAACAAATTGAGATTGGAGCAGAATAGGGACCATATAATTCTTTCAGGGCATATTGAGTGGATCATTTTTATACCCTCCACCTCCAGGGTGGGTGTATACTAACTTTGTCATTTCGTTTGTAACACCTTGAAATGTCGACCTGAGACCCTATAAAGTATACATATTCTTGATCGTCATAAAATTCTAAGACGATCTAGTCATGTCCGTCCGTCCGTCTGTTGAAAGTACGCTAGCATCTAAACGAAAGGATCTAGGTGGCCCAAAATTTGCATAAATACATCTTATAGTCGTAGTATAGTAAAAATACCCATAATAACCCCTATTATTTTAGAGTATTTAAGCATATTTTTCAATATGACTGCTTGTACTTACTTGATATCGGGTATGCGTATTCCCCCAATAACAAAAACGTGCACCATAAAGTGATTTTTATTCGTAGGGAGTGAAATGGGGCAAAAAGGGATATAAATGTAACCTATTAAACGACAACAGCTATAAACTCGGAATTTTCTATGTACATTCCACTGCACTATGGTCCCAAATCCATTTTTTGGCAGAAATTCAAAAGAATTAAAATTGGGAAGTTGTAAATTTGTATATATTTTCTTTATTAGAACACTCCAAGCAATCAAGAAAATATACTGGAGAAAATTAGGTGGAAACACCACAAGCCTGAATGGTACTTAAACTTTGCGGTTCAAAAAAGTGGGATTAATTTTGATATAAAGCAGTTTTACAAATTAATTAAAATCAAGACTTAGAAAGAAAATAATAAAGTGACTATATTATGAAAATTGACGGCAAGAGTTAGTAGTTGAAATATTATATTTAACATTTTATGATTATTGTGGTCTTGTAAGTATTCATAGGTATTGCAATTTTGTGATTTGTAGAGAACATAATCTATAAATGTCGTGGACCAAAAGTTATATGTATGACTCAACTTGACTCAAAGTTTAAATGTGAAAGTGTTCGTCTGAGGTTGTAGTTTATGGTGGAATTAATATCTCGTCAGCATTTTTCGGCAAACTCCAAAAATTGTCATTTTATTTTAGCACAGTTTTTGATTAGCCATAGACATATATATGATTATATCTCTGAATTAGTTTTGTGTACGAGACCCATCAATATTTTATTTAAAAGGTATTGAAAATACCTTTAAAATGGTATACAACATCATTCACCTTTTTGTACATATGTATACATTTTACTTTATTTCTTGAAATAATTATTTAAATTGCAGTTTAAAGTATACTATTTGTATGCTATATTTTGCTTTTGTAATAATATTCAGAAAAACACATTTCGTCAAAATAAACAACTCTTTATTCATTTAAGCTTTCATAAAATTTTGTTTTTGGTCACCCTGTACCAATACAGGGTGTTAATTATGTTGGTTATATATTGAGTTTATATGGGAGGTGGTAGTGGGCATGGTCCGATCGGCCCAATTTTAATTTTATTTTTTGCGTATGATATGTTTAGCAAATGTACAAAATTACAAGACTATTTGTTTATTTTTCGACTTTATGCCATACAAAATGGATTTGGGACCAGTGTGCACTGACTGAGTAGAGACATAATATAAAAGTATTTTTTCCAAATTCGTACTTTTAAGGGGGTAAAATGGAAAAATAAATAATGGTACCAAACAAACGGCTGCACTTAGAACAATGAAATTCGGTGTATACATTCCTCTGATTGTCTAGACACGTAAAATAAACGAATTTTTCGCAATTCGTACCTTTTGGGGTTAAAAGGGATTAAGAGGATAAAAATAGTACCAACCAAATGATCGCAGCTAGAGTCATGAAATTCGGAGTAAACATTCTCCTGACTGCGTAGACACAGAAAATAAAAGGTTTTTCCAAATTCGTACTTTCAAGGTATACAATGGGTACATAGGGATAAAAATAGTACCAACTAAGCGCATATGGCTACAATGATGAAATCCTGTGTCTACATCACTCTAATTGCGTAGACACGCAAAATAAAGAGATTTTAGTCGTAAGAGGGTAAAATAGGAAAAAGGGGATACAAATGGTACCAACCAAATGGCCGCAGCTAGAATCATGGAATTCGTTGTATACATTCCTCTGACTGCATAGACACGCGCAATAAGAAGATTTTTCCAAATTCGTACTTTTTACTTTTACGGCAAAATTGGATAAATCATGAAGTTAGGTTATTTTGCACTATGTACGTGAGATAATGGACTTTCAAAATTTGTACTTTTCAAATTAAAATAGAATGGAAATACAACCAACTGTAGCGCCCACTACCTACCAATATTTATGGTATTTAAGCTTTTTGCAAATATAAATATTTGTAAGAATATTTACTTTTTGAATTGACTGGTATCGGTATTGGTAGCTACAAAAAGTTTTTCAAATTCGTACTTTTTTATTTTACGGCAAAAATTGGTTGAATCATGAATTTAGGTTATTTTGCACTATGTACGTGAGAATTAAAATTAAATGGAAATACAACCAATTGAAACACCAATATTTATAGTATTTAAGCTTTTTGATAATATAAATGTAAGAATATTTATTTTTTGAATTGACTTGAAGTATTATTTCGATACACAATATAGTGTAAATGTATTGGTAGCCTTGCCTTATAAGCGTGGTTTGAAATAATAAAAATATTATTATAAAATTATTTTTTCAATATTTGTATTTGTTTTGGTTTGGCTAATATTCCTGTAATAATACTGCACTTCTACGAAAATCGACAGCCTCTGTAGAATGCAATCCATGGTGGAGGATATATAAAGTTCGGCCCGTCCGAACTTTGCGCCGTTATTACTTGTTATAGAATAAAAACGTATAGTAAAGGGTGATTTTTTTAGCTATTATCTTTTTGCCAACACTGGTTTAAACTGCTGACGCACGTTTCGTGTTTTGTTTCACTGTCAAACATCTTCAGTTTGGTCTATAATTTAAACATGAATCGTCTTACAAACGAACAACGCTTGCAAATTATTGAATTTTATTATCAAAATGCGTGCTCTGTTAAGAAAGTTCATCGCGCGCTTCCATTTTATGGTCAGTTCAATCGACCCACTGAAGCGGCTATTCGGGCTATTGTGACTAAATTTCGCACCAAATTTACATTGTTGGACATTAAACCACCAACACGCTTACGTCGAGTGCGAACTGAAAAAATATCACAGCTGTATCGGCCAGTGTTAATGATGACCATCAATTATCGATTCGTCGCCGTGGAAATGCCAAAATTGGACTAAGCGGATGGACCATTTGAGGCGCAGTCAAGGTAAACATTTGTATGAAATAATATACTATCGATTCAAATAAAGATTTCATGCATTTTTCTGAATTTTATGTGTTTTTTTTTTTCTTTTGAAAAACTTTCCTATAGCTTTTTAAAAAATCACCCTTTACATCAAATTCTTTTTACAGTGCGTTATTGTTTTCAATTTTTGGTCGAAGGGAGCATTATACTAACTGAAAAAATGCTGTAAGTTAATGTTTGCGGGAATACTTATTGCAATAAGTATATTATGGAGTTTTATGAGAATCATTTTTGTGGAAATTACAGGATTAAAATGTTCTAGAAAAAAAATTCGGAAAATTTCAGTTGGGGTCACCAAAGACACCAAAGTTGTAAATAAAACTCTTTATGCTTAAATAGCGAAATTACACCACACCTTATACAAAAATATTACTAGGGTTAAAATACGCCCATGTTCTTTAGAAGATCGTTCTTTTTCGACAAAAAAATGTGATTATTTCGATAGAGCACGGTAAACTAAAAATACAAATTGGATATTTTTGCAAAATTGTCATTTTTGCGGGAGATATGGCTAAAATGATTTGTATGCATTATATTTTTCTTTTGTATTTTTTCACGATATGACCCACGGATCTGTTATTTTTTTTGCATGTGGACCATTTTCGCTTGTAATATATTTGTATCCCGTGGCAAAAATCGCTACAATTATATTTAGCTATTGATAAAAATATTTACTTCAAATATAAACATTTATGGAATTTCAAATATGACATTTGAATTGAATATTTTCAACATTTCTTTTCATGTTTCCCATAGATGTCCTAAAATAGCAATCCCTTTCTCATACCGTGACCTAGTTTTGGTATATTTCGTGATTCAGAATACGCTTACAACATAGGAAATAATCGAAACGAGATATTTAAGGATTCAAATGAAGTGCATAGAATTGCTGTTCAAATCAGTCTCAACTATTTGTTTATTACATCATTGACTATGATGTAGTGTAGAGAAATTTAATCTTGGTTTGTTGCTTGGTTTAATCACACGTCTTTCTTTCATATTTAAGGCACCGTTTTGACCATATTACTCGGATATGGCGGTTATATCTATCCTGAAAGATTGAGATATTTTCTTAGATCTACATATATATGTAACCGATTCTCGAGAATAAGTTTATTTCCTGAAAGACCTGTTCCTTGAGTTTCCAGAGCTGGGCAGTAGCATAAGAAGTGCTCGGCTATCTCGGATTCCTCTTCCTTATCGCAAGGCTTGCCAGATGTGGGGATTTGCTCAGTGACGCTCAAAAGCACACTAAATATGAAAGAAAGACGTGTGATTTTAGTAGTTTTACTTACACATTTTAACTACAAACTGAGAAAAATTTAGACTAAACAGAGGACTACTGTTTCATTGTCTAGAACGAAATTACTGTAATTTGAAATAAGCATCTTGTTCACGAAATATGATGATAAATATATTCCCAGATAGTCGATGAATCAACAAATCATTCATAAATTGTTTTTGTTTTGATCGAAATCTTTATAAAAAAATAACTTTTTATACACTTCACGAGAGTATTATGTCTTTGTGCATTAGTTTGTAACACCCAAAAGGAAGCGAAATAGATCCATTGTTAAGCATACCGATCAGCTTAGACTCACTTTTTGATTTAGCATGTCCGTCTGTCTGCCGCCCGTCCATTTATTGTTGTAATCAAAGTACAGGAACAAAGGAATTTAAAGGAAATCGGTTCAAATATATCTAAGTCCATACAGATGTCGCTCCCAATTTGACTTTTCCCCCTCTAGAAACCACATACTTCACTTGATTTGCTTCAAATTTGGCACAGTACATTATAATTAAACTGGAAATATCTATGGTGAATTTGGGCCAGATCGGTTCAGATTTACATATATCTCCCATTCAAATTTCGTTCCCGATTTGATTTTTTCTGATCTAGAAACCACATATTTTAACATATCTTTTTCAAATTTGGCAAAATATCTTATGTTTCAACTAGAAACACCCATGGTGAAAATGGGTCAGATCGGCTCAGATTTATATATAGTTCCCATACAAATTTCGCTCCCAATTTGACTTTTTCCGCTCTAGAAACCACGTATTTTAAAAACCCATGGTGAAAATGGTTCAGATCGGTCCAGTTTTATATATTGCTCCCATTCAAATTTCACTTCCGGCTTGACTTTTGCCATGTATTTTCACCGAATTTCTTCAAATTGAGCATAACATATTACACTCGAACTGGAAGAACCTATTGTGTAAGTGGGTCACATCATTCCATGTTTGGATATTGCACCGATACAAATAGTCTTCTCGATTTGACAAATTGGACCAGGTCATATTAGCCTGTGATTAGGAAACATACAAAAATTCTTCCGGTTATCACTTTTTTACAGAATTGAATTGTATTCGGATAGAAAGTGGAGTGTATCATATAGTCGGCTCCGCCCGACTTTAGCCTTTCCTTACTTCTTTATAATGAGGATTATTATGACAACTTTGGGGGTAAAGATCAGAAATTGTTTTTGTTTTGGTCGAATTCTTTGAAATTTTTTATATTTTGGGAATAATTGGGTATTTTTCATAACAATTTTGGAGACAAGGAAAAAATGTATATAAATAGCAGGCCTGGTTGTCGCAGTTACGACATTGATCGTTGAAAAGCGGCTTCATTCGTCGCGCATGGTTTCCAATTAGCCAATGACCCGTCAGCACTGTGATCACTTTTGATACTTTCTCTGGTAAGTTTTTTGTTATTTCAGACCAGATTTGTCTGGATATATTACAAGTGTCTAAGATTTTCCACATGAGATTAGCTCGGCGTAGGTATTGCCTTAAGATACCACTCTTAGACGACCCTACCAGACAAAAACAATTTTTTTTTTAATTTTGATGTTATATTTTTATGACATATATATTTTAAAAAAATATATTTACTAATATAGGTATTCCAGTGTTTTCAAGTTCAAAATTCAAGTTTGCTTACACTGCGTGTAATTTTTTAAGTCATGGAATCATAGCCATATACGGACACAACTACGTTATAAAAGACCAAAAAACGACTAGTGTTTCCCAGTCTTGCCCAAAGTAATCCACTTTTTTATGGGCCCCAATGGTTTGGGGCCTCAGTTTCATTTTTGCAAAAAGTGGTCATTTTCTCAGGCTCATATCTTGCAAACCGTTTGTAATTTTGATTTACTCTCTGAGGCAAAGTTGTAGCTCTTGTCATAAAGAAAATCGCAAATATCGTCGAACAAATCTTATAGGCTGTATAGTATACGTGTTGTTGATTAAGGATAATGTCACTCATACGCACTGTAGTCGGACTGACCATTAACATAAACAGTCCTGCAAGATATATTTTTCCTACCTAAACGACGTTTAGAATCATTCATAGGAACTTCACCTTGAAAGTTGTTTATTGATATATTAGGTACATTTTTGTAGTTGATTGTTTCCTTGAATTTTGAACGGTTTGCTACCTATGGACCTAAGCAGGGGAAAACGGTAAAAAAAATTAAAAAAATCGCTATTTTGACCTTTTTTTAGATTTTTGATCTTTCTAACAAGAGCAACAACTTTGCCTCAGATAGTGTTATATTCTAATAAAAACCCCTTTATTTACTACTTCAAAAATATAGTGGGGCATGATTTCTGTGTCAACTTTTTTGATGCAAAATTAATTGCGAACGATTACCCTAACAATAATTGGACGTTATCCGGGCCAAGGACGAACGCTATTTAATTTAAAGCAAATCGGTTCAGTTCTACATATAGCTCACATTCAAATTTCGCTCCCGATTTGACGTTTTGCACCAT
Source organism: Polietes domitor (assembly GCA_947397865.1). Taxonomy (NCBI): domain Eukaryota; kingdom Metazoa; phylum Arthropoda; class Insecta; order Diptera; family Muscidae; genus Polietes; species Polietes domitor. The sequence continues at coordinate 55,021,878 of OX377620.1, forward strand.
ACATTTTAAAAGATTTTCTTCAAATTTGGCACAACACCTTATATTTGAATTAGAAACATCTCCGATTCAAACCGGTTCATTTATTAATAGCTACAATACAAATATTACTCCACATTTGACTTTTTCTACTCTAAAAACTACATAAATTAACCGATTTTGATCGAATTTGTCACAACTGCTTGTATTTTGACTAGAAACGTCTATAGTGAAAATTGCATTATATATATTTCATTATATATATATGTAAGAGATTTTGTTCAGAACAAGTTATATTTCACCTGCAAACATACATTGTGAAAGACGGTATCATCGGTCTATGATATAGGAAACTTTCCAAAATGTTCATCTAATTGTATTGCAATGGCGTAGAAAGTGAAGGGTGTCATATAGTCGACCCCGTCCGACTTTAGCCTTTCCTTACTTGTTAAAGTAAAGATTAGGGGGTCAAAAACGGTCTTTGCAAAAAACGGGTTTCGATTTAACCGAAAATTCAGTTTTCAAATACCGATTTTCGGTTATAGTTTTATCGTAAGCCCGATTGTAACCGGTTTTCCAAAATATGTTCAAAAATTATGAAAACTGTCTTATCATTGCATTGCGCAATTAAAATCAAGTAAAGAAAGGCTAAAGTCGGGCCGGGCCGACAATATGATACACTCCACTTTCTATCGGAATACAATTCAATTCAGTAAAAAAGTAAAAAGGAAAACATTTTTGTATGTTTCCTAATCACAGGTTAATATGACCTGGTCCAATTTTTCAAATCGAGAATAATATTTGTATCGGGGCTGTTTCTAGTTGAAATATAAGATACTAGCAGTACCCGCTGCTTCGCACGCGAAAAAGCCAGTTATTTGTTAATTTTTTCCGTCTCTGTTTTTGGATAGTATTTATTTAATTTTCTTTTGGTGAATATAGATAAATCTAAAATAGTAATTTGAGAACCACCTATTCGCTAGCACTCACACACAGTCAGAGGAATGTGCTTGTCGATATGTACTATTTTAGCTGAACTACTTCGTATGTATAATTTTTATAATTTTCTACCAAGTTTTGCACAAAATATTACAACCATTTATATCCTCGATCTCATGTTTCTAGATTCAGCCATCCAGTTTATAACTTTTTGCACTTCTTTCCCAAAAAGTACACATTTTGAAAAGTCACTATAGGCAACATGTGTTTTTGCTTCCCTTAAAAATATGTACTTTATTTGGTAACACATTTATTCCTTGTTGTCCCGTATCCCTCTTTTAAGTACCATATTTTGAAATATCCATTTATGTTCCGCGTTTACGTAATTAAAGCATTGTACAGCATTTTTATCCCTTTTCGTCTCGTGCACCCCTTAAAAGTACAAATTTCGAAAAATCAAACTACTACGCTTCTATATGGTCAGAGGAATTTACACACTAAATTTCACGATTCTAGCTGTAATACTAAAGTTGGTACCATTTTTATCCCTTTTTGTCCCGATGGCCGCCTAAAAATACAAATTTAGAAAGAATCTAATTTTACTTTGTTTCTATATGGTGAGAGGAATTTACATACCAAATTTCACGTTTCTAGTTGTAATACTTTAGTTGCTACCATTTGTATCCCTTTTTCCCCGCTCGTCCCTTAAAAGTACATATTTCGAAAAATCCAATTTTACTTCGTTTCTATATGGTCAGAGGAATTTACATACCAAATTTCACGTTTCTAGCTGTAATACTTTAGTTGGTACCATTTTTATCCCTTTTTGTCCCGCTCTTTCGAAAAAATCAAATTCTACTTCGTTTCTATATGGTCAGAGGAATTTACATACAAGCCGGTAACTTATATGGTTATCAACCGATATCACTATCTCAACTGATTTAAAGAGAAGAAACCTGGCGATTTCGTCAGGTATATAGCTTACTTGAGAGATCTTAAGAAATCTGTGAGCTTTTGTCCAGCAAACACCTTTTTAAACAATTTTTAGCCATTTTCAACTGTGGCTATTTTTTGCACATTATTTTGTTCGGTAACCGTACAACTTGTTAAATTATTTAATAGCACAGCCAACCAAAGATTTGTCTTTAAAAATCCGTTAGAAATTGACAGAGTTATTGGAGTTTTTATTAATGCTATTTTTCCCAAAAATACAAGTTTTGGTCATTCCAGTTAACATCTCTCATTATTTTACGACTTGATTTTACTTTTTTCTGTTATAGAAACTATATATTTCATCCGATTCTGATTTACTATCTGTTTAATTATAAAAATCTACACCCACTTACAGCTACCCTCAGACAGTTGTGTGCGAACAGGACTGTTTGAAATAAATTATTACGATTCGTCAATCAAATACTGGTAAAATGTTCTCAATTTTTTTAGAGATCCTATCAATCCTTGTGAGAGAAACTTTATTCCCTATTGATCTATTATTGACAGCTCGATCGTCTAGAATATAACCACGACGTAAAATATATATACTCCGATGAATATTTCATGGTTTTGCAAACGAAATGTCTAAATGAGTATATACACCATAGGATGGAGGGCATAAAAATATAAGAAAAAATGCTGATATGAGTTATCGAATGATAAGATTCGGTCCATCAGAAGTAGAAGACATTTGAAATTGTTTATAACCAAAAAGTCCATTACACATTTCGAAAACAAGCAACGTGACCAGCAAATTAGTTTGCTGGGCTTCATTTTCTTTGATAGTATGTGTGTGTACTCGTTCGTATTCGTACACACTATGATTGAGGTTTGACATAAATATGTTATTGCTGTTGATAACGCTTTTGTTGTTATTGTTGTGGATGTTGCTGCCGCTGCTGCTGCTCTTCTTCTTGCCGGTGTTGTTGTAGGTTTTTGCTGTTGTAGTCATTTTAATGAAACATAAAGAAAAATTTCAAATATTTTCTAATATATCAACCCGACCAAAAACGAAACGAACCAAAACCAAAACCATCAACCCACAAAAAGCAAAAAAGAGTTGCTATTCTTGATGCCGTTGAATGTTTATGGACGGCTTTTGCTCGAAGTGTTGGCAACATTTATTGAAAAGTCGACAATTTTGTTTCTAATAACAGCGATGCTGCTGTTTTTTGTATAACCAATTCATCCTGAATCATCATTATAGACAAAATTGTTCTAATATTTATCTACACAGCGATGTAAACCGCAAACTTTATCCATTTCGGCAATGAGGGCCACATTGTCATGATGGTGATGAGACACATATTTGTGTTAAATTGTTTCATGTGTGGTTACGCCGACAAAAAACGTTTGAGAAAAATTAATGATGTTTGACAACAAATATGATAAGTAATCATTTTGTTTAAGTTTAGGCTCATGACTGGAAATTTGGGTGGGGGTTCCTACACCCACACATAAACGCATTTTCCCATTTCAAAATAAATTTCTTCAAAATATGAAAACCTGAGAAAATATTATTATATGTAGTGTCATAACCGACATTGTAAATAAAAAATAAGTAAAAACGGTGTTAAGTTCGGCCGGGACGAACTTTATATACTCTCCACCTTTGATTGCATTCCACAGATGCTGACGATTTTCGTAGAAGTGCAGTAACATTACAGGAAAATGTAAATTTTTTAATATAGCCAAACCAAAATAAATAAAAATATTGAGAAAATAATTTTATAAATAAATATAATTTTTTGTTATTTCAAACCACGCAAGGCAAGGCTACCAATATAGTGTATATATCGAAACAATACTTCAAGACAAATCGAAAAGTAAATATAAGACAGCAATCTTCAAAAAAGCTTAAATACTATAAATATTGATAGATAGTGGGTGCTACAGTTGGTTGTATTTCCATCCTATTTTAAGTGGACATTTTGTAAATCCATTATCTCTCGTTCGACCAATTTTTGTCGCAAAAGTAAAAAAGTACGAATTTGGAAAAATCTTTTATTTTCGTGTCTGTGCAGTCAGAGATATTTCGTTATTCTAGATGCAGCCGTTTAGTTGGTACCATTTTTATCCTTCCCATTTTACCCCTTAAAAGTACGAATTTGGAAAAAAATACTTTTACATTATGTACCTACTCAATTAGAGGAATTTCATGTTTCTATCTGCGGCCATTTGGTTTGTACTATTTTTATCCCCTTCTTCCCATTTTACCCCCTTAAAAGAACGACTTTCTAAAATCTCTTTATTTTATGTGTCTACGAAATTATTAGGATGTACACACCGAATTTCACCATTCTAGCTGTAGCCGTTTAGTTGGTACCATTTTTATCCCTCTGTACGATTGTGGAAAACCCCTTTTATTTTTCGTGTCTACGCAGTCAGAGAAATGTATACTCCGAATTTCATGACTCTTGCTGCGGTCATTTGGTTGGCCCTATTTTAATACCCTTTTCCCCAATTTAACCCCAAAATGTACGAATTTCGAAAAATCCGTTTATTTTACGATTCTACGCAATCAGAGGAATTTATACACCAAATTGCTTTATTCTAGATCCAGCTGTTTGGTTGGTACCATTTTTATACCATCCACCTCCAGGATGGGGGTCTAAATATTAGGGAGTATTTTCAGTCCATGTTAGGGAAAAGTATTTCAATGCCAACCGATCTGCATCCATAAAACACATTTAGAGAAAATTTGAACCTCCTAATTTGTTTCGTTCGGAAGCTAGCGTGCTTTCACCAGACAGACGGACAAACATGGCTAGATCGTCTTAGAATTATACCAGGACCCAGAATATATATACTTTATGGAGTCTCCGATGTATATTTTAAGGTGTTACAAACAGAATGACAAAGTGAATGTACTCCCATCCTAAGGGGAGGGTATAAAGATGTCAATTAACTCCATTCTGTCTATAGTTTCATTCGTATATCATCGGGTTTAAGTGTAATATATACTGTCGGACACTGTAATTATTAGCTTCTCTCTCCTCAACTTTATTGTGAATATTTTATTATACCCTCCACCTAAGGATGGGGGTATATTCACTTTGTCATTCCGTTTGTAACACATTGAAATATTCAACGGAGACCCCATAAAGTATATATATTCTGGGTCCGGTTTTTCATAATACAAAAAGTCTCTTTTCTTTTTATATAATTACAAAATTCATAGAATGTTTTTTATACACTCCACGAGAGTATTATGTCTTTGTGCATTTGTTTGTAACACACAAAAGGAAACAAGTTAGATCCATCGTTTATTATACAGATCGGCTTAGAATCACTTTCTGAGTCGATTTAGCAATGTCCGTCTGTCTGTCCATCTATTGTTGTAATCAAATTACAGGTCGCAATTATAGTCGGATCTTCACAAAAATTGGCACAAGTAAGTTTTATGGACCAAGGACGAACGCTATTTCATTTGAGGCAAATCGGTTCAGAATGTCATGCAAATGTCACTCCCGATTTGACATTTTCCGCTCTAGAAACCATATATTGTACCCGATTTTCTCTAAATTTGGCACAACATCTTATAATCGCACCAGAAACAACTATGCAGAAAGTGGGTAAGATCGGTTCAGATTTAGATATAGCCCCATACAAAGATATAGCCCCCATACAAATTACTCCCGATTTGCAAATCGGTTCAGAATGTCATATAAATGTCACTCCCGATTTGACATTTTCCGCTCTAGAAAACACATATTGTACCCGATTTTCTTTAAATTTGACACAACATTTTATGATCCAACTAAAAGCACCTATAGTGAAAGTGGGTAAGATCGGTTCAGATTTAGATTTATCCCTAATACAAATGTTGCTCCCAAATGTTTACCCATTTTTAATATATATTTCACCTATTTCGTTCCAGGTTTGAATATACCCCCATACAAATTTCCTTTCCGATTTAACATTTCTTGTTAAACACATACATTTATGGATACAAAAATCCTTCCAGTTTTCACTTTTTTACCGAATTGAATTGTATTCGGATAGAAAGTGGAGTGTATCATATAGTCGGCCCCGCCCGACTTTAGCCTTTCTTTACTTGTTTTATTATGGACCGTAAATTGAGTCTAAAATAACGAAGTTCGTCTTAGATTTCACTTGCATTTCTTATGGGCAGAAGACGTTGACCATTTGCCTCTGCGGATGTCGACCAGCCATACACATAAGAATATTTGTGAGGGAAAAATTGTCCCCTAACAACCCCTAATATTTATACTATTTAAACATTTTTTTTTTTTTGAAAATTTCCAATTTGATATACTTGAAATTTGTTTCGTACCTTCTTCCAGTAACGTGTAATCACAAAAAAGTACAAAAAAGATTTAGCGGATTAAATGGGACAAAAGGGATAAAGATAGTACCGTTGATACGACAACAGCTAGAAACATGAAATTCGGTGTATACGTTCCTATAATAACGTAGACAAGTAAAATAGAGAATTTTTCGAAATTTGTACTTAAAATTGGAAAGGGGGGATAAAAATGGTACCAACCAAACCGCTGAAGATAAAATCGTGAAATTCGGTGTATACATTTATCTAACTGTGTAGACGTGAAACATAAAGGATTTTTTCGAAAATTGTACTTTTAGGCGGAAAATGGGGCGAAGGGGAAAAAAATGGTACCAATTAAACGGTTGCAGTTAGAATAGTGAAATTCTTTCGATATTCGTACCTTTTGGATCAGAACGGGATAAAATTGGTACCACGCAAACGGCTGTAGCTAGAATCATGAAATTCGGTGATTATACTCGTCTGTCTTCGTAGACACGCACAATATGAGTATTTCTCCCAAATCGTACTTTAAGGTCAACATTTTAAAAAATGCTAAAAGTAGTACCAAGCAAACGGATGTACCTGGAATCATGAAATTAGATGTGTTGATTGCAATATGGACGCGAAACATAACGGATCTCTGAAATTTGTACTTTTCTTATGAAAATGATATAGTTACTCTGTTTGTAGGTGAATCAAGAAATTGCAAATTGTCCTGAGGGAAAATGTTTCTCTCTAAGTCTGACGGACAATACACCAATACTTAGAGTACATTTTTAGAGATTGTTCACTTTTTGATTACAATTGCAGTATTATATATATATATATATAATATATATATGTAAGGTCGACAGGCGCTAATCTCCCGATAGTTCTATGGAATCCACTCCGTGGTGGAGGGTATATAAGATATTCCCATTGTACCTTTAAAAGTAAAAAAGGAATATACACACCGAATTTTGGAGTTTCTAGCTGTTGTCGTTTGATAGGTACCATTTTTATCCCTGTTTGCCCAATTTCACCGTCTACGAATAATCGCTTTATGGCGCTAGTTTTTGTTATCTAGGGGGAATGCGCATATCCAATATCAAGTTATTACAAGCAAACATGCTTTAATACTCTAAAATATTAGGGGTTATTATAGGCATTTTCAGTCCTTTTTCCCTTTGGGTCTATTTCGCAGTTCCAACCGATCTACGACTATAAGACGCATTTATGGAAAATTTGCACGTCCTAGTTCCTTTCATTTAGATGCTTTCAACAGACGGACATGGCCAGATCGTCTTAGAATTATGACGCTCAAGAATATAGTATATATATATGACAAAGTTAGTATACCACATCCTGGAGGTGGAGGGTATACAAAATAATGTTATTCTACCTTTCAAAGTCAAAGTAATCGGTAGTTCAAATTAAAAATGTTACATGGCCCACCCTTTATCGGTCTATTAGCAAATGAGCTAAATAAATATTTCCGTTACAGCATATTTCCCAACCACTTCCATTTTTAAACGTTTACCAACCATTCAACACTACCTAAATATGTACACGTATTTTTAATAAGTAAATAAATCTAATTATGCAAATAGACTTGTAATTAAAACATCTGTATCATGTAACATTAATAATAAATTCATATTTAATTTGTTGTTTGCATATAAATGTCAATAAACCAAGTAAATTTGTATGGACCCGTCCCTTCCCTCGAAAAGAGGTGATTCTACGAAAACCAAAATTTAATATTTTATTTCTAAGCAACGAGAGCAATTGGTGTCACTTAAATTCAAAATATTTCACACAAACTATCCACATTTGCAACAAGTTGGACACATTTAAAATAATTATTTAACTATTTAACCCAAATGCATATTTTATGAATGGAAATATTGAATGCAATATTTTTGTGTTATTTTTTAAAACTTTCCACCCTCCCTGCAACCACCCTCCACCCTCGTCAAACCGAGCTGGTGTTTCATACAAATGCACGTTATTGCATTGTTTTTGCTTTCAGCATTTTGCATGTCGACTGCGGGAACATTATTTTGAGTGAGGGGAAAAGTTTTGTGAATTCATAATGCATGACACCACTCACTAAATGTATAATAGTTAATTAAACAAAACTAAAAACTACATAAATAACTATATATAGACAAACACACACACACACAGAATTATATTATATACGTATATAAGAGAGGGGCATGAACAAAATGCATACGGTCGGTATGCAGCCGATCACCAAGAGATGGCTCCACGGACAATCGTATGTGAATAGATTTTGTCAATATTTAACTAAAACATTAAATTAAAATATGAAAAAATACAGATATTTATTTTATGGTCCAATTTCCTCCAAATTTCTTTTAAGATAATTTAGATGAAAAGAACAAAACAAACATTTAGAATTAATTTTAATATTACGGGCCACTTTAGTGTACAATCTCTTAGCAGGTTACAATAATTATACAGTTGATACGCCCAACGTTTTGTATACCCTCCATCATAGAATGGAGTGTCTTGTCCATCCGTCTGTCGAAAGCACGCTAGCATCTAAACGAAAGGAGCTAGGACGTCCAAATTTTCCATAAATGAGTCTTATAGTCGTAGATCGGTTGCGATTGAAACTGGGCGAAATCGGCCTGACTGCGTAGACACGGAACAGCTAGAATGATGAAATTCGGTGTGTACATCCGTCTAATTGCGTAAACACGTAAAATAAATAGATTTTAGAAAATCGTACTCTTAAGGGGGTAAAATAGGAAAAAAGGGGATAAAAATGGGGCCAACCAAATGGCCGCATAGACACGCAAAATAGAAATATTTTCCCAAATTCGTACTCTTTTACTTTGGTTAAAAATTGGTTAAATTATGAAGTTTGGTTATTTTGCACTATGTACGCGAGATAATGGATTTTCAATATTTGTACTTTGGATTCATTTATAAAATATTTTTTTCAATAATTTTATTTGTTTGGCTATATTAAAAAATAGATATTTTTCTGTAATATTACTGCACTTCTACGAAAATCGACAGCCTCTGAGGAATGCAATCCATGGTGGAGGCTATATAAAGTTCGGCCCGGACTTAACGCCGTTTTTACTTGTTTTTTATAATTTCTATATTTTTATAAATTCTATACTGGTACCTGTACTCCACTATGACTTGATATTTGGTCAATTTTTGCAATTATTTTATAAATGTAGAAGCTGGGACTATGTGCCACGTACATTCCACACAATTTATGTAAAATTGAAGTCCTTATAACTTTCATACATTTGTTCTCAAAGAGTGAGGGTTTGGCCGACTGACGCGTAATTATTTGTTTTTCACTAAAATTTTGGTTGATTTTGAAAAAAATCTTAAAAAATAGAACCCACCATCTCACCCAAACTCACACAGTTTTCCAAAAAAATGGATTAATGTAATCACTTCGAAAACCAAAAGGAAAGAAATAAAATTGCTAAAGCTTGAAAAATTTATCCCGTCGATATCATAGTATTCAAAAGCAATTAAAATGGCTGCATTAAAATCAATGCATAAAAAATTTAAATAAAATCGTAAAAATCAGCCCTTTATACAAGGTCATATTGCAAGTTATATGATATTGTTTGATAAGGCTCGGACAAGATTTTATTTCTAATTGTTTTTTTTTTTTCTCAATACCATTCTCATCGTGAATTCTTTTCAAGAAACCCCCGTTTTATAGATTTTATAGAACGCGTCCAAGTTACGGACAATGATAAAAGCGAAATATTTTGGTAGAACCCGTGAAACAAACGAATCTTTCATTTTAGTCGGGAACATCGACAACTTTTATTTTAAAGCCACTCTAATGAAAATTTTTTGAAAAGTCGCTGCGAAGCCACCTGAACGAAACCTTTAGACAGGGTGGAAATCATGATAGTGGTAGTCTGCAGCCAAGTAATACATGTTACCATGCCATTTGTAAAAAAATTTGCATTCTATTAAATATAGAAGCAAAATGGTCTTGAGCCAGGACAATATCCCAGTTCAAATCAAATTGTTGGGCTTGCTGAAATAACGAAATACTTTGGAAAAACAGACGTAATTTCTTAACCTATGGCCATTCCACTCTGAATTTTTGATATTTTGTAGAGAATAACATAAGCGAAAATACAAAACAAAATAGAGAAAATTAAAGATATGTTTTTCAGGATATTCGAGTATTAAAATTATGTTTAATTTTTGGAATCCTTGATCCACAAGGACATTCATCTTTTCATACAGATTCAGATGATATCAATATCGTTAAAATCTGATGGCGCGATCCAAAGTTATGATATCGATTAGGAAGCCATCTCTTCAAAAAAACTCCCGAGATAACCAACTTTGGACCACTGTAGAACTTAAACCACGCACTACTTTGAGCTACGGTAGGCGATACACGGTAAATTTCAAATTTCAAAAATCGATGAGGGTCGAAATCCATGTTGGGTCGCTGTCTGTTGGAATTACCCTATAGTAGAACAATAGGGCCCATATATTTTACTATTTTCCAAAAAAAACCTTCAGTCTACCTTGATGAATAACGAAGGTCTAACATTCGAACGGACTTTTTTTGTCAATTTCCTAAAACCACGAAAATTATTTAGATTACTCAAAATGCCCTTTTTGGTACCAATACTGCGTTTCTAGGCCCATCAGAATTTAAAGAAAGAATTAAAAAAACTGTAAATTCCTTTTAAACGCGAAATCGAGTAGAAAAAGAAGAACTAAGTATACAGTTTATATTGTACTGAAAATGGGCGTCTTTTACACGTCTTACTGTGAATTAGTTTAAATTTATATGGAACCGCATGTTAATAATAATATGCTTAGAACTAAACGTAAGGGCTATAGTCGGTGGTGGTGTGTTAATGGACCTGCCAAACAACGACTCAATTTTGGATCAACTGTGTATTCGTCTAATGAAGTTCTGTTCGTTATTGTCTCGCATATTCCGCCTGGAAGTCAATATTATTTTATTGATGCCCATGCCCAAAATATCTCCAATCTCATCCCAGATAATGATGCTGATGGATGTTTGATTGTAGGAGATTTTAATTTAAGTAACGTCACCTGGTCAGTTATTGCTAATTCAATTGGTATGTATCCGGCTAATGTAAATTCGGTTCTGGAGATTAATTTTATTGATACAATACATGTGCCAATTATTATAAATATAAACTCCTGGCATAAAATACTGAAGAATTTGAGAAATAGATTCTATAAAATCGCTAAATCCACAAATTCAGTGTACAGTAAATGAATGCATGAACATTATTCTAGAGAATTTTCATTTTTGAACAAATTTATTTATAAGCTGTATATTTGGAGTTTCATAAAATCTAAAAAGAAAAGCAGTGATTTCCCTTCTTCCATGTTCTTTGGTGATGAGCGGGCTTTTTTAGCTCAAGCTAATTTATTTGCTAATTTCTTTAGTTCCAATTTTGAATCGGGTTCACAGTTGATGGATTTCGCTCTTTTGGACTATATTACTGCAGTCACAGATTTAGCTTTTTTAATATTTCTGAGAGTGATATTAAATCTAGTTTATCTGATATTAATGAATCTGCAAGGTAAGATACTGATGGTATTTCAGCTTTATTTCTAAAAAAATGTTCATCTTCTGTCAGCTTCCCATTGCAGAATATCTTTAATTATTCTTTAAATGCTGAACTAAATATGCTTCTTTTGAGCCTATTCTGAGGTCCATGAAGAAATATAATAACTTAATAATTAAGCATGATATAGATTTGTCATATACTTTAAATAGATTTAAGGAAACTCTAGATTTAATTTACTTTTAAATTTGGCTTGTCTGTAAGGATTGTACTTAGGGTTTGGGGTCCGGGAATTTCCGAATCGTTTTTCCCGGGAATTCCCGGGAAAAAAATTTCAATTTCCCGGGAATACGGGGAATTAAAAAAAAATAATTTATTTATTATGTTGATCAATAATTTATTGTTACTATATAAATTGTAATTTTTAGATGTATTTCAAATTCATATATGTATTTACATTACTGACAATAATGAGTATTTGTTTATATTGTATTACTAAAAACAAAACTTTTTTATGCGAAACCCAGCTAGGAGAATAAAAACTTTTTGTGAGGCTATTTGCAGGATCTTTATTGTGAAATAAAAATATCATGTCGACAATACTATGGCTTACATAATGTAAATTTTCTCGTTTTCCTAGAAGAATCAAGGTGAATATCTTCTCCAAGAACAATTTACTTTACATATGTATGTAACCAGAAAGAAATGGTCTAAAAATAGGAATACAATAAAACTTGTTCGCCTGGAAATTTTCAAGAGTATTTCAATGGCCATTTGTAAGAATTAATGACTGGACTATTTCAATATTTTTATTTTTTATGAAATTATTTAATTAATATTAATTTGTTATGTTTCTATTGTTTTTACAGTTTAGAATATTCCCCCCTGTTTCTATAAAATATTTTTATCTCCAGACGAATGAATATTCTAAACTAAATGTGTCATAACATTCTCCGTCATATGAGTTATTTGTTTCCTTAATCGTTTTCAATTTTGAATCTAGTGTAGGTGTCAGTCACTTCTACCTGCGATATAAATGTCCAATTCTGACGATTAGTCTACATCTTTTCAAGTTTATAATGAGAAAATGTATTTTATAATCACAATATGTAAGTTCATGATGAGAAATGAAAATTCATAATAGGAGCATGATAATTCACAATCAGCACTCTAAATTCGTAATGTGAAATGTAAATTCATATTGAGAAATATAAATTCATAATAAGAACATACAAATTGATAATGAGATATATAAATACAAAATGAGAAAATCCAAATTGATAATGAGAAAATATAAATTCTTATTCATGAATATATATTCATAAAATATAAATTCATAATCAGGAACTCTAAAATTTATAATCGAAGCTATGTATGTACGTTTTTCTATGGATATTTTCGTAGAAACACATATTTTATCAATGTTCTCATTATAAATTTACATTTTCTCAATATGATTTTATATTGTCTCATTATGAATTCATATTTTCTGAATATGAAAACGTATTTTCTGATTATGAATTTGGATTTTATGATTACAAACTTGTATATTTCATTATGAAATGGTATGTTCCTATTATGAATTAATTATTCTCAATATAAATTAACAATTCTCATTATGAATTTATATTTCTCATTATGAATTAACATGTTCCTATTATAAATTTATATTACCCATTGAATTTATATGTTCCTATATGAATTTACATTTCTCAATATAAATTTCTATGTTCCGAATATAATCTGGAAAAGGTGTAGAGTAAAATATTTGTAAAATGAAAAATAATTTGTAAAATATTTTGACAATAACATTCGTTTTTAATTTCTAATATGACAGTATTGAAAAAAAAAACACACCAGTTATAAAATGTGGATATTTTTAACCATATTGGACATACCTATAAATAAATTACTTTTTCCCGGGAATTCCCGGGAAATGAAAAAAGTCCGGGAAACCCCAAACCCTAATTGTACTCCATAGACATATGAATGAATAAATAAATAAATATAAAAGATTCGGCCCAGCCGAATTTCTTATTAAGACTAACCATTATTAACGTAGCCATGCAAACGCCTTTGATTCATTCTATATGGAACACCCCATACATTTATAATAGTTCTTCACACAGAATTCAAATTACCAGACAAAAACTGTTTCGGCAGGAACAAAAATGATGGCAATTTATTTTTTTTGCACCATGCCACATATAGTCGTTGATGACGACGACGCTTATGCGACGTTGATGTTGATGGCGATAACGTTTTGTGGTGGTGGTAGGATGGCTTGTGTGTGCGGGGGTATGATTTAGTTTTAGTCAAAAAAAAAAAAAAAATAACAAAACTATTATCATATCATTATTATACGAGATCTAGAGGAATATTAAGAAAGTTCATTGGCATGCGAGTGTGCGATGTGATGGTGTACAAGCAGTTTTCATCATTTGCAATGTTCAAATTGAAATTTCTGTCAATTAAAAATGTTTAATGTGAGCATAGGCAATTTGGAAAATACATACAATTTCTTTAAGGAATATTAGATAATTTGGAATGAAAGAACTTTGCTCTATAACAAATTCGAGTAGAGTCCGCCAAATAATATTTTATCAAATTTCTTTTTTTTAACGTACAATAATGGAAAATAATTTCATGCAAATGACTGCCTCGGCACCTCACAAATAATAGTCCAACGGTTGAATAATTGAAAAAAACGTTAGATGGAGGACCCTTTATAAATACAAATAATCTCACAAACATCCCCAAAGAAACCAATCAATGTTCTGTATGCGATATAATTCCGTACTCACCGAAGGGTCAGTAGGGCCTCTAACGGATAAAGAATTACAAAGCTTTTTACTCAAAAATATCGTCAGCAGACGTCAGATATATACCAATCCACTGCGCCACACTTTTGCAGATTACAGACTATTTTCTTCGAACTATTGTGCAAATTTCTTTCAAATTTTTTATCGTTTTGTGACAATTTCATTTGAAGCATTATTCGCCATATTCTTTCTTCCTTTTTAAGTTAAATTTTCTTCGCCACATCTCTTGGCTGTTACTAGCCTTAAAAATCCTCCCAAGAATATCCATAAAAATTATTAATGCCCTTTATGAAAAATAAAATCAACTAGAATTCACCAGTAGCATTTCGAATGAATGAATACTTTAAACCCAGTCACTTTAATTTGCTATTAAGTCAATTTTAATTTGTGACAAAGTCCATGGTGCTCTTATAAATCTATGCATTATAATCTACTTAAGAAACTCCGCAGACATACATGCAACATTTGATGAATAGTTATGCAATTTGTCTTCTCCTTTTTTATTCTATCTGTATATCAAACAAATGTATTCACACAAAGTTAATCTGAGATAAGGTTCATAGTCTGTTATTGAGGCTCAACACATCGTTTGATGGAATAGTATCAAAAAGTCAGTATCAGGAGCAGATGCAAAATGTGTGAGTCTGCATCTATACGAAGGTCGATTGAAATATTTTTTGAATATAAAGACTAATTTGCCAATTTGTATCGGAACGAGTTGGGATAAAATTGTTGTTGTCGCAACACTACGCAAAATGAATGATGAAAACTGAATTAATACCAACGAAAATATACCCTACACCGTTCCCTAATGTATTTATTTTTATCTATATATATAAAAGAGTTGCGTTACTGACTGACTTATCATTAAACAGCCCCCAAACCAAACGGGTCATGAAATTTTCAGGGTAGTTCCCAAATATGACGTAGACGTCGACTAAGAAAGGGTTTTACGAAATTCGTACTTTTAGGGGGTAAAATGACCCAAAAAGGGATAAACATCGAACCTTCGTCCTGACTAAACGGCAGTAGTTAGAAACATGAAATTCGGTGAGTTCCGTGCACTGACCATGCAGAAGAGCTACTAAAATTTGATTTTTCGAAATTTGTACTTTTAAGGGGCGAGCGGGAGAAAAAGGGGTAAAAATGGTACCAACTTAAATATTACAGCTATTTAAAATTTGGTATGTAAATTCCTCTGACCATATAAATAGAAACGAAGTAAAATTGGATTTTTCGAAATTTGTACTTTTAAGGGACGAGCGGGACAAAAAGGGATAAAAATGGTACCAACTAAAGTATTACAGCTAGAAACGTGAAATTTGGTATGTAAATTCCTCTGACCATGTAAAAGCGCAGTAAAATTGGATTTTTCGAAATTTGTACCTTTAAGGGGCGAGCGGGAGAAAAAGGGGTAAAAATGGTACCAACTAAATTATTACAGCTAGAATCGTGAAATTTGGTATGTAAATTCCTCTCACCATGTAGAAGCGCAGTATAATTGGATTGTTCGAAATTTTTACTTTTTAGCGGGTAAGAGGGACAAAAAGGGTTCCAATTTAAGCATTGCAGCTATAGTCGAGAAATTTGGAGTGTAAATTGTGTGTAAAGCGCAATATAAATGGATTGTTTTCGAAATTTTCTTATAGGGGCTGAGCAACAAGAGACAAAAGTAGTACCGACTAAAGTATTGGAGCTATAGTCGTGAAATGTGGTGTGTTAGTTCCTCTGACAACGTAGAAGCGCACATCTAATTCGAATTTAAATTAAAAACGAATTTTTCCAATTTTGTAAAATGCTGTACAATCCTTTAAAGGGGAATGGATCTGTTACCAAATAAAGTACATATTTTTAGGGGAAGCAAAAACACATGTTACCTATAGTGATTTTTCAAAATGTGTACTTTTTGGGAAAGAGGTGAAAAAAGTTATAAACTGGCTGGCTGGTTGAATCTAGAAACATGAGATCGATGATATAAATGGTTGTATTTTTTTGTTCAAAACTTGGTAGAAAATTATACATACGAAGTAGTTCAGCTAAAATAGTGCATATCTACAAGCACATTCTTTGAGTATGTGTGAGTGCTAGCTAATAGAAGGTTTCCAAATTACTATTTTAGATTTATCTATATCCACCAAAAGAAAATTAAATAAATACTATCCAAAAACAGAGACGGATAAAATTAACGAATAACTTGCTTTTTCGCGTGCGAAGCAGCGGGTACTGCTAGTTTAGCCCATAGAAATAATTACATAGATATGCAGTGATTTTAGCCAGTGTACTGTTTCGGTTGTTAAATTATTTATGTTGCATAGTAAGCATCTGGTCAGTAGTTTGGCAAGCAGCTCAGCAAGGACACTTAGGATTGTTTGCGAGGCCCCAGTTATAGAGTGTGCTTGTGGTCCTGTCAATATCAGTTCGCAGTTTATTGAGGATAATTTACTATATTATTATATATGGTTTACTTATTCGACCTTTATTTATAATTATTATAATTTTTTATTAAATTAGAAATGAGCTCGAGGTAATTCTTTTGTATTTTTATTTTTATTCGATATTTCGTCGTCCGTTGAAAGTCATCTTCAGAAGTCCTGAAGATGATTTTCACTAATACTGTTGACGATCGACCATATGATCGACATCAGCTGATGCTGGCATGTGGAAGATCGACCATATGATCAACATGCAGATGGTGTTATTGTTGGTTTTATGTTTGTTTTTATGTTTGTCAAAGTTGTATGTGTGTACATCGTACGGAGCAGCAATACGTGCTGAAATTAAATATTAAAATCTATTTGTGTTGTATTTTTTTATAAATTGTCTCCTCTAGAGACTAACTAACTTCCGTATATATGTTCTCTGAGCCGACTGAAGCTTACTTACATGTTTATATTGTATTAGTTAATTTAGGGATGTTGTGATGTAGTTACATACTTTACTTGATGGAAGAACGTATGAGCCTAAGTGGGTACCGATCATCATGGAACCCTCAGACATTACCTTACAACATTTCACTTAGTACAATGCTCTATTCTACCAAAAAAATAAAAAGTTTTATCCACTGTTTATTCTACAAAAATGATCTACTCAACATGCCCTTTCAGAATTATATAATTATATTTATTTTACAAAAATCGAAGATTTATTTTTTTTTAAATAAAGAAAACATATTTTTTTAAGATTTGATTTCTGCAGAACTATAAACTATTTGTTTTAAATTAACAACAAAATATATTTGTATCCCTTTCCACAAAAATTAAATTTATATTACCTTATGACAAAAATACTATGCACAACGAAGTTGTGTGGATCAATGACGAACGCTATTTAATTTGAGGCAAATCGGTTCAGATTTAGATATAGCCCCCATACAAATGTCGCTCCCGATTTGACTTTTTCCGCTTTAAAAGCCACATATTGTACTCGATTTTCTTTAGATTTGGCACAGCATCTTATAATCCAACTAGAAACACCTATGCAGAAATTGGGTAAGATCGGTCCAGATTTAGATATAGCCCCCATAAAAATGTAGCTCACGATTTGACTTTTGCGCTCTAGGACCAACATATTGTACCTGATTTTCTTTAAAATCGGCACAACATTTTATAATCCAACTAGAAATACCTATGCAGAAATTGGTTAAGATCGGTTTAGATTTAGATATAGGCCCCATACAAATGTCGCTCCCGATTTGACTTTTGCGCTCTAGAAACAACATATTGTATCCGATTTTCTTTAAAATTGGCACAACATCTTATAGTCCAACTAAACAAAACTATGGTGAAAGTAGGTAAGATTGGTTCAGATTTATATATAGCCCAAATACAAATGTTGCTTCTAAAATTTTAACCGATTTTGGCCAAACTATACATTTTATATTTCACCTATTTCGTTCCAGGTTTCAATATATCCTCATACAAATGTCCTTTCCGATTTAACATTTTTTGTCAAACACATACATTTATGGGATACAAAAACCCTCCCCTTTTTCACTTTTTCACAGAATTGAATTGTATTCGGATAGAAAGTGGAGTGTATCATAGAGTCGGCCTCGCCCGACTTTAGCCTTTCCTTACTTGTTTTGACCTGTCTCAAGACCATTTTGCATCTAAAGAGTGATTTTTTTGAGGTTAGGATTTTCATGCATTAGTATTTGACAGATCACGTGGGATTTCAGACATGGTATCAAAGAGAAAGATGCTCAGTATGCTTTGACATTTCATCATGAATAGACTTACTAACGAACAACGTTTGCAAATCATTGAATTTTATTATCAAAATGCGTGCTCTGTTAAGAAAGTTCAGAAAGAAAGAAATTGTGTTCAGCGACGAAGCTCATTTTTGGCTCAATGGGTACGTAAATAGGCAGAATTGTCGATTTTGGAGTGAATATCAGCCAGAAGCATTGCAAGAGCTACCAATGCATCCAGAAAAAGTCACAGTTTGGTGCGGTTTATGGGCTGGTGGCATCATTGGACCGTACTTCTTCAAAGATGATGCGAATCGTAACGTAACTGTGAATGGTGAGCGCTACCGTGAGATGATATCCAACTTTTTTTTGCCCAAAATGGAAGAACTGAACTTGGTTGACATGTGGTTTCAACAAGATGGCGCTACATGCCACACAGCTCGCGATTCTATGGCCATTTTGAGGGAAAACTTCGGAGAACAATTCATCTCAAGAAATGGACCGGTAAGTTGGCCACCAAGATCATGCGATTTGACGCCTTTAGACTATTTTTTGTGGGGCTACGTCAAGTCTAAAGTCTACAGAAATAAGCCAGCAACTATTCCAGCTTTGGAAGACAACATTTCCGAAGAAATTCGGGCTATTCCGGCCGAAATGCTCGAAAAAGTTGCCCAAAATTGGACTTTCCGAATGGACCACCTAAGACGCAGCCGCGGTCAACATTTAAATGAAATTATCTTCAAAAAGTAAATGTCATGGACCAATCTAACGTTTCAAATAAAGAACCGATGAGATTTTGCAAATTTTATGCGTTTTTTTTTTAAAAAAGTTATCAAGCTCTTAAAAAATCACCCTTTATATTTAATAGAATGCCAATTTATTTACAAATGACATGGTGACATTTATTAGTTGGCTGCAGACTACCACGATCATTATTTCGACCAAGTCAAAAGTCTTTTCAAGTGGCTTCGCAGCGACATTTCAACACCAAACCCGGCCTCTATAATGAGATGTTTCTCACAAACGAACGAGAAGCACAACTTACTTGCCGAATTTGCGTTTAAAAAATCGCTCCAAGTAATAAAGTACACATGCCAATGATAGTCTGCAGCCAAGTAATAAATGTCACCTTGCCATTTGTAAATAATATATATATAATAATATTAAATATAGATGCAAAATGGCCCTGAGCCAGGACAAAATTCCACTTAAAATTTGTGGAAAATTTTAGTTTTTTTTCGTTTGTTTTATTTTGATCTGTAATCAATATTTGATATTCACCTGGCTCAAGACCATTTTGCATCTATATTTTATAGAATTTACAAATGGAATGGTGACATTCATTACTAGGCTGCACACTACCATTGTGAAAGGCTTCGTCAGATAGCTTCGCTGCGACTTTTCAACAACATACCCGGTGTTTTTAAGTTAATAATTCTCACAAACGAATGAGAAGCACATCTCACAAAATTTCATCAAAATCGGAATTACTTTTATAATAAGTTCGGATCTTACTTATCCTGAGGAAATCTAAACATTTTCAAAGAAGTACGGACGAGGAAGAGGTGCAAAATCGGTAAGTCGTACTTTCAAAATTTGGCATGGCTGAGGTGACCAAATTTGGAGAGTCGTCCGGAGACTCCATGCCCACTAAGGTTTCCAAGTTTTGTACATCATCTGTATAACACCTCTGCGCTAAGCATTCCAAGATATCATTTTCTGTTCAAAAGTTACAGAATTGTTTCAACAAAAATTGAGCATTTTGCGCAAAAGTTTGAACTTTACATATTTTGCACAATAAACGCATAATTCTATAGGTGTTACAAATACAATGACACAATGAACATTAGACCGGTCCTTATTTATATGGACAAATTTATTTTCTCGAATATATGTTACGGCAAGCGCTAAAAATATTCGTTTTAGTCCCAAAAAGCATAAAAAAAATTTGACAACGATTGGATAATTTTTAGCCGTGTCCCAAGCACCTTTTTGTTATACCCTACACCACTTCGTGGTCTAGGGTATTATAAGTTAGTTTTCCGCCAAATGTTTGTAACACCAAGAAATAATTGAGCTAGACCCACCTTTAAGTATACGGATCGGCTCAGAATCGCCAGCTGAGTCGATTTAACGATGTCTGTTTGTCCGTCCGTCCGTCCGTCCGTCCGTCTGCTGTCCATCTAAGCTTGTTCGCACTCTACAGGTCGCAATTGTTGACCGATTGTAATGAAACTTGGCAGAAGTTATTTTTTCTGGCCAAGGACCATCGGTATTGAATTTGGAGGAAATCGGTTCAGATTTAGATATAGCCCCCATACAAATGTCGGTCCCGATTTGACATTTTCCGCTCTAGAAACCACATATTGTACCCGGTTTTCTTTAAATTTTGCACAACATCTTATAATCCGACTATAAACATCTATGCAAAAATTGGGTAAGATCGGTTCAGATTTAGATATAGCCCCCATACAAATGTCGCTCCCGATTTGACATTTTCTGCTCTAGAAACGACATATTGTACCCGATTTTCTTTAAATTTGGCAGAACATCTTATAATGCAACTAGAAACACGTATGCACAAATTGGGTAAGATCGGTTCAGATTTAGATATAGCCCCCATACAAATGTCGCTCCCGATTTGACATTTTCCGTTCTAGAAACGACATATTGTACCCGGTTTTCTTTAAATTTTGCAGAACATCTTATAATCGAACTAGAAACACGTATGCAAAAATTGGGTAAGATCGGTTCAGATTTAGATATAGCCCCCATACAAATGTCGCTCCCGATTTGACATTTTCTGCTCTAGAAACGACATATTGTACCCGATTTTCTTTAAAATTGGCACAACATCTTATAATCCAACTAAAAAACCAATGGTGAAAGTGGGTAAGATCGGTTCAGATTTAGATATAGCCCTCATACAAATGTTGCTCCCGAATGTTTTACCGATTTTGGCCAAATTTTACATATTATATTTCACCAATAAACAGACATGGTGAAAGCGCGTCACATCGTTCCTGGTTTCAATATACCCCCATACAAATGTCCTTTCCGATTTAACATTTTTTGTCAAACACATACAAAAAACATGCAAAAATCCTTCCCGATTTCAATTTTTTACCGAATAGAATTGCAATGAGAATTGTTTGGGTGATGCCCATATGTCCATACTTTGGTATGACTTTGGTATACTACTGTATAATTTGTATTTGTCTGTCGGACAATTGGATCAATTGCCATATTATTTACCATATTCGTTAAATTTGACTAAAGATGAATTTATAGCATATAAATTATATTCATATAATTTATATAATTTGTATGAACTACATAAAATTGCTCCCATGAAATACCTGGGTTTAGTAATCAAAGCGAGGTACATACGCAGGGAGTGGTGTAGGGTATTATATAGTCGGCCCCGCCCGACTTTAGCCTTTCCTTACTTGTTTTATTATGAGAAATAAGGCAAAAATATATATTTTTTTATTTTATTTACATTTATTTGAAAATTAAGAATAAACTTAAATATTTTTATTAATTACATACTCATAGTAACATTAATATTATTTTAATTTAATAGTGAAGTCTTTTTAAAAGTGGGATAATTCATGTTATATTCTTTAACCACCTGAAAAAGGAATTGTTTCTCCTCTTCATTGAACATGCACTTCATCCTACGGTAGGAGACATGCAACATTGAAATAATTACTAATCTGCAAATCTGTCCATGCAAGTTGTCGGTCTTAAATTGATCAAATTGTGTCTCCTTTCATTTTAGCAAATATTGATAAATGTTTAACAAACACATGAAATTGAGGTCCTAGCTCCAACTCCAGCTCTGCCAGTTGTACTCTGCCGGCCATTTGTTGTTCCAATTCAAATGCAGACATTTTGCTGTCGGAGTGACTTCGAAGTCTGCAAAGTTCCCAACAAATTGAGAAGCCTCAAGTTTTATTGCATTTGTGTGCTATCTTAATTTGTTGTATGTCCGTTCGTCTGTCCATTCCTGTCTGTCTGTCTGTTTGCATCCTCTGTGGGTGTTTATTTAGTTTGTGTGTTGCAATAATTGCTTTTGGTTTGTTATTTGTTGTTTTTAAGACTTTGCATCAAAAAGTCAAACTATTCTCAAACAAATTTTAAATACTTTATAAACAGAAGATGATTGTTTTTCTTGTGATGTTGTTTATTTTGTGGTGATGAGATGAGACGAGATTGATTGTTGAAGGCGAAAGTGTTGTCAGTTTAAACAAACTTGAATATGTTATCACAATGTGCACAGAGATGTATCTGTTGATGCCTCAGATAAATGGTCCTTCAAACGAACTGTGAAGTTCCAATGAGATTCATATCCATATTATATTGGCAAATCATCATTGAACTCTCTCAATCCTTGGCATTCTCATTTTAATCTTTTACTCCGGCACAGTTTACAAAAAAATATTTTCAATTTTAGTTTTGGCAGCCAAGCATTTGCTTTTGGTACACACAGACCTGCAAAGAAATTATTCACGTGAAATATTTTTGGGAATTTTGTATTATTTAATGTCGTCTTCGCACACGATACTAATTAACAATCAGTAATGGAATTTGCCTAAGTATTCGAATATCTATATACTTATCATTGACCAGCGCCCAGACCAAACGGCTGAAGCCAGGATTATGAAATATTCAGTA
The DNA here is from genome assembly GCA_947397865.1 of Polietes domitor. Classification (NCBI taxonomy): domain Eukaryota; kingdom Metazoa; phylum Arthropoda; class Insecta; order Diptera; family Muscidae; genus Polietes; species Polietes domitor. The sequence goes on from OX377620.1 coordinate 55,045,332, forward strand.
TAGTTCCCAAATATGACGTAGACACCGACTAAGAAATTCGAAATTCGTACTTTTAGGGGGTAAAATGGGACAAAAAGGGAATCTTCGTCCTGACTAAACGGCAGTCGCTAGAAACATGATATTCGGTGTGTTTTTGCACTGACCATGCATACGAGCTACAAGTAGGGATTTTACGAAATTTGTACTTTTAAGTGAGGAAAGAGACAAAAAGGGATAAAAATGGTACCAATTTTAGTATTGCATCTATATTCGTGAAAATCGGTATTTACATTTCTCAGACAATGTAGACTTGCAACAAAAATGGATTTTCGAAATTTGTACTTTTAAGGGGGGAGAGGGACAAAAAGGGATAAAAATGGTACCAACTAAAGTAGTACAGCTAAAATCGTGAAATTTGGTATCTAAATTCCTCTCATCACATAGAAGCTGGTGAGCGGGACAAAAAGGAATAAAATGGTACCAACTAAAGTATTGCAGCTGTACAAAAGGTGGCTAAATTTTAAGGGACGATGTTGATTTTGAATGAAACACAAATTATTTGGGAAATTATTGTCATTTCTTTTTATTGTGATAATATGGTTTAATTATGTATGGAACAAAATATCGGCGAAATGGCAGTCGCGACCTCGGCGGCACACCTCATCCGATGCTGTTAATGCGCCGAATTATCTCATCCTTTAGCTCTTGAATTATTGCTGGCTTATCGACGTACACCTTTTCTTTCAAATAACCCCAAAGAAAGAAGTCCAATGGTGTCAAATCACATGATCTTGGCATCCATTTGACATCGCCACCACGTGAGATAACACTGCCGTTGAATTTGTCGCGCAAAAGAGCCATTATTTCGTTAGTTGTGTGGCAAGTGGCACCGTTGCTGTTGAAACCACATATCGTCCACATCCATATCTTCCAATTCGGGACAAAAAAAAAGTTAGTTATCATCTCACGATAGCGAAGACCATTCACAGTAATTGCCTGAAAAACTACGTCCCGATGATGGCGCCAGCCCATAAACCACACCAAACAGTCACTCTTTGTGGGTGCATTGATTTTTCGACAATCACTCTTGGATTATCATTCGCACGAATGCGGCAATTCTGGTTACACTACTCAACAAAATGAAAAAAATTTCATGTACTCCGGATGCGATAATTTTTTCTGTGTAGATAACCTTGACATGAGCTCGAAAAACGCAATAAAAAATTTTTTTTCGTTTGGTTTTTTTTTATTTTTTTTTTTAAATTTAAAAAATTTTTTTTTGGTTAATTTGTTTCGTCCGGCATAACTCGGGAACCACTAGCCCGATTTAATTGAATTAAATTTTAAAAAAATTTAAAATTACAATTCCCTTAATCGGTTCATATAGTGTTTTCCTATACAAGCAACAGTTTCCAAGTTAAAAATGAATATTTAAAGGAAAAAACTTATTTTTTGCCTAAAGATTTAAATTTTTTTTTTTTAAATCCAAAATGAAAAAAAAAATGTCAAATCTTATTACTTTTACGTAAAGTCACATAACCTATGAGCAAAATGAGACAAAGATCATGAAAATCGATGCACGCGTTTCGCTTTTATTCGCAATTGAGTAAAGGTATGAATTTCAAAAATTTGCTCGACATATGCACAACTTTGTCTATGGTAAGGTTTTTTCTTTTTTATTACAAAAAAAATTAAAATTTGTTGGGTGACAAAAATATATGACTTTAAATTAAAATACAATTCGATATATGTACAAGAAATTATCCTAAGGATATCAACATTAATTAATTATAAAAAGTTTAAAAAAAAAATATCTAAACACAAAAATAAAAACCTTCAAATTAAAATAATTATGTGCTTTTGTCTTTCTTTTATATTGTTGTGGGTCTGTTTCTCTTATCAGGAACCAGATATAGTCCCCCATAATAGCTTCGTTCCAAAATCCTTGGTATCGGTGCTCAATTTCTTTCATTTGCTGATGAAAACGCTCACCATGCTCGTCACTCACATCGCCCAGGTTGTCCGGAAAGAAGTCCAAGTGCGAGTGTAGAAAATGTAACTTAAGCGACATATTTGCTCTAATTTTTTTATAATTTTGGAGTAGTTGTTCGACGATCTCTCTGTAATTTGAGCTTTTGTTGTTTCCAAGAAATCCGGAAACAATTTGCCGAAATGAGTTCCAAGCTGCAGCTTCATTTGGTGATAAAATGTGCTCAAACTGTTGGTCTTGCAACAACTTTTTAATTTGCGGACTGTCGAAAACGCCTTCCTTAATCTTTGCCGATGAAAGGTCGGCACAAACTTTCCAATCGTGCCTCTCATAGTTAAGGCACTTTAGTAGATTGTCCATGACTTCGTATGTTTCCTTGGTGTCAACGGCATGAGCAATTGGAATCGAAGGTTTCTCGTTGCCGTTGTGCAGTAAAATTGCTTTAAGGCTCTGCTTGTTGCTGTCGATGAAAAGACGCCACTCTCCTGGATCGTAAGAGTACCCGAGTTCACCAAATAATCCGGGAATGTCCTTACAAAAACAGATGTTGTCTTTTTTTGTGTAGTACCTTGCGTATGGTTCATGACGCTTCCTGTAGATTGTTGTCACCACACCAGGAGCCAAGAAACCGAACTGTTGCATGCGCGATGCATGCAACTCTGCATCTTCCTTGGAGAGTTTCAATTCTCTAACCCAATCGTTCAGTTCTGCTTGGGAACATAAGCGTTGACCTCCATGCAATGTATATGTTGACTCGCATTCTGATGTGGTTTCTACTGTCTCCGGATCTGATGTTGGATGTATCGCCTCATTATTAGATGCCCATCTTGAAACGGACGGTTGCGGGTCCACTGGTTCTTCGGAAAATGGCACTGGAAAATTCACTGTTGAAACAGCAGCGTAAGTCCATCGTATATTTTTTCCCACGCCTGTTTTTTTGCTAAGACAGAAGTAGCAATCTGTTACATGGCAAAGCGGAGCTCTCCAAAGCATTGGCATGATGATTCTCGGCTGTCGTCTGAAAGAATTTCAATAATAAGTTATATATGTTCTTGAATTTCGTAATCTACACTTACCTTGAGTCAGCTAGCTGTACGTAGCACCTTGGACATAGAGCACTTGGTGTCCACCGCTCATCTATGTTTGAGACCTTTAAATTGAAGCTCTCTTCAAATGAATCTCTCAATTTAGGTGAAAAACAACGCTTGTTTTTTCAGAAACGTATTCTCCGCACATGTAACAAAAATTACTTGGATTGGTATTGCATTCAAATCCTCGCGAACGTTTGCTCATTTTAACTATCGCGTTCGTCGACACTTGTTGAATGAGTAAAATCGATCAATGAAGACCTATTTATACTGTGTATTGTTTAGTATTTTACTGACAGGTACTTATAAATGGGTGTATATTTTTTTACGGTGGCTACATACCTATTTCACCATGTGTGAGTCTTAAATTTTCCGAATAATGACCACCCTTAAATGTGGGTTGCATTTCTGTAAAAAAAATCATACAGGTAGCCAACGGAAAACCCAAATAATTAAAAAAGTCCCCTTTCCTTTTTTCCTTTTAATTGTTCACGCACATTTATTAGCGTTTATTACTTTGCTTACGCAATCATAAAAATTAAATAACCCTTTGTTTATTCCGTTTTGTTAATTCTGAGAATCAAAAAAAAAGAAAAAACCTTACCATAGACAAAGTTGTGCATATGTCGAGCAAATTTTTGAAATTCATACCTTTACTCAATTGCGAATAAAAGCGAAACGCGTGCATCGATTTTCATGATCTTTGTCTCATTTTGCTCATAGGTTATGTGACTTTACGTAAAAGTAATAAGATTTGACATTTTTTTTCATTTTGGATTTTTTATGGATTTTAAAAAAAAAAATTTAAATCTTTAGGCAAAAAATAAGTTTTTTCCTTTATATATTCATTTTTAACTTGGAAACTGTTGCTTGTATAGGAAAACAATATATGATCAGATTAAGGGAATTGTAATTTTAAATTTTTTAAAATTTAATTCAATTAAATCGGGCTAGTGGTTCCCGAGTTATGCCGGACGAAACAAATTAACCAAAAAAAAAATTTTAAAATTAAAAAAAAAAAAATAAAACAAAAACCAAACGAAAAAAAAATTTTTATTGCGTTTTTCGAGCTCATGTCAAGGTTATCTACACAGAAAAAATTATCGCATCCCGAGTACATTTTGACTGTTGACTAGTGTTATTGACGAATCCACTGAGGTGAAAATGTGCCTTATCACTGAAGATGATTTTCTTCGAAAATTGATCATCCACTGTTGTCATTTCTTGCCACCATTCTGACCATTGACGACGTTTGGAATGGTCAAGACTCTTTAGTTCTTCAGTCAATTGCACCTTGTAAACGTATAAATGCAAGTCGTTATGCATAATGTTCATCAACGATGAGCGTGAGAGGTGCAATTGTTGGGCACGTTGAGTTGGAAGGCTCTTCAGCCACACTATCCCGAACAGCAGCAATATTTTCACATCTCCTACAGACCCGTGCTTTTTGCACGATTTTTCCAATTGTACGCACATTTGGACGATTACATTGACCGAAAAAATCACGAAGTGCACAATATGGATATTGATTTGAACGCCTATTTTCATAATAGGCCTGAATAACTTTAACGCGTTGCTCGATTGTGTATCTTTCCATGGTTCAAATTGAGTTAGTCTGAAATTGAGAAATGTCAAATGAAATGCAGAAAAAAATTGACGTTTAGGTGTGGTTCACATTCAACATCGGCCATTACAATTTAACCACCCTTTTTTGGTGTGTGAATTCCTCTGACAACGTAGAAGCGCAATCTAAATGTTTTTTTTTAAATGTGTACTTATAAGTGGTGAGCGGGACAAAAAGGGATAAAAATGGAACCAACTAAAGTATTGCAGCAATAGTTGTGAAATTTGGTGTGTAAATTCCTCTGGCAATGAAGAAGCGCAGTAAAATTGGATTAGTCTAAATTTATGCTTTTAAGGTGTGCACGGGACAAAAAGGGATAATAATATAATAATAAATGGGTGTTTCAAAATTTGTATTTATATAGAAGGTGCGGGACGAAAAGGGATAAACCTGTTACCAAATAAAATACGTGTTTTTAAGGAACACATGTTAGTGATTTTTTCAATATTTTTACTTTTTGGGAATAAGGTGTAAAAAGTTATAAAGTGGCCGGCGGCATGTAGAAACATGAGATCGACGATATAAGAGGGTCTGCGGTTGTAATTTTTTGTTAAAAACTGGGTAGAAATGATAAAAATTATACTTATGAAGGGAGTTCATTGACAAGCATATTCCTTTGACTGTGTGCGAGGGCTATCTAATAGGAAGTTTCCAAATTACTATTTTAGATATATCTATATACACCAAAAGAAAATTCAATAAATAATATCCAAAAACAGCAACGGATAAAACTAATTACATATAAATCGCTTTTTCGCGTGCAAAATAGCGGCTACTGCTAGTTATCATCCACTCCAATGTACGGAGGAGTACCAAACTTTTATCTCAGAAAGAAGCGAGAATACTAAAAATGCTACCATAAATCTCATGATCTTACAATTTCTATTATTTGACAAGTTAATATATCTCGAAATGTTACAAACCTAACTATTTAACAAATTTGAAAGCATTCACTTTTGCATGCCTGTGTTATTTCCAAATTTTACACACACAAGTGCCCTTTATATCGCTTTGGTATGCAGTTGGTGATGTACGTAACGTTTTAGTTGAAAGTTTCGAAAAAGTCACATCTCCGGGGCATAAAAACGACAAGAAAACTTGTTGCATGCAAATGTCCTCCTCTCTGTAATCCACAGATTTGTTAAATGCCTTCTAACAGGCAAAAACACAACAGCAACAACAAGTCAAGCATCATGAAAAGTTATCGAAACGAAAATCTATTGCAAAAATGCTAAAAGTGTTTTGTTGTAGCCTTTGAACATTTTCCAATTTTCAGTTTTAAATTAATAAACATAAATTAATACCTTGCCAAAATGTAGTCGAGAACTTTGTCCAAGATGAGGCACATTCAAGTGTTCCCATGAAGTGAAACACCTTTGCAATTATTGTCTGTGTTCTGAGTTGAATACTTGAGGCTAGAGTACTTTTCAATTTGCACAGTGTGCCAATGACTATGGGGTACGTACAGTGGTTTATAAATAGCAGTTAAATATAATGGGCGTGCCAACATTTCGCGATTTTTATGAGCTTTGACGAGAAGATATTTTTAAAATAATGAAGGTTTTTAGAACTAAAGCTATTAGATTAATTTTCATCTTGATGGTCTAAATTTCGTCCAAATTTTCGCACTTGATGTTCAGAAGATCCACCAGTGACTGTTGAGAAATAAATGCATCACAGTTTGGTGTCGATTTTGAGCACGAGGTCTTCTTAACCAACTGTTCAATAATTATGTGAAGTTCGACATTTATTAACTCTAACCAAAATTGGATAAAATCGAGCTATATTGGTTAGAATGGGCTATAAAAAACAGTACTGATTATTTTTTTCATATTTCATTGGAAAGGTTGAACTTTGTTATTTAATAATGGAACACACTATTATTCATATGACTGTCACGACTGGCTTCTCAATAGTCAAGTGTGGGTTCTCTGAACAATTTTGCTTACTGACAGCTGAAAATGAGCTTCATCTAAAAACACGAACATTTTCCACGTCGATTTCTTACAGTTTGAGTTAAAGACTCACTACTTTGGAAGGAAGTTTTTAATATTTCCCGCAACTGTCAATCGTAAACCTAAAAACAAAAATTAATGTTATTCTACCTTTCAAATTCAGAGTAAACGGTAGTTCAAATTTAAAATGATGAATGGTTCTCTTTATATATAAGATATCGGTATCTATATGTGAATGTTACATTATTGCCGTCAGATGATGTCGATCATATGGCTCATTCCATGTCAGGCCGGATAAGGAACAAGTAAAAACGGCGTTAAGTTCGGCCGGGACGAACTTTATATATCCTCCACCATGGATTGCATTCCACAGAGACTGTCGATTTTCGTAGATGTGCAGTAATATTACAGGAAAATATATTTTTTTTAATATAGCCAAACTAAAACAAATGCAAATATTGAAAAAATAGTTTTATAAATAAATATAATATTTTAATTATTTCAAACCACGCTTATAAGGCAAAGCTACCAATACATTTACATATCGAAATAATACTTCAAGTCAATTCAAAAAATAAATATTCTTATATTTATATTTTCAAAAGCTTAAATACCATAAATATTGGTAGATAGTTGGTTGTATTTCCATTTAATCTTAATTCCAAAAGTAAAATTTTTGAAAATTTATTATCTCACGTACATAGTGCAAAATAACCTAAATTCATGATTCAAACCATTTTTGCCGTATAAGCAAACAGTACGTATTTAAAAAATCTTTTAGTTTGTGTGTCTATGCAGTCAGAGGAATATATACAACGAATTCCATGATTCCAGCTGCTGCCATTTGGTTGGTACCATTTATATCCCCTTTTTCCTATTTTACCCTCTTAAGAGTACGACTTTCTAAAATGTCTTTATTTTACGTGTCTATGCAATTAGAGGGATGTAGACACAGAATTTCATTATTCTAGCCGTATTCGTTTAGTTGGCACTATCTTTATCCCTCTGTACCATTGTATCCCTTGAAAGTACGAATTTCGAAAAATCCGTTTATTTTCCGTGTCTACGCAGTCAGAGGAATGTATACTCCGAATTTCATGACTCTAGCTGCGGTCATTTGGTTGGTACTATTTTTATCCCCTTAATCCCTTTTAACCCCAAAAGGTACGAATTTCGAAAAATTCGTTTATTTTACGTGTCTAAACAATCAGAGGAATGTATGAACCGAATTTCATTATTCTAAGTGCAACCGTTTGTTTGGTACCATTATTATCACTCTTTCCCATTTTACCCCTTAAAAGTACGAATTTGGAAAAAATACTTTTATATTATGTCTCTACTCAGTTAGAGGAATGTACACAACGGATTTCGTCTTTCTAGCCGTTGTCGTTTAATATGTACCATTTTTATCCCTTTTTGTCCCATTTCACCCCCTACAAATAAGAATCACTTTATGGTGCAAGTTTTTGCATAAACCAAATATCAAGCAAATATAAACAGACATATTCAAAAAACATGCTCAAATACGCTAAAATATTAGGGATTATTATGGGCATTTGTAGTCCTTGTGAGGGAAAAATTTTTTCCTTTGGGCCGATTTCGCCCCATTTCAATCCCAACAGATCTACGACTATAAGACGCATTTATGGATAATTTGGACGTCCTAACTTCTTTCGTTTAGATGCAACAGAAGGACATGACTAGATCATCTTAGAATTTTATGACGATCAATAATATATATACTTTATAGGGTATCAGGTCGATATTTCAAGGTGTTACAAACGGAATGACAAAGTTAGTATACCTCAATCCTGGAGGTGGAGGGTATAAAAATAACACCAATTTAATTTATATATTTCAAATAGCTTTTCCACAATTCTCTAAACCGTCACAAATAAATTAATTTTAGTTTGGATAGTAAAACTACTGTCAGATCAGCTAGTAAATTAAAAACAAATTACAGCCTTATTCAGAGATTTACAAGTATTTATGGATATTAAATAAACTTTAGAGGTTATAATATTAACAACTGACTAAAACAAATGAATCTATAATATTGCATAAATGTTAATGTTTCTCGGACCATAAAACGACTTTTTGAGTTTTTTGCATCGCCATTGCTTCACTGTAACCGTACAAGCGTCCATAGAACTTTGTTGCGAAGTGCTTTTAATTTCGTAAAAACACAGCTTTCTTTTGGGCGGAGGCATTAAAAAACGATGTGTACAAAACGCATTTTTAACCATCGCATTTCATTTGCCTTAACCGACCGCTATCATTACTGCCACTTTATATTCGCAATTGCTTGAATGAACAAACTTTGTCCAGGCTCTTGTCGTTTGCAGCCTCGTATGATACACCATCTCCTCGCAGGTTGCCTTTGCTCGTGCAGCAACTACAAGAAGCCAACAATCCTACACTTTTCTTGCCTCTTCCTAGCTAAAGGTAAAACATCGGAATCAACAGTGGGGAAAAGCAAGGTAAAGCAGCGGCGAAAAGCAAAGTAACAGCGCGTGTTCCACGACGCACAGTGGAGCTTTAGAAGAATATGATGAAAAAAAGTGATCAAAAATAGTATTGAATTAAAGATAAGTACGAGAACTACAAATTGCGAATTTGTATTTCAAAAAGATACAGAATTGAGGAAACTGTCGCCAAAAAAATTGGAAAATATGATTTAAACAAAAATTTAAATTTTATTCATTCTGACACAAAAATCCAATAAAAATTGATTGTTCATTCGCCATACTTTTTTATTCACTTTGTCATTCCGTTTGTAACACCTTAAAATATTCGTCTGAGACCCCATAAAGTATATATATTCTGGATCGTGGTAAAATTCTAAGACGATATAGCCATGTCCGTCTGTCCGTCTGTCTGTTGAAAGCACGATAGCGGCCGAACGAAATGAGCTAGGAGGTTCAAATTTTCCATAAATGTGTCTTATGGTTGTAGATTGGTTGGGATTGAAAGTGGGCGAAATCGGCCCAGAGGGAAAAAATTTTTCCCTCACAAGGACTGAAAATACCCTTATATATTTAGAGTATTTCAGCCTGTTTTTTGAACATATTAGCTTGTATTTACTTGATATTTGCCATGCGCATTCCCTTTATAGCATAAAAGGGCACAATAGAGTGATTTTTATTTGTAGGGGGCGAAAAAAAAGGGATAAAGATGGTACCTATCAAACGACAACAGATAGGAACACGAAATTTGGCGTGTATATTCCTTTAATAGAGGGGTTAAATGGGGATAGAGGGATACAAATAGTACCAACCTAACGACTGCACCTAGAACAATGAAATTCGGGGTATACATTACTCTGATTGCGTAGACACGTAAAATAAAAGAACTTCCCAAAATTCGTACTTTTTGGGGTTAAAATGGAAAAAGGGGACAAAAATAGTACCAACTAAACGAATACAGCTAGAATGATGAAATTCGGTATGTACATCCCTCTAATTTTGTAGATAGCTTGCGAAATGGGACAAAAAGGGATAAAATATAGTCCCAATTATTCGACCACAGCTAGAATAATGAAATTCGGTGTGTAAGTCCCAATAATTCGTAGACACGTAAAATAGAGAGATTTTTCGAAATTCGTACTTTTAAGGGATATAATTAAAAAGAGGGATACAATTGGGGCCTACCAAATTGCTGAAGTTGAAATCATGAAATTCGGTGTATACATTCTGACTATGAAGACTCGAAAAAAGTTTTTTTTCGAAATTTGTACATTTGGTCGGGGAATGGGGCGAATCTGGGGAATGGGGATATCTTTAAAATTTATACTTTTCTTATCACTTTGTCTGTATCTGAAAATGATTCTTTCTAATGGCGACTGACAATCGCCTAATATTTAGGCATGTTCACTTTCACAATTACAGCATTTTATTTAAATATAGTAGTCGATTTTAAACAGTGCGCATAAGTATACATTATAGTTTGAAATAGTAAACACATATAGTAATGTGCATAAAAATATCACAATTTTCGTAATATGGTACTGTGCTTCTATGTAAAGTCGACATCCTTTAATCTTATGTTAATACTGTGGAATGCACTCCGTGGTGGAGGGTATATAAGATTCGGCCCGGCCGAACTTAACGCCTTCTTACTTGTTTAATATATATTTTCCCGCACTTTTTCATTTACATGGATAGCGTGATTTCTTGTTATACCCTCCGCCTCATATTCAATGTAGCGTGGATGCGAACCAAAAAGTTTTTCTTACCAAATTCACACTGTTAACCAACTAATAATAATAAAGGGACAGACGGGGATAAAAGTGGTACCAATCCAGCCACAACTGCTAGAAACTTGCAATTAGGTTTGTACACACCTCTAATTGCGTAGGCTTGCAAAATAAATAGATATTTCGAAATTCGTACTTTTAAGAGAGAAGATGGGATAAAAATTGTATTGTTATTGTATATATTGAATGTTTTACATATTGAGAACAATAAAATGTTACTAAAGAGTGATTTTTTTGAGGTTAGGATTTTCATGCATTAGTATTTGACAGATCACGTGGGATTTCAGACATGGTGTCAAAGAGAAAGATGCTCAGTATGCTTTGACATTTCATCATGAATAGACTTACTAACGAGCAACGCTTGCAAATCATTGAATTTTATTACCAAAATCAGTGTTCGGTTCGAAATCCGAAAATCCGCTTTTTTATCGACAAATTTTGTTCAGCGATGAGGCTCATTTCTGGTTGAATGGCTACGTAAATAAACAAAATTGCCGCATTTGGAGTGAAGAGCAACCAGAAGCCGTTCAAGAACTGCCCATGCATCCCGAAAAATGCACTGTTTGGTGTGGTTTGTACGCTGGTGGAATCATTGGACCGTATTTTTTCAAAGATGCTGTTGGACGCAACGTTACGGTGAATGGCGATCGCTATCGTTCGATGCTAACAAACTTTTTGTTGCCAAAAATGGAAGAACTGAACTTGGTTGACATGTGGTTTCAACAAGATGGCGCTACATGCCACACAGCTCGCGATTCTATGGCCATTTTGAGGGAAAACTTCGGAGAACAATTCATCTCAAGAAATGGACCGGTAAGTTGGCCACCAAGATCATGCGATTTGACGCCTTTAGACTATTTTTTGTGGGGCTACGTCAAGTCTAAAGTCTACAGAAATAAGCCAGCAACTATTCCAGCTTTGGAAGACAACATTTCCGAAGAAATTCGGGCTATTCCGGCCGAAATGCTCGAAAAAGTTGCCCAAAATTGGACTTTCCGAATGGACCACCTAAGACGCAGCCGCGGTCAACATTTAAATGAAATTATCTTCAAAAAGTAAATGTCATGGACCAATCTAACGTTTCAAATAAAGAACCGATGAGATTTTGCAAATTTTATGCGTTTTTTTTAAAAAAAAAGTTATCAAGCTCTTAAAAAATCACTAGATCAATTAGATCAAATAGTTTTTTTTTTTTTGAAATTCAAAGTAAAAATTAACAAAGTTTAAATAATTCAAGTACCTACAGGTACTCCCCCCTCAATGGACGCGAAGGTGTCAGGCAGTTAAAGGTTCTTCCTGATCTGGTTTTGTACGATTTCAACATGTTTTTACTGATGATTTCATCATCGATGTTGGTGTTCACTAAGAATGCAGGTTTCAGTCTATCAATAGACACTGTTTCTGCCTTACCGTTCATTGAGATCTTAAATGTTTTTTGATTGCGTTACAGCACAGCACAAGGTCCCGCATAATTTGGTTGTAGGGGTTTCTTATAGCAGTCTTGTCAAATCCACACATGCGTACAAGTCTCCAAGTCTTTGCTAACGAAGAATGAGAACTTTGATTTACTGCGCCAGCAATCTGAATAGCTTCTCCATACATTTCTGCTGACGATGCTTTAAAGTCCGATTTTATGATTGCTCTCAAACCAAATAGAACTGTATTTAAGGACATTGTCCACTGTTTATTTCCAACACAAGTAAGTCCACCCTTGAGCGTTCGGTGAAAACGTTCCACTAAACCGTTGGCTTGAGGGTGGTAAGATGTGGTGAAGTTGCGAGATATGCCAAAAATTTGTTAGTGATTTCCCGAAACGTGTGTGAAGTAAATTGGCTTGCTCTATCTGTTACGATTGTACTCGGAACTCCAAAACGTAAAAAGTACGGAAAACTGTTTCGGCGCGAACATCTTTGAGTGGAAATACTTCCGGCCAGCGACTGAATCGATCAACACATGTTAACAAATAGGAAACACCTTCTGATGGGGGCAAAGGTCCCACGATATTCAAATGAACCATTACGAATCGGTTGCTAACAAGAGGGAATTTCGCAATTTCACTTTTCGTACGTCGTGTTATTTTGGAGCGCTGACAATCTTGACAACCTCGCGACCAATCTTTAACGTTCTTGTTCATCGAAGGCCAAAAAAACTTTCAGCAAAGCATTTTTCTCGTGGCGCGAACACCAGGGTGAGAAAGTGTGTGTATATTCCTAAAAAATTGCTCGCGAAACTCGCTAGGAATATGCGGTAGTGCAGTTCCAGTGGACATCTCGCAATATACTTGGATATCTGTATTCGGAAGTGTAACACGTGCAATGTTGAGCTTACCTTTTGACTGGATTAAATCGTTAAAATGAGATTCAATAGGCTGAGCTTGACTAAACTTAATGTAGTCCACAGGCTGAATTTTAATCTCCTCAAGGCGCGAAAGGGCGTCAGCGATGATGTTTTGATTTCCAGATATATGTCTTATATCGGTAGAGAGTTGAGCAATAAAATCAAGATGATTTCTTCGACGCGGCGAATCTTTTTCAAGCTTTTGCTTAAATGCGAATATCAATGGGCGATGATCTGTATAAATTGTGAATTGATGCGCATCTAATAGATGACGAAAATGACTTATGGCCTTATATTTATATGGCCAAGAGCTGACGGTCATACGTGCTATATTTTTCTTGCGCACTGGTAAGTCTCTTGGTGAAGAACCCAAGAGTCTGCCACAAATTGTTCGAAGACAGCACCTACAGCGAAATTTGAAGCGTCAACTTTCAGGATAATTTTTGCTTCGGCTGAAGGATTTGACAAAATTGTTGTTTCGAATTTTCATCACATTGAATTTCGCGACTATCCTTCTTCTTCGTGTTTCCTCTTAGGAAGTCGTTGAGAGGAGCTTGATTCATACCACCACGGGTATAGAAATTTCCGGTAAAAATTCAACATGGCCAAAAATCTCCTTAAATCCTTAATTGTCTTAGGAAGAGGATAGGCAGTTATCGTCTTGACCTTCTCTGGAAGTGGGCAGATACCATTCGATGTTATGCGATGGCCAAGAAAATAAATTTGAGAGGCTCCAAAAACACATTTCGACGGACTTACCTTAATTCCAAATTTTTTAAAGCGTTCAAATAGATTGGTAAGGTGTTGTGTGTGTGTTCCTCTTCGGATTTCGAGAAAACGCAAACGTCATAGATGTATACAAACACGAAATCAAGTTCTCTGCAAACACCGTCAATGAATCTTTAAAAGGTTTGTGCGGCGTTGCACAACCCGAATGGCATTCTCAGATATTCAGGATATTGTCCTGGCTCAAGGCCATTTTGCATCTATATTTAATAGAATGCAAATTTATTTACAAATGACATGGTGACACTTATTACTTGGCTGCAGACTACCACGATCATGATTTCGACCATGTCAAAAGCCTTTTCAAGTGGCTTCGCAGCGACATTTTTTGATTTTTCATTAAAAACAAAAAATTCTGCTGCAAAAAAATATTTCAATTTCTTATAAGGAACAAAAGTTAGAACCTGTTGAGTAAAACCCCAAAACTGTAACGTTACAGTGTTTCCAATTTTATTTTTTATACCCTACACCACTTCGCGGACTAGGGTATTATAAGTTAGTTTCGCGCCAAATTTTTGTAACACCAAGAAATAATTGAGCTAGACCCACCTTTAAGTATACCGATCGGCTTAGAATCACCAGCTGAATCGATTTAATGATGTCTGTCTGTCCGTCTGCTGTCCATCTAAGCTTGTTCGCACTCTACAGGTCACAATTATTGCCCGATTATAATGCAATTTTGCAGAAGTTACTTTTTTGGACCAAGGACGATTGGTATTGAATTTGGAGAAAATCGGTTCAGATTTAGATATAGCCCCCATACAAATGTCGCTCCCGATTTGACATTTCCGCTCTAAAATCCACATATTGTACCCGATTTTCTTTAAAATTGGCACAAAATCTTATAATCCAACTAGAAACACCTATGCAGAAATTGGGTAAGATCGGTTCAGATTTAGATATAGCCCCCAATACAAATGTCGCTCCCTATTTCACTTTTTCCGCTTTAGAAACCACAAATTGTACCCGATTTTCTTTAAAATTGGCACAACATTTTATAATCGAACTAGAAACACCTATGCTGAAAGTGGGTATGATCGGTTCAGATTTAGATATAGCCCCCATACAAATGTCGCTCCCTATTTCGGTCTTTCCGCTTTAGAATCCACACGGTTCAGATTTAGATATAGCCCCCATACAAATGTCGCTCCCGATTTGACTTTTCCGCTCTACAAACCACATATTGTACCCGTTTTTCTTTAAAAATCGCACAACATCTTATAATCCAACTAAAAAACCTATGGTGAAAGTGTGTAAGATCGGTTCAGATTTAGATATAGCCCTCATACAAATGTTGTTCCCGAATGTTTAACCAATTTTGGCCAAACTTTACAATTATATTTCACCAAAAAACATACATGGTGAAAGCGGGTCGTTCCAGGTTTCAATATACAAATGTCCTTTCCGATTTAACATTTTTTGTCATAGACATACATTTACAGGATGCAAAAATCCTTCCCGTTTTCACTTTTTTACCGAATTGAATTGCAATGAGAATTGTTTGGGTGATGCTCACTTTGGTATAACCCAAATGGGGCCCATTCTGATCTATTACAGCTCTAGAAACTACATCTTACAAAGGATCTTCATCAAATTTTGAAGATCATGATATTTTTCAACTCGGAATACCTACAGTTAATGAGAAATATATAGGCCCATCTTTAGACCAGGCCCAGAATGTTGTTATAGGCCCCCTTTTGAAATGTCGGTCCGATTCATCCTATTACTACTGTATAATTTGAATTTGTCTGTCGGATAATTGGATCAATTACCATATTATTTACCATATTCGTTAAATTTGACTAAAGATGCATTTACAGTAACTGTATAATTTATATGAACTACATAAAATTGCGCCCATGAAATACCTGGGTTTAGTAATCAAGACGGGGTACATACACAGAGAGTGGTGTAGGGTATTATATAGTCGGCCCCACCCGACTTTAGCCTTTCCTTACTTGTTTTTAATATAAAAATAGCAAAACGTAATATCTTGCAATACTATACGCGTTCACCAAATTTTCAAAATTGGTCGTGTATTAGCATTATTTTGCAGCAAAAGTAAGAAAATGTCAACCAAACCTATATACTATGACCCTCAGTTTCCAAACTTCGAAAAGTTACGAGAAAATTATACTACATTAATTTAACTATACGTTATACCAGAAGAGCCTTGACATAGAAGCCCATCTTAGCCATCAAGCCAGCTCCGATATTGCATTTATAAATGATTTAATTTTACTAATTATGACAACATTTGTGTGTGGAGGAGAGTAAATGTACGAGCTTGACATTTTTTACTACCTGCACCATTCATAGGTCAAGCAAACAAATATGCTCTGAAATATTTTACTCCGCCCCTTTATATTAATAATTTGTCGTACCTCGTCTAATACAATGTTCCACTATGCAGCGGCCCAACATTAGCTGAATTGTACAACTTTTCCTTTTAACCCTGCTCGACTGAAGCGATGGGCAAAAATCAGTTCATTTCCTATTGTTGGTGTTATCGTTATTTCCGCTGTTACGCTAATAACTCAATGCCGGAAAAAGTTAGCCAACATCGAGTTGAACCTCCATTGCAGACAGTGAATCTCGGGCAACACAAGGCGGCCGGCGGCGTCGGTAGTGGCAGCAACATCAGTTTCATTTAGAACAACAACATCAAATACTTACAACATAAAATTAAATGCGATGATGTTTGTTGTGTGGTTTTTGGCTGGAGGTAAATTAACAAAAGTGAGTTTATAATCGAAACGTTTTTAATTTCTACGAATTTGCCAAAAAATATATTCTCTGCTTAAAGGGTTTTTTGTGGAAGATGAAATTGAAAGAGCATGAGAAATCATTGGATTGAAAAACTTACTAAATATAGGTCACATTGGGTCATTGTTTCTCAGAAGTTTTTAAATGGGGTGGTTTTGTATCCTGCAGCATATTCCTTGTAATGCTGCCAATGTCATGCTTGTATATGATATGTTTGTAATAAGCTAAGCATAAAAGGTTAGTTCAATGAAATGTAGTTACCCTAGAGGGTGTTTATCTCTTTGTCGGTACATGAATTTGCGTTTTCTAGTCCGAGAAGGCCAAGTTTAAATAAATATTTTGTTCATAGTTTAAATAGAAAAATATTAAATTTTCCATTTTCCACGCCTTTAATACTTGTACTATGATTTTGGGAGTATATGTCCGACCATGCCCACTTTGATGATACATTAAAGGTAAGTTTGGTCTAGAAGTAATTTGGTGACAAACTGACCTCTCAACCTTAACGGTGTATTTGTTGCTAGTTAATTTCGAAAGTATGATCAACAAAAAACTTATAATACGTATACGCCACAGTGACAAAAATCTATTAAAAGTAACCTCTTAGACAAATCTATATTAAGGAAGTACAGTAGAGCGTACCAGGTTACAAGTAAAAAAAAAGTTCGCCGTACACCTTCGAATATGAAGTATTATTGAAAGGTAGTTTCAAAAAAAATTTGTTTATTTTTTTATGCCGAACGTAGCGGTCGCGCTTTTACATTTTTCTATATAACTTCTGCATTTATAAACGGATTTTAAAGTGTGATACATCGATCGAGATCGATTTTTTTGTCTTTGAAGTCATTGAGCTCAAGCACCCCCTTCTGGTACTTACCCATCATATCTCAGTTGCTACTACCCTAATGTACCACTCTAATATCAGAAAATTAAAGCTCGCATAAAATCATGAATCATGCTTGAGCTCAATGAGTTCAAAGACAAAAAATCGGCCTCGTCGAGACAAAAACATCGATGTATCACACTTTAAAATCCGTTTATAAATGCAGAAGTTATATAGAAAAATGTAAAAGCGCGACCCCTACGTTCGGCATAAAAAAATAAAAAAAATTTTTGAAACTACCTTTCAATAATACTTCATATTCGAAGGTGTACGGCGAACTTTTTTTTGAGGTACGCCCTAAAGTACAGGGTTATCCAACAAGAGGTGTTATTTTGAATCACCCGGTATTTCGGTAGTTGTCACTTTTGAAGCTTTTATTCTTTGACATTTGACATTTGACAAGTAGAAACTACGCCATTACTAAAAATGGAGAGGTACACGTTTCAACAACTCATTGAAATTATTAAAATTCATGAATGAAAATGATCCGGAATTCCATCGAAAAATCATCTTGAATGGTGAGGCCCATTTCCACCTCGGTGGCTATGTCAACAAGCAAAACTGTCGCATCTGGGGCTCGGAAAACCCAAGAGTTATTGTTGAGAAGCCTCTCCATATTCATCGTGTGACTGTTTGGTGCGGTTTATGGTCCGGCGGGGTCATTGGACCTTACTTTCTCGAAAATGAGGTTGGATCAACAGTTACGGTGAATGCATTGCGCTATCGAGAGATGATTAATGATTTTTTATAGCCGGAGTTGAATGGTATTGATCTGGACAACGTTAACTTTCAACAAGACGGCGCTACGTGCCACACAAGCAACGAAACCATTGCTCTTTTACGGTAAAAGTTTCCGGACCGTGCTATCTCTCGGAGAGGTGATGACAATTGGCCATCGAGATCGTGTGATATAACACCTTGAGACTTCTTCCTTTGGGTCCACGTGAAAGATAAGGCCTACGTCAACCAGTCGTCGATTCAAGACCTCAAAAATAGAATTCGTGAGGCTATCGAGGACATAGGGCAGCCACTTTGCGATTTGGTTATGGAAAATTTCATGAAGAGGATATGGTCCTGTCAGCGTGGTCGTGGTGGCCATTTGGCTCATGCTGTTTTTCATCATACCTTCTTTATTATAAAATAAACATCCGATCATTTATCTCAAAAACATGGCATTTTTCTTTGAATACCAAAATAACACCTCTTGTTGGAAAACCCTGTACAATTCCAGAGAGTTTTCCATAAAACCAAATATTAAATTCCATGTTAAATGCCAGCACATCCTTAACCCAATTACTCTGACATTGACAGTATCATTTGCCTCTGCAAATATTAATCTCACGAATCTATGTCGTTACGAACGTAATGAATGAATTTTCTTGCAAGTCTCTCATCATTTCATTGTGATTTATAGACTTCCTATCTATGAAAATCATTAACTTATCTACTCTTCCAGCGCATTTCAACTCAAAACTCATTTAAATTCTTCGAACGTGTTACTTCAGTTACGATACCATATAAATTGCTTACCATTAGCCAAGTCCTTGCACATGGATAACGTCTTCGGCTCTTTGCCAGCCCCCACCCTGCCCCTTGTCAATGGTAGTGTCGCACCTCATTGTTTCTGTTGGAAATGTTGTTGGAACTACAAAATGTTAATAACGTTTGACGTTGAAAGAGACGTTCGTCGTTCATCGCACAAACTAAAAATTTTCATTACTCGTTGTCGTTGTAGTCGTCGTCGTTGGGAACTATTTAAAATGCACGCAATAACTGCGTAAATATTTAAATGATTATTACACAAGTAACGAGTCGGGAGACGGAACTCGCACTAGCACTCGTACACCAAGAATAGGTACGTGTGGAAGTAGTAAAATGAATTACAACAGCCTCATTTACAAAAATTCTCCATAGGGTGTGTGTTTTTGGGTCGAGGAAATTTCAAGGATAAAAAATTAGCCATGTGCGTTTTAATGTTACATTCAGTGACTCTAAACTGTAGTTTGGAGGCATAATTACTAGTGACGGGCATGTTTTTGATGTCAAGAAGAAAAATGTCTAATCTAGGACCATACCAACCCACGCTAGACCCACCAAGTGGTGAAACATTCACAGCAAGCGACTGTTTGGTGTTAATTGAGATCATCACTTTCTACTTCATCGAAAACGGTCTTGGTCAGCCAACCGATCATTGGTAACACTAATTTACAAACAGTTTGTCGACTGCCTATGGCTACTGGTGAGACCACCACAGTCAATGGAAACACATTTTAAGCTTCGGCCAGCTAAAGTCGAAAGAAATATTATTTGCTGGCTGGAAAATTTCATAAAAACAAAAACACGGAAATAATACTTTAAAATAATTTTTAAATAGCTAACATAAAATCTCTAAAAATATAACTATTAGGGCGGGTTGATTTTGCTTTTTAAAATCGTATAGCAAAAACGTAAACTACATAAAATTCTAAAAAAATACTCCGAAGAAACCATGTATATAAAATAAAATCCTAATCCGCGCCTCTCGTTCGTTTGTGAGAATCATTTCCTTAAAGAGGCCGTGTTTGATGTTGAAAAATCGCTGCGAAGCCACTTTGGCAGGGTGGAAATCATGATGGTGGTAGTCTGCAGCCAAGTAATAAATGTATTTGCATGCTATTAAATATAGATGCAAAATGGCCTTGAGCCAGGACAATATCCCAGTTCAAATCAAATATTGATTACAAACCAACAAAAAAAAACTAAAAAAATATACGAATTTTTGTAAAAAAAAATAGAAACATTTTTTTCATGAGTTATGACCAATTTAACAGTGAAAAAATACGATTTTTCAAATAGGTTGACAGATTTCAATGTGTTATGTGTTGTTTTGAAGGAAATATCAACTACTTTTAAAATTATGAAGTGACATGTTATAGCCGGGTAAGATTTTTTAAAGTATTTAAAATTACTTCTTTTATTTTGATTTTCGAAATGAATACATTAATAAATTTTTGAGAAATTTTAAAGTAGTGTTCTTTTTAGTAGAAGAGGTAGTCTCTTTTTAAGTGACTGTGTGAGTTTGGAAGTGTTGATTTTTTTCGATTTTTTTTTTGGATAAAATCATCCAGAATTTTCGTGAAACATTTATATTTATTTATTCATAGATTTTCTTCAACAAGGTCTTGTTCCCTTCGTTAGAATGCTGGCTGAAACTATTTTTTGCGATATTTAAACAGAAATTAAAAAATAAGTTTTTTTTAAACATTCCCTATCTTACACTAAAGTGAACCAAGTACTTAAAACGATTTTTCATAATCCATTTTATACCACAGAAAAACATTTGTTTTTAATGTTAATAGAGTTATCGCAATTTTTCTTATTATTTACAATAGCACATAATATAAAATCTCTGTTAGATTGCACTGTGCGACAGTCCAAAAACTCTGGGAAGTGATATTATTTTTCTTGTAGTTATGAACTGATTTTCACTTTAACATCGGATTCGAAAAGAAGTTGTCTGGAGCTTTCGATCGATATACAGCTTATTTAAGAAAACTTACGAAATGTGTGTGCTTTTGACCAGCAAACACATTTTTTATAATTTTTTGTCATTTTTCAAATTTGGCAATATTTTTGAACATTATTTAGTTTCGTAACCGAACCACTTGTAAATTTATTTAAATAAATGTAATTAAAATCATAGGGATTTATTTAAATGTAAAATAATTTGATAAAAACATTCGTTTAATATCAACGTCAATTTGTAATACGTCAACGAAGTACGTGTAATGTGCACAACCAAGTTCAAGATTCTAGCGACAACACTTTAACTAGTATCATTTTTATCACGTTTCGCCTAAAAATTCAAATTTGGTCAGTGTGAATTTGGATTGTAGAAAATAATTCAAAATTGTTGGAAATCTTATCGAATATTTCCCAATCTAAAATCATTTAACAATTACTTTAAGAGATATTTCATTTTCGTGTTTTTAACGTTACTATCTCATTATTAGCCCGAATCATTATTATTATAATGGTATATTGTTAAGAAAATTCTAAATAAACCATTGCTGAAAATCGTCAATCAGAAGTTATACACTTCTAATGACAAACTTCAGAAGAGAAAACACAACGTTTCATTGAAATCACATATATGTATATAAAAGGGTGATTTTTTAAAAGCTATAGGAAAGTTTTTCAAAAACAAAGACACATAAAATTCAGAAAAATGTTTCATGCATTCTTCATGCATCTTTCTTTGAATCGATAGTACGGTCCATATAATTTAATGTTTGAAGATTAGTTCATGCAAATGTTGACCTTCAGTGCGCCTCAAATGGCCGCATAGGCATGCATCGAATTTCATTAAAATCGATTGAATAATATGGTTTTTAGGGCATACATTAATATAAACGATAAGATTTTTAATTTCTCCGTATATTTCAACAGACTTTGTTTCCAAAGGTGTAAATGGTTTATTTTCTATCAAAACGGGTTTCTGATAGCTCTCAGCAGAATCCAATTCATGTTACATGCAAACACTGCTCTTTCCACAACATGGTGGCACATGACTATGATTAATAATAGTATGGCTAATAATAGTATGGCTGTTTTTCTTTAAGACTGGATAACTAAGCTGCGATAAAAAAATCTAAATAAAACGTTAAAATTTCACTCAAAATAAAATTTTTTTTTTTAAAATTGTCGCCAAAAGTGTGTGAAAAATTGTTGACTTAGCCTGGATAATTATCCGGTGTACGTCAAAATTATGGTTATCGATGCTAAGTCCAATAATTTCCACCTTCCACACAAATTATCCTGTCTTACATAAAATTGTATTCCTTGTAACTTCCGTATATATGTTCTCTGAGAGTGATGGTATATAAGACTATGATTATTACTAATTATAGTAGACTCATTCGCTAAGCGTTCGCACTTACTGGTGGAAATTAAAACTACATTTAGTTTAGATATGCAAAAAACCGGCCCTTTCAGGAAAACTGTTTTCGTTTTCTTCAATAATTCATAATATTTAAAAACAAGTTTTTATATTTTTACAAAATCTGTTAATATTTTTAGTGTATTGATAAAAAATAATTTGAAAACATTAAAACTCTTTTAAATTAAAATTCTTCTATTTTTCCATGCTTTATATAAGGTTACTTTCTATATATGTTTGTGTGCCACAAAATTTGAAATCAATTTTTGAAAGCTTTTTTCTCAACCAATTTTGCTCAAATTTTGCACACTTAATCATTTTCGATGACAATACAAGGAAATGGAAAAATTTGACCAATTGGACAAAGGGGAGTGGCACCTCCCATACGAAGTTAAAACCTATTATTGAATATTGTCAGTTCTATGACACCTAGAATGCTGAAATTTTGTGTAAGTGCATCTAGAATCAATTCGCATAGTTGTGCCAAAAATGGGCGGTATTGGAAAAGTGGGCGTGGCATCTCCCATACGAAGTTAAAACCTATTATTGAATATTGTCAGTTCTATGACACCTAGAGTGCTGAAATTTTGTGTAAGTGCATATACCATCAATGTGCATAGTTGTGCAAAAAGGGGCGGTATTGGAAAAGTGGGCGTGGCACCTCCCATACGAAGTTAAAACCTATTATCGAATATTGTCAGTTCTATGACACCTAGAGTGCTGTAATTTTGTGTAAGTGCATCTAGCATCAATGTGCATAGTTGTGCCAAAAATGGGCGGTATTGGAAAAGTGGGCGTGGAACCTCCCATACGAAGTTAAAACCTATTATTGAATATTGTCAGTTCTATGACACCTAGAGTGCTGAAATTTTGTGTAAGTGCATCTAGCATCAATTCGCATAGTTGTGCCAAAAATGGGCGGTATTGGAAAAGTGGGCGTGGCATCTCCCATACGAAGTT
This sequence comes from Polietes domitor, assembly GCA_947397865.1. Lineage (NCBI taxonomy): Eukaryota > Metazoa > Arthropoda > Insecta > Diptera > Muscidae > Polietes > Polietes domitor. The sequence continues at coordinate 55,068,873 of OX377620.1, forward strand.
AAAACCTATTATTGAATATTGTCAGTTCTATGACACCTAGAGTGCTGAAATTTTGTGTAAGTGCATCTAGCATCAATTCGCATAGTTGTGCCAAAAAGGGGCGGTATTGGAAAAGTGGGCGTGGCACCTCCAATACGAAGTTAAAACCTATTATTGAATATTGTCAGTTCTATGACACCTAGAGTGCTGAAATTTTGTGTAAGTGCATCTAGCATCAATTCGCATAGTTGTGCCAAAAATGGGCGGTATTGGAAAAGTGGGCGTGGCACCTCCCATACGAAGTTAAAACCTATTATTGAATATAGTCAGTTCTATGACACCTAGAGTGCTGTAATTTTGTGTAAGTGCATCTAGCATCAATGTGCATAGTTGTGCCAAAAATGGGCGGTATTGGAAAAGTGGGCGTGGCACCTCCCATACGAAGTTAAAACCTATTATTGAATATTGTCAGTTCTATGACACCTAGAGTGCTGAAATTTTGTGTAAGTGCATCTACCATCAATGTGCGTAGTTCTGCCAAAAATGGGCGGTATTGGAATAGTGGGCGTACCACCTCCCATACGAAGTTAAAACATATTATCGAATAGTGTCAGTTCTATGACACGTATAGTGCTCAAATTTTGTGTAAGTGCATCTAGCATCAATGTGCGTAGTTGCGCCTAAAATGGGCGGTAATGCAAAAGTGGGCGTGGCACCTCCCATATGAAGTTAAAACCAAAATTACACCTACTGTAATTTTGTGTAAGTGCATCTAGCATTAATGTGCGTAGTTGTGACAAAAATGGGCGGTAATGGAAATGTGGGCGTGGCACCTCCCATACGAAGTTAAAACCCATTTTCGAATATATGCCGTTCTATGGCAGATAAAAAACTGAAATTTTGCAGTAATTTTTCCTTCTACAAAAGATAACTAAAAAAGAATTTCTAGGCCCAATAGAATTCTGCTTGCATAAAGCATGGATTTGAAAAAAATTTTTTTTTTGATTTACTAGTTTCATATCCAATGAAAAAGGAAATTCGGTTTAAATCGTTTATCTTGTATATTTTTTTCAATATGAGGCAAAAAATGTTATTTGCCATTTTTAAAGCATACATTCGAATATTATATTTTTAGAGGGAAATATACAAGACCATATGTCAGAGTATTAATAAATTAGCTCCGTTGTTAATATCATAGTTTAATACACATTTCGTACTTTTTCTGCACCCATCAATTCTGCCGATTCCCTTCAATCGATGGTGATAATGATAATTTACACGGGAAGTATAATTTAGTCGCATTTATTTAGACAGTGGTATCAACCCACTGTAAAAATCGCCCATCGTCTCCTCCTTCGTAAAAAGCCTTTAAGTTCCTTTCTGTGTTGTCAGAATATCTCCTTTAGACTCAACTATAGAGTTACATTTTTAGTCGTTTAATTTAACTTTTAGATTTTGATTTGTTACCATTTTGCTGAACAAGTCTGATAACTTCATTAAAAATTTACAGTTTTTTACAAAAAATCAGAAATAATCGATGAACTCAATGTCAGCATAACTCGTGCCATCATTCAATTTATGTCTGGAAATTGTACTCTTGCACATTTCTAATATCTATCACCAACGTATGCGGTAACCCTTTCAACATTTTCAAAATATAACGCTAATTGTTAGCCCCTTTCCCCGTTGGTTTTTTAACCCCATCAGGGACTACTTTATTTAAAACAAAATAAGGAAAAATGACTTTCAACACACGCCATAAGCATATTAATTGACAGTTTCGCATTCGATATCTTTGCTAGAGCTCTCTCGCGCTTTAGCGCCCTAAATGCAGACACCCACCCACCCGTGGCCTCTCTTTGAAGGAAACTTACACATTTCAGTCAATACGATATTTTAGGAAAAGTCATTAGTTACGAAAGTAACTCAAAATACGCATGTTTGTCGTCGCATTTGCTGTAGAATGTCATTATGAAAATGAAGTAATTGTTTCTTGCTCCAGTTCCACTTCCACGTTGCTGGTGTTTAGTTTTGTAAATTGTTAAACAATACTCGGCGAGTATATGTTTGAGGAAGTATGTGAGTTCGTACATACAGACTACTCGTACATTTGCTTATTTATATTTATGTTTGGGATCATTATTTATGGGTTTTTCATATCCTGACAACGTAACATGAACACGATTTGTTTGTGCGTTTGTCAGGGTGTTTTGGTGTTTCGGTGTTATCTGAGAAATATAAGATTTATGTGAATATTGTGTGCTTGGAAATTATTTGTAAAAATTTGTTGTTTTAAAAATTATCCATTTATTTGAAATTATAATTTATCAAAATACAAATACACTTGTATTTCGAAAATTTTGTAATTATTCAATAATTACCACTTCTGGGGGAAAATTCAAATGAATGGGTTGGGAAGGGCAAAATAAGTGATACATTGTCCATAAATTATCTTCTTGATCAGTTGCTGTTGATGAATACAAATATCTTATAAGTACACTGAAAGAAAAGTCGTACGTTGTATCAACGATCATATTCGCTATTGTCATTTCGTCGTAGCTAGGAAATGTTACTCTTCCTTAGCAGTAGCTTTTTCAATATTTAAACTTGTGTAAATCCATATTTGGCAGAGGTGTTCCACGTTTCAGCAAAGACATGGTGTGTATGCCGAACGTCATCTCAAACACGGAATTATAGGCAAGAGCAAGAGAATCTCCAATGTAGCATAAATGGTAATATCGTGAAATCATCAAGGCAGCAGAAGAAGGGATAGACCTACAAACACTTGGAGGAGACAGATTGAAGCGGAAGATGGCTCAGTGGGAGCGACTTGGCCGGAAGTAATGCTGAAGGCAAAAGTTAGCCTAAATTGGAAGCACTTTGTTGCGGCGCTTTGTTATATAAATCCATAGGTTTTACGTAAGATAATAATGAAAACATTTTTTATGGTAATATCTGAACTTTAAAACGTTTCGTGTTTTGTTTCACTGTCAAACATCTTCAGTTTGGTCTATAATTTAACCATGAATAGTCTTACAAACGAACAACGCTTGCAAATTATTGAATTTTATTATCAAAATGCGTGCTCTGTTAAGAAAGTTCATCGCGCGCTTCCATTTTATGGTCAGTTTAATCGACCCATTGAAGCGGCTGTTCGGGCTATTGTGACTAAATTTCGCACCAAATTTACATTGTTGGACATTAAACCACCAACACGCTTACGTAGAGTGCGAACTAAAGAAAATATCGCAGCTGTATCGGCCAGTGTTAATGATGACCATCAATTATCGATTCGTCACCGTTCGCAGCAATTAGGCCTCTGTTACTCAAAAACATGGAAATGCCAAAATTGGACTAAGCGGATTGACCATTTGAGGCGCAATCAAGGTCTTCTTCTCTTTCACATATGCCTGAAATAATCTTCAAACATTAAATTATATGGACCGTACTATCGATTCAAAAAAATATTTCATGCATTTTTCTGAATTTTATGTGTTTTTTCTTTGAAAAACTTTCCTATAGCTTTTAAAAAATCACCCTTTATATGAGTTTCGGATACTCTGAAGCATAATCGTTTATTTGAAATATTGGAGAACATTCACCACAATCTAGTTAAATTGTCCTTATTCAGAATGTATGTTTGTTTGAAGATGAGGAGAAATTATATGTATAATGGCCCGGTAGGTTGCGTTGGGGTGGAGTTATATCCAAACTTCATATTTATTGTCCGTTTCTACTCTACTAGGTGATGTGGCGGGGTTCAGCTAGAATCATGTAAAATTACATTAACATTACATTAACATTACATTAACATTACATTAACATTACATTAACATTACATTAACATTACATTAACATTACATTAACATTACATTAACATTACATTAACATTACATTAACATTACATTAACATTACATTAACATTACATTAACATTACATTAACATTACATTAACATTACATTAACATTACATTAACATTACATTAACATTACATTAACATTACATTAACATTACATTAACATTACATTAACATTACATTAACATTACATTAACATTACATTAACATTACATTAACATTACATTAACATTACATTAACATTACATTAACATTACATTAACATTACATTAACATTACATTAACATTACATTAACATTACATTAACATTACATTAACATTACATTAACATTACATTAACATTACATTAACATTACATTAACATTACATTAACATTACATTAACATTACATTAACATTACATTAACATTACATTAACATTACATTAACATTACATTAACATTACATTAACATTACATTAACATTACATTAACATTATATTAACATTACATTAACATTACAATAACATTACATTAACATTTTACATTAACTTCTGAACCTGAATTGTTTTATTTTTTTGTTTTCTCTAAAAATCGTTCAAAAATATTTTAAGCGTCTCTGCGTAACGAAATTCAATTTATGTCCGCTTTTATAGTATGATATAATTGTTGTCTAAGTTTCAACAAATTGATTCCAAATTGTCAAATCTTAAAAATAAATATATTTTTTATTTTTTATATTTATTTTTTATACTTCTTCTCGAAAAATTTTTCACCGCGTTTCCACAAAATAATTTAACCAAGATCAATTTTTATTAGATATGAGTCAGCTAGGCGATATAAATCTTCTACCTTGAATTAATTTACTACAGGGTGGCGAAGAAAGAGATATATGGTTTAAATGGTTTATAACTTTGTTATTTATGGGCAATTCCACAAGACTTCGACCCACCATGGATTTCGACCATCATCCATTTTGATGAAATTTGGCACATACATTCTACTAGTGTTTGCGGGCAATAACTTTTTACGGTAGCTCGAAATAGTACGTGGCTTAAGTTTTACAGTGGTCCAAATTTGGCTATCTCGGTTGTTTTTTGGAAGAGATTGCTTCCTTATCGATATCATAACTTTGGATGGCGTCATCAGATTTTCACGATATTTATATATTGAAGTATTTTTAAAAAATATTCTTCTCTTTCATTTGATGCCCATATCGCTATTCTATGGCACGCACAAGTACAAAACTAAATTATTAAAACAACTATATCCTTTGGAAAATAAAAGTCATCTTAAAAGGACAAACGACCACGAAATAAAAAATTGAGTATGAAGTTTTGCTATTAGTGACCTATAGTTTCAGTTCTATATAGTCTCGTTCTTAGGAGGGAAATCGTGTCGTACGGAGGTATTGTAACACCTTATGTGCAGTTTTCCTTTCAATTTATCCATTGAAATACCGAAATTTCAGCTTTTTTTCAAAATTAGCATAACACTAGAATGTGTTTACGATGCAAATGTCTTCATAAAAAAATGTGTCCATGAAAAAAATGTGCGTCCCTCAATGGGTTAAGATGTTCTTAAAATTGCAAATGGCGATCAATACCTCTCCAACGAGCCCCTAAAAACATTAATCGAACTAAAATCTTGGAAAATGAAAATATTCGGACGTATGAAATAACGCAATACTTTGGAAAACAGCCGTAATTTTTTAAACTATGGTCACCCCACTCTGAATTTTTGATATTTTGTAGAGAATGACTTAAGCTAAAATACAAAACAAAATAAAGAAAATTAAATATATGTTTTTCAGGATATTCAAGGAATAAAATTATTTTTTATTTGTGGAGTCCTTGAATCACAAGGACATTCATATTATCGTACAGATTCGGAAAGAGGAGGTGGAAATCTTACAGATGAGCTCAATTTCGTTAAAATCTGATGACGCTACCCAAAGTTATGATATCGAAAAGGAAGCCATCTCTCCCAAAAAAAAGAGATAACCAACTTTGACCCATTGTAAACCACGTGCTATTTTGTGCTGCGGTAAACGGTACATTGCCTGCAACCACTAGTATAATGTATGTGCCAAATTTCATCAAAATCGAAGGGGATGAAAATCCAAAACTATGGTTTTGGGTCGTTTTCTGTTGGATTTACCCTTATGCGATATTATTGGGGAATTTTTTGCAATTACCTTACAATTTTCTGCTTTTTAGAATACGTTTTCCATAACAGAGATTGAGACACCACTTTCATTTTCAAAAAAAAAAACAGTACACTTAAGTGGTTGTGATTGTCGCTGATGAACTTCTCTTGGATTTTCCGTAACCCAAATCCTGTAGTTTTGCTTGTTGACATATCCATTTAATAGGAAATGGGCTTCATTCCTCATTACCAAATTATGAATATTGTGAATTTGAATTGTGACTGTTGGTTTGAAAAATAATATTCAATTATTTTGTACGTTATTCGATCGTGTAATAATTCTTAAATTATTCCCCAAGACTCCTTCAGAAAATACTAAAAAAAACAAAGTAAGAATAATAATTAAAAAAGTTATAAAGAATTCAAATCATATAGCTCATTCTGCGCCACCTGTATATATAATTGATATGAAGTGAATATAACAGAATAAAATACATAAATTTTTATATAATTCAATTTCTGAATTTTTGATATCATTAAGAATAAAGTCCGATAAACTGTTTTACTGATATGCTACTATGCTGGTAGAGAAATCTTAAAGGGTTTATATACTATTTTACTAATAAATTAAAAATATCTAAAGTAACACTATGTATGGAAAAAATGGCAATATTGCGGCCACAAAATATAAATTTAGATTTTCGAAGCAACAGGAAAGGGAACTGATAACACAGTGCGACAGTCGAAAAACTATGGGAAGTGCTATTATTTTTCTGTTAGGTATTGTTTGGTATATTTTACCCATCTCTCAAGATACAGAAGACCATTGATAAGTTATTGCAGCACAAGGTACAAAATGATTATAGGGCCAAAAGTTTAAATAGTTTAGTGCAGGTTTCTTCTTTGTCGAAACAGCTGGCATTAAAAAGTATTACGTTAAAAATAAAACAAATTAAAAATATTCACGTCAACTTATGAAATGGAAACTAAATTTTAATCAAGAGATTTTTTCCCTCTGAGTCGATATTTCCTATTTCCCCATTGATCTACCTACTATTATTGGTTTTAGAATTTCGTAATGACTAAAAATAAAGAACATTACTTTTCAGGAGAGCTAAAAAACTGATTTTCTCCTCCATTTTAAGAGTAATTTTTAATAAGTTTAGTAAAAAGAGGATTGCTAATTGCTAAGATTAAAAAGTTTTCAAAATTTCCTATTATTCGTGGTTCTATGGTCCTTATGGCATTTTTTGCATGTTTAAAAATTGCGCACATATGTTGAAATAAACACATTTATTGGATGTTTTTAATCAAATGTTGGTAATATTGCATAGAAAACCCATTTTCTGGGATGTACACACCAAATTTAAAGATTCCAGTTTCATCCGTTATATTGCTAACATTTTTATCATTTTTTCCAATTGTTTTCCAATTGTTGCACGGTAAACTAAAAATACAAATTGGGTATTTTTGGAAAATTTTTATTTTGGAAAATTTTTATTTATTTTTTTATTTTCGCGGGAAATATGACTAAAATGCATGACATTTTCTCGCGATCTAGCCAACGGATCGAACTGAATTGTATTGTAACATATATGTAGTCAATCACGAAAGAAGCTGTAATTGTTAAATTTTTGCGGGTTTTCTTAAGATACTTTTCGCAGTTTTTTGATTTTACAGCCAACATTTATCTTATTTTAGCCTGATAACTTGATACTACGATATACCCTAAATCTAGAAAAATGTTTTAAACAAAATCGTTGTAGAGAACTACAACCTTCCGTTTAAGGCTGATCCATATTTGAACTATTTTATTTTTATGTTCATAGCCACTTTTGCAGTCACAAACTAACGTGTGAGCGTATAACCAAATTAGAAATATTAAAAAATGGCTTCTGAAAAAATTCTTCTCCAAATTTATATGACAGATGACAGCCAAATCAGAGAATAGTTTGGCATCAAAAAATCATTTTCGAGAAAATGGTTCATAGCCCTCGAAATACTCCATAGGTTTATCCGTAGAATATTTAATGATATTGGAAACGGAATGACAAAATCAAATGATGAAGTTGAATGGGAAACCAATGTGTATTGTGGAGGACTTGAGAAATTGCGATAAAACGATGGCAGAGAGAAATATGGGCACACGTCTCTTTCCAAATTATGTTGAGAAATAAAATGGAATTTTAGACAACAATTGTGTCTTCATATTCAGATCGCATACTTATTAAGCTGCGCTCGTAAGTAGTGAACCGAAAAATACAAACACAGCCATTAAGATTCTGCTTTGATTTCATTGCCCTACAATTATAAACACAAATTTTCAACAATTCGCTTGCCATCTATTTGGCATCCTTTAAATCTCAATAAAAGTTGCCACTTCATACGCATATCTCAGGAGAATGCAAAACTCCAAAGGCAATAATAAATAATCTGCCATAACTGGAAATGTCAAAACTGACAAATTTCTTGTTTATGGGCGGTGAATGTGTATGTTTGCATCGGAATGCACACACGTCAATACGTATATAGAAATATATGTGTAAATGTAGGTGTGCGTACTTATTTTGTGTGCGCGTGTAGAAATGTTAAGGGATATTTGTATCTTTCAAAATAACACCTTAAAGCCATAAATAGATGATGTTTAGTCTTTTCTTCTCTTGGCGGCGTTTTCTTGAACATCTCGAGCATAAACTGCTTTTTAGACAGAAAACAACTTGTAAGGAATTCGAAACTAACACAGCAGCATCACGCAAACCCAGCCGAGCAACAGCAACCAATATTTTAAAGGCGATAGTCGAATTCCTGCTCACGAACGTACTATCAGTAAGGCTATACGAGGTACGTATAGTAATTTATTATAATTTAAACTCATGCAACTTATGATATCACTTATCAATAGGGTTTGGGGTTTTCGGACTTTTTTCATTTCCCGGGAAAACGGGAATTCCCGGGAAATAGTAATTTATTTATAGGTATGTTCAATATGGTTTAAAATATCAACATTTAATAACTGGTGTGTTTTTTGCAATATGTACTGTCATATTACAAATTAAAAACGAATGTTATTGTCAAAATATTTTACAAATTATTTTTCATTTTACAAATATTTTACTCTACACCTTTTCAAGATTATATTCGGAACATACAAATTTATATTGAGAAATGTAAATTCATATTAGGGACATATAAATTCGTAATGGGTAATGTAAATTTATAATAGGAACATGTTAATTCATAATGAGATATATAAATCATAATTCATTGAGAACAATTAATTCATAATAGGAACATACCAATTCATAATGAAATATACAAGTTTGTAATCAGAAAATGCATAATCAGAAAATACGTTTTCATATTCAGAAAATATGAATTCATAATGAGACAATATAAAATCATATTGGGAAAATGTAAATTTATAATGAGAACATTGATAAAATATGTGTTTCTACGAAAATATCCATAGAAAAACGTACATACATAGCTTCGATTATAAATTTTAGAGTTCCTGATTATGAATTTATATTTTATGAATATATATTCCTGAATAAGAATTTATATTTTCTCATTATCAATTTGTATGTTCTTATTATGAATTTATATTTCTCAATATGTATTTACATTTGACATTACGAATTTACAGTGCTGTTTATGAATTATCATGCTCTTGTAATGAATTTACATTTCCTGTTATGAATTTACATCTCATCGTGAACTTACATATTCCGATTATAAATTACATTTTCTCATTATAAACTTGAAAAGTTGTAGACTAATCGTCAGAATTGGACATTTATATCGCAGGTAGAAGTGACTGACGCATACACTAGATTCAAAATTGAAAACGATTAAGGAAACAAATAACTCATATGACGGAGAATGTTATGACGCATTTAATTTAGAATATTCATTCGTCTGGAGACAAAAATATTTTATATAAACAGGGGGGAATATTCTAAACTGTAAAAACAATAGAAACGTAAAAAATTAATATTAATTTAATAAATTCATAAAAAATAAAAATATTGAAATAGTCCAGTCATTAATTCTTACAAAGGCCCATTTAAATACTTCGTAGCATATATTTATATTCCTATTAGATTTCTCTTGAAAGTTTCCAGGCGAGCAATTTTTATTGTATTCCTATTTTTAGACCATTTCTTTTACATTTGTACATATGTAAAGTAAATTGTTCTTGAAGAAGATATTCTCCTCGATTCTTCTAGGAAAACAAGAAAATGTACATTATGTAAGCCATAGTATTGTCGGCATGATATTTTTATTTCACAATAAAGATCATGCAAATAGCCTCACAAAAAGTTTTTATTCCCCTAGCTGGGTTTCGCATAAAATGGCTATTTAGCGAATTTAAAAAGTTTTGTTTGTAGTAATATAATATAAAAATATACTCAACAAATACTTATTATTGTCAGTAATGTAAATACATATATGAATTTGAAATACATCTAACAATTCCAATTTATATAGTAACATTAAATTATTGATCAACATAATAAATAAATTAGTTTTTTAATATTTCCCGTATTCCCGGGAAATGGAAAATTCTATTCGGGAATTCCCAGACCCCAAACCCTACTTATCAATCGTATTGTCCATATGGTAATATCAATGGTATCTAGGGTAAACTTGTTCATTTCCTTCCAACATTAGATAGGCTCCATGAATTGAGACCATGCATTGCCTACAATTTCATAGCATAATTCACCCAGATTTTTCACACCATCCTCGCATCAGCTTTAGTAAGTATGCATACAGGTACTCGTGCACATATGTAAAGAGTGATTTTTTTGAGGTTAGGATTTTCATGCATTAGTATTTGACAGATCACGTGGGATTTCAGACATGGTGTCAAAGAGAAAGATGCTCAGTATGCTTTGACATTTCATCATGAATAGACTTACTAACGAGCAACGCTTGCAAATCATTGAATTTTATTATCAAAATGCGTGCTCTGTTAAGAAAGTTCAGAAAGAAAGAAATTGTGTTCAGCGACGAAGCTCATTTTTGGCTCAATGGATACGTAAATAGGCAGAATTGTCGATTTTGGAGTGAATATCAGCCAGAAGCATTGCAAGAGCTACCAATGCATCCAGAAAAAGTCACAGTTTGGTGCGGTTTATGGGCTGGTGGCATCATTGGACCGTACTTCTTCAAAGATGATGCGAATCGTAACGTAACTGTGAATGGTGAGCGCTACCGTGAGATGATATCCAACTTTTTTTTGCCCAAAATGGAAGAACTGAACTTGGTTGACATGTGGTTTCAACAAGATGGCGCTACATGCCACACAGCTCGCGATTCTATGGCCATTTTGAGGGAAAACTTCGGAGAACAATTCATCTCAAGAAATGGACCGGTAAGTTGGCCACCAAGATCATGCGATTTGACGCCTTTAGACTATTTTTTGTGGGGCTACGTCAAGTCTAAAGTCTACAGAAATAAGCCAGCAACTATTCCAGCTTTGGAAGACAACATTTCCGAAGAAATTCGGGCTATTCCGGCCGAAATGCTCGAAAAAGTTGCCCAAAATTGGACTTTCCGAATGGACCCCCTAAGACGCAGCCGCGGTCAACATTTAAATGAAATTATCTTCAAAAAGTAAATGTCATGGACCAATCTAACGTTTCAAATAAAGAACCGATGAGATTTTGCAAATTTTATGCGTTTTTTTTTTTTAAAAAGTTATCAAGCTCTTAAAAAATCACCCTTTATATACCGAAGGCACCACTATTCAATCCATGCAATACAACGTACATACCTCCAGTTCATACCAGTATATACAATATCGTACAATATTATTAATGGTTTTTGAAGTTATTGTTGAAGTGAGTTACTAAACACTCAACCTCACATAACTGCCATACGAAACGTATACTAAAAGCGTAACGGATGAACACACGCACACACATGAGGGGCATGAATGTAATGGAGTGTGTATTGTGTAGCAGTATAAGCCACTGTTGCCGTTGCTATTGCCGTTGTCGGATTGTTTCTGCTGTAGGTTTTGCGAAAAGTCAAGAAGTCAATAATAATAATGTTGGTCTTTGTGGGTTTTCTTTACCGAAACATTTGATGTGTTTAAACTAAAACCTTTTGCGTTCTAAACTCGTACATTTCAGTTCGACTATATAACATGTGCAGGCATGCACACTTCACGGCGCTTGAATTAGGACAGATTCATTTTCTAGGTAAAAAGCGCAACAATTTTTATGAATTTATAAAGATGAAATATGAAGTTGTTGATTTAAATTTATAAATATAAGTCATTATATTTATTTCATTGAAATAAAATAAAGAAAATGAACATTTCTTCTACTACTTGGTATTTTTATAGGTTTTTCATGCAAAAATCCATGTTTTCTTCAGAAAATCTGTAAGTTTTTTACCACTGTGGCTAAACCACTGCTCAGGCAATTGGCAGCCCCCATTAGTTTATAGGGTTTGGAATTTCCCGAACTTTTTTCATTTCCCGGGAATGTAAAGTTTACAATATTTGTTTTAAATACTAAACAAGTAAGGAAAGGTTAAAGTCGGGCGGGGCCGACTATATGATATATAGGGTTTGGGGTTTCCCGGACTTTTTTCATTCCCGGGAATACCGGGAATTCCCGGGAAAATATAATTTATTTTAGGTACGTCCAATATGGTTTAAAATATCAACATTGGTGTGCTTTTTTAGCCCATTAAAGTAGACCGTACACGTCCGTGTACACTATTTAAAGGTTTTCGTACATTTATGATAATTTTAAATATGAATGTAATTCCTAATAAAATTATATGGCACAAGGGATCGAAAATAATTGAAAAGAAAAAAAAATAAATTAGTAAATGAAAATATCATTAGGGTTTATGGTTCAAATACTGACATATTACAAATTAAAAACGAACGTTTTTGTTAAAATATTTAAGAAATTATTTTCCATTTTAATAATAGTTTACTCTACACAAATCAGAAATGATTGGAAGAGTCGTAATATAGACATTTAAATCACAAGCACAACGGACTGACACCTACAATAGATTCAAAAAGAAACAAAGACTTTGTATGACTGAGAATGTTATGACTTGTTTAATTCAGAAGATTCATTCGTCTAGAGAGGAACATATTTTACAGAAAAAGAGGAAAATATTCTAAACTGTTGAAGCAATAGAAACTTTAAAAAACGTTAATATTAATTAAATAAATCATAAAAAATAAAAACAATGAAATAGTGCAGTCCTTAGTTCTCACTAAAGGCCATTTAAATATTTCTAATCATATTAGATTTCCATTGAAAGTTTCTAAGTGAACAATTTTAAATGTTATCTCTATTTTAGACCATTTCTTACCGGTTTCACATGTAAAGTAAATTCTCCTTTGAGAAGATTTTCACCTTTTATTTCGTCCGTTTTTTTGGGAAAACAAGACATTTAATGTCAGCTATTATCAGTATGATGTATTTGTTTCACGATAAAAATCTTGCAAATATCTTCACAAAAAGTGTGTATTCCCCAATCTGGTTTTCGAAATTTTCCTTTTATATATTATAACTAAATTAGTGCTAAAAATAATCAATAAAATTTTTTAATATTTCCCGTATTCCAGGGAAATTTGAAATTTTTTTCGCGGGAATTCCTGGGAAAAACGATTCGGGAATTCCCGGACCCCAAACCCTAATGATATACTCCACTTTCTATCCGAATACAATTCAATTCGGTAAAAAATTGAAAATGGGAAGGATTTTTCTATTCATCCTAATAATAGGCTAATATCACCTGACCAAATTTGTGAAATCGACAAGATATTATATCGGGGCTATATCTAAACATAGGTTCTTCCAGTTCCAGTATAACGTGTTATGCTCAATTTGAAGAAATTCTCTAAAAATACGTGGTTTCTGGGCGGAAAAGTCAAGCTGGGAGAGAAATGTGCATGGGAGCTATATATAAATCTGAACTGATCTGACCCATTTTCACCATGGGTGTTTCTAGTGGAAACATAAGATATTTTGCCAAATTTGAAGAAGATCTGTTAAAATATGTGGTTTCTAGAGCAGAAAAAGTCAAATCGGAAACGAAATTTGAATGGGATCTCAACCGATCTGACCTATTTTCACAACAGGTGTTCCTAGTTTAAATATAAGACGTTTTGTTAAATTTGAAAACAATTTGATAAAATATGTAGTTCTAGAGCGGAAAAAGTCAAATTGGGAGCGAAATTTGTATAAGAGCTATATATAAATCTGTACCGATCTGAGCCATTTTCACCATGGGTGTTTCTAGTGGAAATATAAGATATTTTGCCAAATTTGAAGAAAATGTATTAAAATATGTGGTGTCTAGCGTGAAAAGAGTCAAATCGGGAGTGAAATTAGTATGGGGGCTATATCTAAATCTGAACCGATTTTCTTCAAATCTCGAAAAACTTCATTGTGCAAAGTTTCGTTAAAATCGGTCAATAATTGCGACCTGAATCGTGATTACAAGAATAGATTGACAGACGGACATGGCTATCGATTCAAAAAGTTGATCGGTATACTTAACAATGGGTCTATCTCGCATACTTTCCACGAGAGTATTATGTCTTTGTGCATTTGTTTGTAACACCCAAAAGGAAACGAGCTAGCCCCATCGTTTATTATACAGATCGGCTTAGAATCACTTTCTGAGTCGATTTAGCAATGTCTGTCTGTCCATCTATTCTTGTAATCAAATTACAGGTCGAAATTATAGCCAGATCTTAACAAAAATTGGCACAAGTAAGTTTTGTAGATCAAGGACGAACGCTATTTCATTTGAAGCAAATCGGTTCAGATTTAGATATAGCCCCCATACAAATGTCGCTCCCGATTTGACTTTTTGCGCTCTAGAAACCACATATTTCACTCGATTTCCTTTAAATTTGACACAACATCTTATAATTTAACTAAAAACACCCATCGTGAATGTGGGTAAGATCGGATCAGATTTAGATATAATTTTTTATATATATACAAATCTTGCTCCCAAATGTTTAACCGATTTTGGCCAAACTTTACATATTATATTTCATCTATAAACATACATAGTGAATGCGTGTCACATCGTTCCATGTTTCAATATACCCCCAGCAGATGTCCTTTCCGATTTAAATTTGTTTGTCGAACACATACACTTACAGGATACAAAAATCCTTCCTGATTTCACTTTTTTACAGAATTGAATTATAATAGGATAGCAAGTGGAGTGTATCATATAGTCGGCTCCGTTCGACTTTAGACTTTCCTTACTTGTTTTTTATTTGTAAAATAATTGAATTTATGTATTTTATGAGTTTGAATTAAACTGTACATATTATTTAATTTCACATTTGTAGTTATAAGACTTTAATATAACAATAGTAATTATCTGAATTCTACAGTACTAATCAATGTAATTATCTGAGATCTATTGTACTAAATTTAACCACTATTTTAGTGAATTAATCTGGCAATTAGTTGCCACTCCTTTATGTTATTGTACGATCATATTGTACTAAAACTCGAGCCTTCGCCGATGATAAGGCACTGAAATCGATCTCTTTCATCATCCGAACTCTAACAAGGAAGAAGCGCTTTACTCTAAATTTCATAACACAAATAAATAATGTAAGTGATTGAAAACGAAGATCTCTACTCGACTTTTATTCCCAATAATTAGTGCCAGATTTTCCGCGATGAATTATTCTATAATTCATCGCTGAACATTTTTTCGTAATACCTAAAATCCTCATAGAACATATGGGATCAAAGTTATAAACGAGAATATCTCTATAATCCCCACAAATTTGAATATTCGTAACATTTTTAACAGAACCCCACACAGGTTCATTAGAACCATCAGCGGAGTTATACATTTCATATTTATATTGTCCACATTCAAATCGATATACCTTAATCATTTGATTTGGTAATGATTTAAAATCAAAAGTTGAACATCCCCACAACTTTGAACAATATATGTATATATATATGATATGGGTGATTCCATTGGAACGGGTGTGACACTTTTGCATAAATATGTTTAAATATCTCCCATATTCATTGACTGAGATTTTTACTATACTGCCAGTTGAAAACGGCGTGTTAAACTGGATATTATTGCAAATATAAATATGTCTTAGCGTTTTAAATATTGAAGATATACAACAAACTAGAGCGTAACGGGAGTGATCTTAGCTTTGAATTAAATCTTGAGGTTCTACTTATTTTCTTGAATTCGGAAATGTTCTTCCATTACATGCATTTACGGAAATCCTGTTACGACACCAGTCTATATCTGGAAAAGGAAATGATCAGACATATTGTTGTCATTATTTTTTGAAATATAATCAAAAAATTATAATTTTTTTTTGAAATTTTTTCGAAAAAAGGGTCACTTTACGTGGAATCACCCATATATTGCTTGGATTATTATTTCGACATTAATTTTGAAATTTTGTCGTTTAGTTTTTTATTAATAAAACTCGAAGAATTTTTATATTTTTATTTATCCAAAAAAACACGTAAAATATTCGAAGGTCTTTCGATTTACATGTAATCGAGTTTGGTATTGACCGTGTGGACGAGTTTGGTACTGCAAACCTACCACTGTTATTGTTTGAAAGATATTTACAAGAAAATTCGGGAGAATTTTTAGTATTTGCCGATTAAATAAAAATAAAAAAATATGAAAATATTTTTCTGCTAAGAAGTAATTATTTTTTATTTTTCGGAGCAAATGGTTCAAATTGGTTCCGTGTTTTTTTACGTATTGATCTCATTATTTGCTCGAATTTAAAACTGTTTTCACTGCTGGATTGCTTATAAAATTTTAGTACCATGACTGCACTGTGGGGCCGATAATATGTAAAAACAATTGGATACAGGTACAGATACAACGCTTACCAAAGTCGTTTATAAAATTTTTGAGTTGTCACGTCCACATACAATGGGATGGTAATAGTTGTTTGACCCAACATATTATTTACACATTTTTTTACGCAACAGGTAGACCTCCTCAATTTCGTAGATATACTTATGCTGTTTGCAAAAGATATCCAGCAAAATGTTAACTTTATCATCCTATTTTTGAGGGAAAATACATTAGGAAACATATAAGTCTTTAAATTTCGTAATTATCAAAGCTGTCAAACAAGCATAAGAACAACTTTTAAATTTACACGAAAGAGACAACAAAGAAGTTATTATTATTGCTGTCTATGTATATTTGTCTCTCAAATTGGTATTTGGTCTCATCGTGGACTGGTACAAATATGTTAGTTCAGTCAGACGTTATACACTTCTAGAGCAAAACATCGAAAAAAAGATTCAATTTTTCACGTTTTTCCAAGGCGACAATATTATTTCGCTTATAGTTTTATTCGTTCCTTAATGCCCTCCTTGAATCAATTTGGTCAACGGACCACTCAGGTAGGTCCACTCTAATATTGTCAATTTTTCAATACAACAAAATGTTATAAAAAGATTCCACATCGCAAATCACCGATTACAATGTGTATCGCATATTCTTTTAGCCTCATATATTGAATTCGTACTCAAGAAGTATTACCACATCCATGCGGTAAATAAAGAAATGACAACCATTTTATTAAAAAAAATCCAAATTTTGGGAAATATTTTTGTTACGATATTTTTTTTTTTTAATTATTTTATTAGATTTATTAAAAGTATTATCTTATTCTTATTTTTATAGATTTATGCAACGTTCAATATGAATTGATTTGCTACCTTACCTTAAGGGCTATCAAAATAAGTATCTACTACTATCAAGATAATTAAATACATTTTGGAAAGAAGACTTCATGTCAATAAGCGCAAAGTATCCAGCAGTATATAACTACAATAATTCGCTCAGTCGGATCACCAGAAAATCTCCAATGTTAGTAGACAATAATTTAGTTATATAATTAATTCTCGAAGATCAAAGCAACGATTGCAAAAGTAAATACATTTTATAAACGGATATAGTATATTCTTCTGATCAGCGATATAACTGAAGGGGTAGCAGTATTTTTTCCTACAAAAATCATACTTTTTGGATTTATTTTCCCCGTTTTGCAAAATCTGTGATTTTTATATGAAGTATCATAAAAGTGTTCAAAAGTAACAAGATTACAAAATCTTCAATTCTTTGCATACGGTACATAATTGAGCTGTTGGTGAAGAACTTTGGAGGGTCTCCCACCCACTAGAAATCCAGAAATCATCAGGAAAACACATCTGATCTAAGCATGGCAATTTCCGCAGGATATGTCTTTCCGTTCAAAAGTTACAAAATTAATTCCACAATAAATCGATTTGGAAATATTGTGCCTCAGTTGTAGGGGATATTGAGTAATTCATATTGAGGCTCCAAAAATTATTTGCAGTGACTGTTCAATGGGACCATAAACATTAGTAGAAAGTTTTTTTTTGGGATCTCGTTGATCCGCTCGGTGCGAGTCTGGTCAATTCATAACCAATACTTAAATTCAGCAACTCTTTAGATACACACATATGTACTTATATAGAAAGAGTCCGGGTATTTTGTTGGAAAATTGCTGCGAAGCCACCTGAAGAAGGTATTCATGGGCCGGAAATCATGATAGGTGTCACCATGCCAGTTGTACATAAATTTGTTTTTTATAAAATATAGTTGCAGAATGGTCTTGAGCCAGAACAATATACAAATACAAATGAAATAAAATATATAATAACACAACGAACGTAATACAATGGCCAGGTGCTGTCTGTGTGTGGAGAATTTCACAGATATGTACGTGTGGTATACTAGCATTATTATGAGTAAATGATGTACGAGTGTGCCGGTGCTGTGTAGATGTGGTCGTTCGAATTTTTATTGTTATGGTTGTTGGAGTTTATTTGGTTCGTTGGTTGGCTTGCTTGGTTGGCCCTTGTATGGCTGTGTTCTGTGATCCTTTATGGTTGCCAGAGGTCTTCGTGAGCGTGTGCGTGTGCCTGTGTTCCCGCATATCTTGCAGTCTGTCCTTTTGTTGAGTGTGAATTATAAACTTTCATGTCAATAGGTGAGTATAAATGTCAGGTTTTGCCAATCATTTATCCATAGCAAATGGGTGCGAAACCACTTGTCAGTTCTCGTTATATTTCCATTCTCCCCCCGGGGCATAACACTACAGGTGTTATGAATTGATTGAATAGTTGTTGTGGAAGGCGAAAACCCGGAAAAAGGTTCATTGTGGCCGAACCGAAGGTCGACGTAGATCACAACAAAAAGGCATGTGAGCGCTTTAAATGAGTTCACATAATGGTATGTGGCTTAAGCTGTCCGAAATTTGTTTTGTAAGGTGGCAACAATCAAACAAATTGGTATAATAATTACTGTTATTTTGATTTTACACAGAAATAGGGTATTAGAAAGAAACAAGAGAAGAGAATAATATTGAAATAGTGAATAAGGGGCATTCAAAGGGTACAACTAATAGAGTGAATTCAACAGAGGGTAATATAACATTTTAACATTTAACATAATATCGACGAAACGCTCTTTATGATTGTAGATAACCCCTAGTGCTGAATGAAATAACTCATTAATTAATATTAGTTATATGTCACATGGTCCGAAATTTTAAACTATACACAAACCAAAGGGTGATTTTTTAAAAGCTATAGGAAAATCTTTATTTGAATCGATAGTACGGTCCTTATAATTTAATGTTTGAAGATTATTTCATGCAAATGTTGACCTTGACTGCGCCTCAAATGGTCCATCCGCTTAGTCCAATTTTGGCATTTCCACGTTTTGAGTAACAGAGGCCCAATTGCTGCGAACGGCGACGAATCGACAATTGATGGTCATCATTAACACTGGCCGATACAGCTGCGATATTTTCTTCAGTTCGCACTCTACGTAAGCGTGTTGATGGTTTAATGTCCAACAATGTAAATTTGGTGCGAAATTTAGTAACAATAGCCCGAATAACCGCTCCAGTTGGTCGATTAAACTGACCATAAAATGGAAGCGCGCGATGAACTTTCTTAACAGTGCGCGCATTTTGATAATAAAATTCAATAATTTTCAAGCGTTGTTCGTTTATAAGACGATGTATGGTTAAATCATAGACCAAACTGAAGATGTTTGACAGTGAAACAAAACACGAAACGTGCGTCAGCTGTTTAAACCAGAGTTGCCAAAAAGATAATAGCTCAAAAATCACCCTTTACTTTACACTTCCCGATTTTCAAGAAAATAAAATGTAGATCGAAAATCAGGAATTTTGTCATAAGAAAATTTTAAACATGTAATTAAGCTTCAGACGGCTAAACCGGTTTATAAAGGGCGGTTAAATTTTAAGGGCGGATGTTGATTTTGAATAAATCACAAATTATTTAGGAAATTATTGTCATTTCTTTTTATTATGATAATATTGGTATGGTTCAATTATATATGGAACCTCCATCCGATGGTCCAAATTTTCGATGACGCTGAGGCATAATTGAGGTTCTATGCCGTTATTGTGCCGAATTATCTCATCCTTTAGCTCTTGAATTGTTGCTGGCTTATCGACGTACACCTTTTTTTTAAATAACCCCAAAGAAAGAAGTCCAACGGTGTCAAATCACATGATCTTGGCGGCCAATTGACATCACCACCGGCCATTGAATTTGTCACCGTCCTGTTGAAACCACATATAGTCCATATCCATATCTTCCAATTCGGGCCATAAACCGCACCAAACAGTCACTTTTTATGGGTGCATTGGTTTTTCGACAATCACTATTGGCTTATCATTCGCCCAACTGCGGCAATTCTGCTTATTGACGAATCCACTGAGGTGATAATGTCCCTCGTCACTAAAGATAAAAAAATCACGAAGTGCACGATATGCATTTTGATTTGAACGCCCATTTTCATAATAAGCCTGAACAACTTTAACGCGTTTCTCGATTATGTATCTTTGGTTCAAATCCATGGATCAAATTGCGTTAGTCTAAATGAAATGTCAAATGAAATGCAGAAAAAAACTTCACGTTTAAGCGTGGTTCACATTCAACATCGACCCTTACATATTATATTTTTTTCGCGAATTTAAAGAAAATTGTTTCTGGTTTAATATAAAATTATCAAATCTTGAAAAATATATTTTTTAATTGTTTAAGGCAGATAAAAGTATGAAATTTAAAGTATTTTTAACAGATATTCTACTCTTTCATTTGATATACATATCGTGTTTGAATGACTCACACAAGTATGCAAATAAATTATTATTATACAGATACAGATCCTCCTCTTTAATTTGACACTAATACCGGTGTAATAGGTCGCGAATAAATAAATCATTTTTTTTTTGACAATTTGAAACTTTGTAGTCCTTTTAAAGGGCAAAAAGGATGACAATATGAAAAACAAGTAAGGAAAGGCTAAAGTCGGGCGACTATATAATACCCTACACCACTCCCTGCGTACGTACCTCGCTTCGATTACAAACCCAGATATTTCATGGGAGCAATTTTATTTAGCTCATATAAATTATACAGTTACTATAAATTCGTCTTTAGTCATATTTAACCTATATGCTTAATAATATGGTAATTGATTTGTCCGATAGACAAATACAAATTATACAGTAGTAATAGGATGAATCGGACCAACATTTCAAAAGGGGGCCTATAACAACATTTTGGGCCTGGTCCAACGCATGGGCCTATATATTTCTCGTTCACGGTTGGTATTCGTAGTTGAAACATATAATGATCTGCAAAATTTGATAAAGATCCGATGCTATATCTCAATCTGAACCGATTTCCTCCAAATTCAATACCGATGGTCCATGGCCAGAAAAAATAACTTCTACCAAGTTTCATGACAATCGGACAACAATTGCGACCTGTAGAGTGCGAACAAGCTTAGATGGACAGCAGACGGACGGACGGACAGACGGACATTGTTAAATCGACTCAACCGATCGGTATACTTACAGGAGGGTCTAGCTCGATTATTTCTTGGTGTTACAAACATTTGGCGCGAAACTAACTTATAATACCCTAGTCCACGAAGTGGTGTAGGGTATAATAACAAGTAAAAAGTTCGGCCGGGCCGCATCTTATATACGCTCCAACACGGAGAGCATTCCACAGTATTACCGGCAGAGTAGAGGGTGTTAACTTTACATAAAACTTCACTACCATTTTAGGAAAATTGTGATGCTTCTATCTTTCTATAATATATATATATAAAGAGAACATTAGTCAGCAATCTTCTAAACTGCACGCTATTATTATGTAGAAAGAATTTCCCTCAAGCCCGATTTTCCCCTTTTCCTATTTCTTGATTCCAGCTACAGCCTAAATGTATGTACTATTTTGATAGGAAAAGTTCTAATATTGAAGATATACAGAGTGGAACATACCTAATTTTAATTACAGCCGTTTTAGCTACAGCCGTTTGATTGCTACCAGATTATCTCCTTTTTTCCATTTTAACCTTAAAAGAATGAATTTTGAAAAAAATTTACCTCTTTTTTTCAAATCAAAATCCCATTTAGATCCTGAAGGTACCAAAATTGTATTTATTTTTCGCGTCTATGCAGTCAAATAAATGTATACACCGAATTTCGTTACTATAGCTGCATTTTTATCCCCCTTCGCCCCATTTTACGCCTAAAAGTAAAAATTTGGAAAAAATCATTTTTATTTTGCATCTTCACAGTCACATAAATGTAAACACCGAATTTCATGATTTAAGCTGCAGCAGTTTGGTTGGTAAATGTACGAATTTTGAAAAATCCCTCTATTTGACGTATCTACGCAATTAGAGGGATGTACAATATAAATTTCAAGTTTCTAGCTATTGTCGTATCATTGGTACAATTTGTATCCCTTTTTATACCCTACACCACTTCGTGGGCTAGGGTATTATAAGTTAGTTTCGCCCCAAATGTTTGTAACACCAAGAAATAATCGAGCTAGACCCACCTTTAAGTATACCGATCGGCTTAGAATCACCAGCTGAGTCGATTTAACGATGTCTGTCTGTCCGTCTGTCCGTCTGCTGTCCATCTAAGCTTGTTCGCACTCTACAGGTCGCAATTGTTGTCCGATTGTCATGAAACTTGGCAGAAGTTATTTTTTCTGGCCAATGACCATCGGTATTGAATTTGGAGGAAATCGGTTCAGATTTAGATATAGCCCCCATACAAATGTCGCTCTCGATTTGACTTTTTCCGCCCTATAAAGCACATATAGTACCCGATTTTATTTAAATTTGGCACAACATCTTATAATCCAACTAGAAACACCTGTGCAAAAATTGGGTAAGATCGGTTCAGATTTAGATATAGCCCCCATACAAATGTCGCTCCCTATTTCACTTTTTCCGCTTTAGAAACCACATATTGTACCCGATTTTCTTTAAAATTGGCACAGCATCTTATAATCCAACTAGAAACACTCGTGCAAAAATTGGGTAGGATCGGTTCAGATTTAGATATAGCTCCCATACAAATGTCGCTCCCGATTTGACATTTTCCTCTCTAGAAACGACATATTGTACCCGATTTTCTCTAAATTTTGCAGAACATCTTATAATCCAACTAGAAATACGTGTGCAAAAATTGGGTAAGATCGGTTCAGATTTAGATATAGCCCCCATACAAATGTCGCTCCCGATTTGACATTTTCCTCTCTAGAAAAGACATATTGTACCCGATTTTCTTTAAATTTTGCAGAACATCTTATAATCCAATTAGAAACACGTATGCAAAAATTGGGTAGGATCGGTTCAGATTTAGATATAGCCCCCATACAAATGTCGCTCCCGATTTGACATTTTCCGCTCTAGAAGCGACATATTGTACCCGATTTTCTCTAAATTTTGCAGAACATCTTATAATCCAACTAGAAACACGTGTGCAAAAATTGGGTAAGATCGGTTCAGATTTAGATATAGCCCCCATACAAATGTCGCTCCCGATTTCACTTTTTCCGCTCTAAAATCCACACATTGTACCCGTTTTTCTTTAAAATTGGCACAACATCTTATAATCGAACTAGAAACATCAATGGTGAAAGTGGGTAAGATAGGTTCAGATTTAGATATAGACCTCATACAAATGTTGCTCCCGAATGTTTAACCGATTTTGGCCAAATTTTACATATTATATTTCACCAATAAACAGACATGGTGAAAGCGGGTCACATCGTTCCAGGTTTCAATATACCCCTTTCCTTTCCAAATGTCCTTTCCGATTTAACATTTTTTGTCAAACACATACATTTACAGGATGCAAAAATCCTTCACGATTTCACTTTTTTACCGAATTGAATTGCAATGAGAATTGTTTGGGTGATGTCCATATGTCCATACTTTGAAATGACTTTGGTATACTACTGTATAATTTGTATTTGTCTGTCGGACAATTAGATCAATTACCATATTATTTACCATACTCGTTAAATTTGACTGAAGATGAATTTATAGCATATAAATTATATGAATATAATTTATATAATTTGTATGAACTACATAAAATTGCTCCCATGAAATACCTGGGTTTAGTAATCAAAGCGAAGTACATACGCAGGAGTGGTGTAGGGTATTATATAGTCGGCCCCGCCCGACTTTAGCCTTTCCTTACTTGTTGTATTTAATTTTCGGTGTTTTTACGCATCAATATGTACGCAACAATTTTCATGTGCATATAAAGCAGAAATTAAAAGAAATGCTTTAATAGTCTAAATATTAGGGAGTGTTTTCAATGTTAGGGAAAAATGCTAATTTCGTTCGGAAGCTAGCGTGCTTTCAACAGACAGACATGGCTAGAACGTCTTAGAATTTTACGAGGACCCATAATATATATTCTGTATAGAGTCTCCGATGTATATTTTAAGGTGTTAGATACAGAATGACAAAGTGAATATACCCCCATCCTTAGGTGGATTTTATCTATAGTTTTAGACGTATATCATCGGTTTTAAGTGCAATATATACTGTCAGACACTGTAATTATTAGCTTCTCTCTCTCCAACTTTATTTTGAATATTTTATTTTTCCATTTGTTTATTGTCAGCATTCAAACATAAGCCATCTCCATATACAGCACACAATTTTAATAGAATATTTTTTATATTGTTTTATAATGACTGGCGTTTATTTTCTATAAAAAAAAACACAAAATAAATAAACCATTTACGATCATTCCTATCCACAATATGTATCATGCATTATAATTAATTATTAACGCCAAACAATGTCTAAAAATCGAAACCTGAATATTTTCCATTTATCTAAGACAAAAATCTGCTCAGTCATTAGCAACCGCAAATAGATGGTCATTCGAGGTACTAATTGCATATAACTGATACAATAGTTCGATTACGATATGGATTTCTTCTTTCAGCCCAATTTGTAATGATGACCAGCAAAATAATTGTGGTTATGCAATAAATGTCAATAAGCCCCAATGACCCATTTCACCAAAAGAAAGAAAGGCGTTGGAAGGGCTTTTAGGGACGCTATTTTTAGTTATTGTTATCGAAGAAGAAAAAAGAACACATTAATGTCATTGTCATTGAAAGGAAATCCATTAGATGATGATAATGTCGTCCGTATACGCAATTTAGCCAAATACTAATGATAACACTCATGCCTATGGCGTAGGACGGTTTAGTGTGTGGTCGGGAGGGGGCAGCAGCAATTAAGGTAATTACGGTTGTGTGCAACGCGGTAGGTGGGAAGTTGGTTGGGATGCACTACAAGATGTTGTCATCAGCATTTTAACATATATGCTGATAACCAAGAATACATGCCTATTGTCATGAATGAGTCAGTAATGAGTTATAGAGTTTACCATTTACTCAGGTTGAATTTTAATGTCGAATATTGCAATGTAATTATATATTCAATCGGTTTAATGCTTATGTATATATTCAGAATGAATTCGAATTTCATTGTTTGCTATTTTTAGTGAGGTACGACATTCATAATTGTGTACTTGCTGACATAAAATATCAATTTGAAAAACAATTATAATTTCTGAACCAATTGTCACCCCTCTCTGAAATTTGGATAAATGTAGTGAATAAAATAACTAAAATAACTAACTACAGAAAAAAGTTATGAAATTAAAGATAAGTTTTTCAGTATATTGAAGAATTAAGGATATTTTATTTTTAGAGTCCTTAATCTACAAGGACATACCACTTTTCTTTTATAATACAAATATCGTTAAAAATTTCATAAGTTATATATATAACATCATTAACGCCCACAAGTATGAACTGTGAACCAATGTAAAACTCGAACCACGTACTACTTTGACCTAAGTTAAACGCCATGTAACCCGCCATATATAAATTACCCTATATACTGAAAATTTCTTAGCAATTCAATCAAGTGATCTACTGATGCAATTGATGAGGTTAATTTGTATATTCAATATTTTCGAAACATAAGAACAAAATATGTTTCATGTAAAAATAAATATTATTGGCATATTCGTGTATTGACATATGTATCGTGATGTGTTGGTTGAAAGCAGGCAATTTTTATAAGAATTTGGAACCTCGTTAACTCGCCAATCTATAAACAGTAGGATGGGACACGAAAATAAATAGATGGGTTCACCCCAAGAAATAAAAATTGGAATATTTAATCATGATCTGCAAAATATTTCGTAGCTGGGTCATGCCCGTAGCTATGAGCTAAACGCTCCTGCAAACCCGCAAAAAATCATGTTTTTATACACTCCACGAGAGTATTATGTCTTTGTGCATTTGTTTGTAACACCCAAAAGGAAGAGTGATACCCCCATTGATAATTATACCGATCGGCTTAGAATCGCTTTCTGAGTCGATTTAGCAATGTCCGTCTGTCCATCTCTTGTTGTAATCACGATATATGTCGCAATTGTAGCCAGAACTAAACGAAACTTTGCACAACGGCGTTTTTCGGGACAAGGCCGAACGCTATTTAATTTGAAGAAAATCGGTTCAGATTTAGATATAGCCCACATACGAATTTCACTCCCGATTTGACCCTATTCACTCTAGATACCACATATTTCAACAGATTTTCTTCAAAATTGGCAGAACATCTTATAGTGCAACTAGAAACACCTGTGGTAAAAATGTGTTAGATCGGTTCAGATTTATATATAGCTCCCAATTTGATTTTTTCCGCTCTAGATTCCACATATTTTAACATATTTCCTTCAAATTGGCAAAACATCTTATATTTAAACTAGGAACACCTATAGTGAAAATAAGTCAGATCGGTTCAGATTTATATATAGCTCCCATTCAAATTTCCTCCCGATTTGACTTTTTCTGCTCTAGAAACCACATATTTTAACAATGGGTCACATCGGTTCCGATTTACATATAGCTCTCATACAAACTTTGTTCCCCCAGAAACCGCGTATTTTCAAAGAATTTCTTAAAATAAAAATAAAACATAACACGTTATAATTCAACTGGAAGAACTTATTGTGAAAGTTAGACACTTCATATATATAGCCCCGAAACAAATATTATTCTCGATTTGACAAATTGAACCAGATCATATTAACTTGTGATTAGGAAACATACAAAAATTTTTCCCGTTTTCACATTTTTACTGAATTGAATTGTATTCCGATAGAAAGTGGAGTGTATTATATAGTCGGCCCGCCTGACGTTAGACTTTCCTTACTTGTTTGTTATGTTGCATTTTTGCCCAAAATTTTGTTCTGAATTAATACACCCTTGGAAGCACTTTAAATATAATTTTTTTATTCTTGCCTTGGTCGTATTATTGGGTGTTTAATGTGATTTTTTGTGGTTTTAAAAGTGACAGCTAATTCGTATTTCTTGGCAACATTTTGTAAAATGTTTTATGAAAAATAAATAATTAAATCATGAATGTCTTTTGAAAAATTACGTCACCGAATCCATTTTTGTGAAATAATTTATTGCAGGAGATGGTTTTTTAGAGCCAAAACTTTCAAACTCTTTCCACAAAAATGAGTGCTGCGGCGTCGATTTCCTTCTGATGTTCATCATTTAGGCAACATTCGAAAGGTATTGACTACGGCCATTTATTTTTTATTAAATACTTTACGAACAGTTTTCACTATGAAAAAGACAAAAAGATACTATAAACGCAATTCGACCAATAAGTTACTCTATGACAAGAATCAAAATTTTAATTTAAATTGCTTTCGCGTCTCTTAATTCAGAAAAAATTGTGGACACATTACACGGGAAAAACATAATTTTTAGGGGTGTTTTCAGGAGCGTTTAGCTGACAATCGGTTTTATCTAGGAACGAAATATTCAAGAACAAGATTTAGCTCAGACATATCCGAAATTCAAATATTGCATATATTTTAGGTCAACTTATACCGGATGGTTCAGAATGAGCTATATGTTTGTAACTGTTTTATTTATGCGATATTTATTATATTTCTAAAAACAGTATATTACTGGGGATTGTTTTAATTTGAAAAATTATATACTTCGCATATACGTGCTCCATTTTAACGAGTTTTCCACAACTTTTCGCAAATATTCGAGATGAAAAACCAAATCGAATTGTTTTGGTACGTTATTAGATATTATATTCCCCATTAGAGCGCCCCGGTAGTCGAGTTGGTAGCGTGCTCGGCTATCAGCGTGGGGGTTGTGGGTTCGATTCCCACCAGAGGCTCTGGTCTGTCGCTGCAATAACTGATCTGTCGCTAACAATGGTCTTAGTCACCCCGGCTCAATCCCTGGACCCAAAATTAGAATATAAATTTACTTTGTATTGTAATTCATAACAAAAAAAAAAAATTCCCCAAGTTTTCTTCACAAAATAAAAAATAGTCTTATACCAAGCCGCGAAAATAGGATCGTTTCTAATGCAATTTCATCCTTCAAATTGTCCATCATCACATTTTCATATAAAAAAATAGAATTTAACGAACTTCCAACAGTTTATTCATACGTACTGCCGATATTTCTAATTTATATCAATCATTCGCACCCCAGACAAAGTCGCCATGTTACTCATACGTACTGCCGATAATTCCAATTAATATCAATCATTCGTACCGAGGCAAGGAATGTTTATTTTAAGAGAAAACTTCCTTTTCCGTAGTCATTGCCTCCAGGGAAAGTTTTCACTATTAAAAATCAATTTTTATCAAACTTTACGTTGCAGACACTTTTTATGCAAATGTCATACTGTCGTCTCATGCACCATCCACACACACATACACACATCGAACACCAAGCGCCGAACATTGTCGCCAGTTCACCCAGTGTCATTTAATGTAAACTGTCTGTGATTAATTTTCTCACTTTATCACTTTCTGCAGTCTTAGCGCAAGACAAAGAGCAAAAAATCGTTTCGGCAAATATTTGTCCTCATTTCGTTGCAATCAGTTTCCAAAGAAATGTGCCCTGCTCGCGCATCTAAGCGAAGGGAAATGCCGAAAGAAAACTTGTTGAAAGTTTTATAGTTTTTGTTGTTCTTGAGTTCAACTTCTTCTTCTGCTATTCTCCTTTTTGTTCGTCTAAAGATATTTAATAATTTCTCTCTGGCAATTCTTCTTTTCTTTGCGTTCCATTTTTTATTTTTAGTTTTTTTTTATATAATTTATGTTTCATAGAAAATTAACTGCTTTTCGGTATTAAGGAAATATAAAAAACCGAAACTTTTTCATGCTTAATTTCTTGGAGATTCTCAAGCGGTTTCTGGAAGATTTTATGGTTGCTCTAGATTTCTTCGACAACTATTTTGTATCTACGGTTGGGTCTTGCCCTTTTGCCTTGTCTTGCGTAGATCATCTGAGCCATGGAAGGGTGGAGCAAGGTGGAGAAAATTGTTCTATAAACTTTTATGCCAATCTAAAGATTTTTAATTACAAAAATCGTTGATGCTGTTGTTGTCGGCAGCGGTGGCGTTGGCGGCATCTTCGCCAAGTCTTTGTTAAGCGATGTTACCACAACACTCTCTCAAATCAATAAAATTGTTGGCTGTGTGCTTTCCTTCGTTGAGATTTTCTTTTTTTTTTGCCGCCATCAATTTTTCCCTCAAAGTTTGTGTAGAAAATGAAGCGGAAAAGTTTTGCTTTTCCAAGAAGTTGTTTGGTGCTGGCATTAGAGTTTTTTCACTCTTTTCCATGAGATACGAAATATTATTTAGCCAAGAAGAAAAAAATGAAAATTTAAAGGTTTCTTTGTGGAGGTTTAAAAGAATGATAAGATTTAACAGATGCAAGGCCAAAAAATGCAGTGCATCTGTGAATGGATTTGACATTAAGTTGGGGGTCAAACTAAATTTTGAAATAAATTGAAACTTTGGTTTCATTCATACGTTTTCTTAAAATATTTCGGCCCATGACCTGGAAGTTGGCAAAAAATACAATTTTTTTTTTCTTAACAAAAACACGGTGAGAATGATATTGAGGAAAAATCTTGAATATTGAGGAAAGTAAAATCTGTAAGGAGTCTTTTCATACATATAAAAATGTCAACATAACCCATTTGTATATTTACGATTTTAGTGTTTTGGTCTCTTTTTACAAAAACCGCACAAAACAGTGTGGGGTGACCAAAAACTCGATTTTTTAGCAATGTCTGGTTTTAGGGTTTTCCGAAAACCGCGATTTTAAGAAACCGGTTTTCAATTTCAAAAAAACGGTTCGGACCGGTTTTTTCTTAAATCAATAAAAAATCAATTGTTGGACGTTCCTGCTCAATATATAGGGCTTAATTTCGTTAATAGTTTTAATTGCATTGATCTCCATTAAAGTGAAATTAAAACGAAGTCTAAAAGTGTGCGGTTGCCGCGATATTTTTATAAACTTCTCAATTCTTCACTAACACAAATTAATTCAATTTTCGCAGCTTTACAAACGAAAACTGGGAAAAACTGTAAATATTATTAACCATATTTACAGTTTTTCTCAGTTTTTTACAATAACTGGAATACTAATTAAGTTCCAAGCATTCTTAGTCAAATTAAGAACAAATGTTTTCCACATATAATTCAAAGAAATCTTCATCTTCATTATCCCAATCATAGCTGATCATCCACTTATACAATATTTTCTGACATACAGTGATAAAGCAATGGTTTAGGCATAACTGAGAATTTGCAGATAAACTATTACCATATTTCACAATAACATTGATGTCACTAAAACATTTAGTCTTTAATTTGTTCGACCAGATGTTGAATATAGCTAATTCCAGTTTTGTGATCATGATCGTAGTTTATGTTTTTTCTCAAAATGATGTAGTTTCACATACTGGAATTTTAAATATTTTAATGAAAGCATAATGAATGTCTGAATAGAATCCTCAGATCAGTGTTTACAGACTGATCTAAAACGGATGCAGGCAACGGTGCATGTGACTAAAAAGAGAACAAACACATTGGCAATCTGAAGTAACATATATGCACCAGTGGACTAGATTAGTTAAACTTTTCTAAGCCATCCAACAGTGAAAACAGTTTTAATCTCAAGGAAATAGTGAGATCAGAACCATAAAAGTATGAAACCAATCTCGACAAAAAATATGATTTTTCAGTCAGATATATCTCAACCCGGTAGCGCCCACACCCATTAGGGACCAAAAATTTGCCAAATCATCTGTAAAACAACTGTAGTCTATACATATGAAATTCAAGAAATTCAGGAGTCAAGATATCGAAGATATCCAAAACCATTTTGGAAGCACTGTGTAGTGTTAAGTGCTTTCGATGGAAAGATACTCAAAGCAACAGTAGAACCACAAAAAAAAGAACATCCGAAGAAGTGAAAAAGATGCTCATCTTGTGTTTCGGAAGTTGTGAAAATTGGTATATTAACCAACGTCATAGGAGTGATGCCCTTTATTTTGAAAGACATGAAAGTTATTTTTCATTAATGTCAAAGGACCCACTATTTCTTTCCATGTCTATTTTACAAAATCCGCAGTTACCAGGGGTTGTTACTACGACACTCTAACCTCTAAGGGTACAGTGATGAATAACAAAAGCAAACCATTTTTAGGTAGAATTAACAATAGTAAACGGAAAAAAATATTTGGTTAATATGAACTAATATATACTGTAAATAAATATTAAATTAATTAATACTTAATTAATACTTAACTTAAGTTATTGACATCACCGTACGACAATTTTAAAAAAAGTTGTTACACTTGAACCGGATAATATTCTTATTGAGGTTATTGCCGTTTATACTTTTTCATTTCTTCATTCTGTTACCCCTTCATATGACTACAAAAATTCCAAAGAATAATATTTTTCAAAAATTATTTTAAACACTTATTCACACCCTATGATAATGGTATTGGTGTCAAATTATAGAAGAAAATATCTGTTAAAAATACTTCAAATTTCATTTTTCCCCCCAAATTATTTAGTTTATTCATATTTCACATTTTAAGAGGGAAAATATAAAATGGTTATTAATACTAAACTAATACAAACAGATGCTACAAATTTGAAGTATTTTTAGCACACATTCCCTTCCTTAGTTTGGCATTTATACCAATATCATAGCGTGCGAATAAATATTAAAAAAAATTTTGAAAAATTGTATCCATTGGAACCTTTTAGTATTGGTTAAAGTGTAATATGGACTGTCAGAAAGTGAATTATGTAGTACTGTTTATAAATAAAAAAAATATTTGAAATACATTAGTAAAACAAAAACAAGTAAGGAAATTCTTAAGTCGGGCGGGGCCGACTATATGATACACTCCACTTTCTATCCGAATACAATTCTATTCGGTAAAAAATTGAAAACGGCAAGGATTTGCTTCCTAATCATAGGATAATATGACCAGACCCAATTTGCCAAATCGACAAGAATATTTGTATCGGGGATATATCCAAACATAGAATGTGACTCACTTACGTGTTATGCTCAATTTGAAATTATCTGAAAATAAGTGGTTTCTGGGGGCGGAAAAAGTCAAGCCGGGAGCTAAATGTGTATGGGAGCGATATATAAATCTGAACCAATCTGACCCATTTTTACCATGGGTGTTTCTAGTGGAAACATTAGATATTTTGCCAAATTCGAAGAAGATCTGTTAAAATATATGGTTTCTAGAGCAGAAAAAGCCAAATCGGGAGCGAAATTTGTATGGGAGCTATCTATAAATCTGAACCGATCTGACCCATTTTCACCACACCTTGTTTAAATATATGATGTTTTGCCAAATTTGAAAACAATCTGATAAAATGTGTTGTTTCTAGAGCGGAAAAAGTCAAATTGGGAGCGAAATTTGTATGGAAGCTATATATAAATCTGAACCGATCTGACCCATTTACACCATGGGTGTTTCTAGTGGAAATATAAGATATTTTGCCAAATTTGAAGAAAATATGGGGTATTACAGTGAAAAGAGTCAAATCGGGAGTGAAATTCGTATGGGGGCTATATCTAAATCTGAAGCGATTTTTGTCCTTATCTTGAAAAACTTCGTTGTGCAAAGTTTCGTTTGGTCCTGGCTACAATTGCGACCTGTTCTTTTTGATTACATGAATAGATGGACGGACGGACGTACAGACACATTCAAAAAGTGATTCTAAGTCGATCGGTAGACTTAAAAATTGGTCTATCTCGCTTCCTTTTGGATGTTACAAACAAATTCGCTCCCAATCACTTGTGAACTTGTTATTCTAAAAATGTTACAGGATAATAATATATTGTAAACTTTGTTACAATTTTTTCAAAAGAACTTCACCAGATACGGAAATTATGCAAATTGGGATTTTGGGATGCGGCTAAAACGTGCTTCCTGCGGAGGAAGTACTTCCATTTCTGGGGTGTTATATGCTGCAGAAACTTTCATCACTCAATGTTCGGCGTGTCACTTCCAGTCTAGCTTCGAATACCAAATCCAAGTCCTATACAAGCAAGTTTTTGGGACACAATGATCAATAAGTAGTCGATATGAACATTAAAATGTAATTGTATACCCTCCACTAGGATATATTATTTATATATAGGGTCCGCCAAATAACTTTTTTTTTGAAAATGCTATAAAAAAAACTACTGAATATTTTTTCAAATTTCTTTTTTTATTTGAAAGTACAATCCTTCCGGTTAATAATGGAAAATAATTTCATTCAAATGGCTGCCTCGGCACCCCACAAATAATAGTCCAACGGTTGAATAGTTGAAAAAAAACGTTAGATGGCGGACCCTATATAAGCGAGATATACCCAAACACATAAAATCACTTTTTGAGTCGACCTGCCTGTTTGTCTGTCTAAATTGTTCACCTAAACTTATATTTTTTGTATGGTAACATCCGTACGCTACGGAGTTTGAAGCAAATCGGCAGTGATTTAGACATAATAGATATACAAATATCATCTACGATTACGCCGCTACAAACTACATATTTATTAATCAAATTTATATTCACTAGAGTGAAACGAGAGAGTTCATTACTTCTAAATAAAATAATATAAAATATTCTGTTATCTGATTCGAAAAGATGTTTTCGCGCTATTTCACAAAAATTAAAATCAAATATGATTTTTAAATTATTTTGTTTCTAAGAACAGGGTAATAAATTCTATTACATATATACTTCGTTGTCTTCGTTAAAGTATTGGCTATTAAAAACCGTATTCAAAATGTTTTTTAATTTTTAAGGATTTTTCACACAAGAGAAATTTTTTTTTTTAAGAAAAATTTTTTTTATAGATTGCATCTCGCAAAATTTGTAGCCATAATAATTATCTTGATATAAAATGACGTAACAGACATTATTCGATATCGCGTTTTTTATATATTCCGATAGAAAACGCTGAGATATCGGAATATGCGACATCGAAAAAATGTTTTTATAACTAAGGCAATAATATATTTCTCAAAATCTTAAAGGCACCTTCGATGATAATTAGAATTTTAATAACAAAAAAAATTATCCACACAAATTTCTTTTAATATTGTTTTCGAGTTTAGAAAAAGTCAAATGTTATACTTAACCCTTCAACAACATTTTTGTAAACTATAGGGTATCCATAAAATACTTCTCTTGAAGTCCAACACATTCATCTTCATGCAATTCAATTAACTCACAATAATTTTTATACCATTATTTCCTTTTTTTCCACTGTGATGCCACTAAGATACTATCGATGATGGTGGTACACACTCTACTACGCTGGTGGTAACTAAAATTAAATATTTTCCATCAAACAGCAAATTTCCATTGGCATCGGCTTAAACCGCAAATTTAATTATCACAACATAATGGAACAAATATGCACACACTCGGGCACACGTACAAACACTAACTGCACCCGGGGACACGGGGATCATAATTTAGTTTGATGTGATAAAACTTAAAATAACACTTCGTGAACTGCCAATGCCAACCGACTGCGGCCGCATTACTTTTTATTGGAAGTTTTTTGTGTTTTTAAAATAATTTTATTAATTAAATTTATTACACTGCGGTCATATACAATTAAACGTTGCTCCAGCTCTAAAAGGGAAAATATGCCACAGCGCAGAGGAACCTCCAAAAAGTGCACCAACTAAAAGTCCTTCACGTTTTGCCCATGGATGTCATGCAAAATATGTCTCCGTCAGTCCGCACTAATGGCCTGACAGCCGCAAGAGTTATTAATGAAAAAAGGTAGAGGTTATTGTGTGCCTGGGTGTGTGTGTTAGTGTATCTATATATATGTAGAGAGAGTGATATAATAACAAGTATGGTGTATAGTCTGTCGTATGATGATGATGATGTATAACCGAATCTCGGTGTGGGTGCGTTCGTCTGTGTGTTGTTCGATATATGAATATCGGGGTTTTAAATAAATGCAATTTGTAAAAGCACTCAACGGGATAAAAGCTCTTTGACAATATTGAAAATTTTATCAAATTATGGATGTTTGCAGACGTACACACATACATACATACGTAATGTTGCATGTACCCGTAAAGGCTTAAATTTATAACAGTAGTGGCTTGTTTCCCTAGCACGCTATGTGACTGTCACAGACATTGATAACAATTCAATATTCGAAATAGTCGAAAAAGGATAACATGTGTCTTTAGGCGGGAAATGCATTATTGTCAGAAAGTTAATTTTTAGGCGACCACTGTGCCTAGGTGAAAGTGAATTTCCCAACATTTGTAGCCATCCTAAGTAACTTCAGTTGAACATATAAACAGTGGAATGGATCGCGAAAATCAAATGATGCGTTCACCACCCAAACATTTACATAGGATTATTCAATGATGATTTGCAAAATATTTCGTCCCCAGGTCCAGCCATCTGTGAACTTCTGAAACACATCTAAACAGTTTGAAACAGTTTTGTCCATTTTTTTCTGAATTATTAGGCCCTTGGAAGCACTTTAAATATAATTTTTTATTATTTTCTTAAAATAACTCATCGGTCGTATTATTGAAGGTTTAGATTGATTTTTTATACCCTCCACCTTCAGGATGGGAGTTTACTAACTTTGTCATTCCGTTTGTAACACCTTGAAATATCGACCTGAGACCCTATAAAGTATATAAATATATATATATATATATATACGAAAGGAGCTAGAACATCCAAATTTTTCATAAATACGTGTTAAAGTCGTAATCGGCTGGGATAGCAACTGGGAGAAATTGGTCCAAAGAGAATATTATTTCCCTCACAAGGACTGAAAATACACCCCAATATTTAGAGTATTATGCATGTTTTTCAATATGTCTGCTTACTTGATATCGATTATGCGTTAGGGTATCCAATTGTTCATACTTTTGGATTATTCGATTAATCGTTTATTCGAAAATAGAAAATTTCTAATTAACCGAATAAAGTCGACAGCTCTTATTCGAATATTTGATTAATCGAATAAAGTTTCCTGTAAATTATTTAGATTTTGATAGGAGTATATAACACATACGCAAGTTTCATTGCTTTATTTGGAAAAGTTATTGGATTTAATGCGATTATTTTCCTTTCTTTTAATGAAGTTCGATATTGAAAAATGTAACGAACACGAAATGTGTTTTCAAATATTTTTTATTGAAAAACATCAGTTTTTTAACATTGTATTTTCGAAAAAACAATATTCCTATGGAGGACTAGTAGAAGTAGGACTGCGGGAACCATCAGTAAGCCAGCAAATCAGTCGGTTGGGGGGTTCGAGTCCTTTCGTACCTAGCCTCTGGGAAACGTTCAATAATATTATTAAGACTCCCTATTTATTTGTTATATGTACATTTAAGTAGAAAAAAATGCCCCAGCAAACTTGAGTAACAATACTAAAGAAAATTTAAAGAAAATGTTGATGACTGGCAGTGAATTTAGAGAACAGGTTTCCCTAGATGTTAGTGGGAACCTTCGCCTCATATCCCCCCTACCTTTGGTTCTAGTGGCGGCATTCTATTCTAGAACCCCAGATCGCAATTACCTTATTACCTTCCTATTTCATGGCCTTCGACATCGTTGTGTAGGGAAACAGATTGTTAATTTACATTCATAATTAAAGTAAATTTTATTCAATCGCTTGACTTAAAATTAAATTGTAACAATAGAGCTAAGAATTCTGAAATTCGTATAAGCGATTTAATTCCCATTATTAGTATTTGTAAAGAAATTCATTACAAGAACAGTACAGAAAGTATATAAATTTATTTTTAAATTTTAAAGAAATTCATTGGAAGACAAATATAAAAAAAGATAATTTTATGATTTAAAAATTACTAAGGTTTGTGTGCAAACTTAACAGCGAAACAGGCAAATTCCAAATATAATTGAATACTCTTACTATTACATTCAAGAAGAAGTCTGAGGCAAAATAAATGGCTTTAGATATGGAAAAAAACTCACCAACCAAAATTCACATCTAAATTGAGCAAGAAGATAAAAAGAAAGACATGATCATTAAATTATACAAAAAACTTAAATTTCACTCATCATGTGTTGCCCTTCATCTTCTTACATGCTTTGCTAAAGAACACTGACTACATTGACGGACTTACCACACCAGCAGCGACGATTGAAGGGGCCCTTCCAAACTCGTTTCGACGTGGTGTTTTGTTTGCTGAATGCTAAATAAATTGTTTTTGATATTGGCTATGAAAAAAAATATATAATTGAAAAACTTTAGGCTTTACTCATTTTGCCATACTTATCATACAGAAATTACATGTACGTAGGTACTTCTTCAAATCACTGGTTGAGATCATTCATCATGCTGACCAGTTAGCATATCTCGTTGATGTTTTACACACTTTTTGAATTTTAGCCGATTTTATGATATACGTGATGCAAATATGACGATATTATGATTACTTTAATTAAATGCTTGCACGTTTTAGATTCACTGCACTAAGTATATCATAGACTACTGAGCTGTCGACTCTTGTGATTCAATCGCTGTACTAGTTTGACTAGTGTTCTAACTGCATGTTGTAAGTTGCATATTCTCCTTTGTTGTTTTTCTTTTTGGTGCTCGCCTGCTTAGTGAATGATGTTGTTGTGGATGCTACTCCCAATGCATTAGGTTATTGAATGTTTGTCTGTTTGTGACGTATGCTAAGCCCAAGCAATTAATGATCATTAATTTTGCAGAATTGTTCGTTCCAGTCACCACCCTAGTTAGCAAAGACGCACATATTAAGATTTATAATCGTCGACATGTAAAAAGGTTACCTTTAAGGAAGTGTTCGCAATATCTTTGATGTTGGTTTTCTTATAAAATCTTAGAGTGATTACTTAATTTTCACTAGATATTTGTCAGATAAAACGATCTTTCTGATTCGGCTGCTGATTGCAAAAGGAAGTACTTGCTGGCTGATTGATTAAAAGGGTCGGAAACGTCATTTGGTATGACAATGAAATATAAAGATATTCCGAAAATGCAGTGTTGATCTTATTCAAGTCACCATATCGATATAATGAAGAGACACGTCATTTTTACATTGCAAAGCAATGAAACATAATAGAAAGAAGAACATGTAATTTAAGTTTTAATATAAAAAATCATCTTGTATGTCATTCGATTCTACTTTTCGGTTTTTGCTGGAATTTGTACTATTTTTAGTTTAGTTCGGACAAAAGGCTAATTTCAGCGACAATATTTTCTCTTTCAATGACAGGATATTCTGAAACGTTTTCAACTCCAAATAGACTTTTGTATACTGAGCTAGCAAAGCAAGAGTTTAATTTTCACAAAGTTTTCATTAAAAGTTGAATGATGCCTTCCAAACTTTGTTAGATAGGAAGCAAAATCATTTGTGCAATTATTTATACTTTCCAAAATGATATTTCGCTCCAAAAATATTTGGTAGTATAACATTTCGAATATTCTATTATTTGATACGGATTAATCGAATTATTCGTTATTCGAAAATCGGCTATTTCTGAACAAATATTTGATACCAAATATTCGATTAATCGAATAACAATTAATCGGTTGGATACCCTAGTATGCGTATTCCCCTGACAATATAAACGTTCTCTATAAAGAGATTCTTATTAGTAGGGGGTGAAATATAGGAAATAGAAATAGGGATAAAAATTAGTACCGACCAAATAGACACAGCTAGAATCATTAAAATCGGTTTTGTACATCCCTCTGACTGTGTAGAGGCGCAATAAAAAAGATATCTTTTAAATTGTATTTATAAAGAGAAGAAAGATTAATGGAAATTATCATAAATGGTTTTCTGCGACTAACATTTTCGAGAATACTGAACTCCTGAAAAATATTCGTTGACAGACAAAATTTTCTCAATTTTTGCGTGATTCGCACATATTTATTCGTATTTTTCTCTCATTTTATTATTTATTTCGCCCGTCTTTACCCTCATATATTTCCATTGTTAGTTGAGTATTTTCAATTAGATTTACGTGTATACATAGGTTATAACTATAATACATGCGCGAGAAAAAAGTCAAATTAAATACTTTTTCGTGGAATGGGAACTTTAGGAATATTTATATATTTTTTAAATATATATACACCCAGCAAAAAAATTGGAAGTACTTCCGCTGGAAGCACATTTTAATCGAATCTCAAAACCTAAATGCGCATTT
Source organism: Polietes domitor (assembly GCA_947397865.1). NCBI lineage: Eukaryota > Metazoa > Arthropoda > Insecta > Diptera > Muscidae > Polietes > Polietes domitor. The sequence goes on from OX377620.1 coordinate 55,108,865, forward strand.
TACCGCTTTTGAGGAGTTCTTTTAAACAACTTCCAAAAAAGTCGATAATATGTTAATATACCGTAAAATTTTACGAATAATATTTTCACAAGTGAATGGGAATGAATTTTTAGTATGGGGACACAGAGGTGAGGTGTCCGCTTTGCACACAGAAAGTATCGGGTATTTTTATTTCTTAAAAAAGTATTTTTTATTTCTTAAAAAAGAATGGAAAAATATTCTTTATGGAAATTATTTGCGTGATTTACGTGAATCACGTAATTCACGCGTGAATCACGCGTGATCGTGAGCAAAATTATTTTTACTCACGTGAGCGTGCGTGAACGTGAGTAGAGAAAAATTCTTCGTGCGTGAGCGTGCGTGATTCAATTTTTTTCCTTCGTGAGCGTGCGTGAACGTGAGTCAAAAATCACTCACGCGCCCATCTCTAGTACCAACTAAAGTATTACAGCTAGAATCGTGAAATTTGGTATGTAAATTCCTCTGACCATATAGAAACGAAGTAAAATTGTATTTTTCGAAATTTGTACTTTTAGGGGGTGCGCGGCAAAAAAGGGATAAAATTTGTACCAATTTAAGTATTGCAGCTATAGTCGTGAAATTTGGTATGTAAATTCATCTGACAACTTAGAAGTGTAAATCTAAATAAATTTTTCGAAATTTGTACTTATTATGGGTGCGCGGGACAAAAAGGGATACAAATTGTACCAACTATATTATTGTAGTTGGAATCGTGAAAGTCGGCGTGTACATTTCTCCGACCATGTAGGCGCGCAACATAAATGTATTTTTCGAAAAGGGATAAATATGGTACCAACTAAAGTATTATATCTAGAATCCTGAAATTTAGTATGTAAATTCCTCTGATCATGTAGAAGCGCAGTAAAATTGGATTGTTCGAAATTTGTACTTTTTAGGGGGTAGGCGGGACAAAAAGTGTTCCAATTTGAGAATTGCAGCTATAGTCGGGAAATTTGGAGTGTGTGTAAAGCGCAATCTAAATGGATTTTTTCGAAATCTTCTTATAGGGGGTGAGCAACAAGGAGCAAGTAGTACCAAATAAACTATTGGAGCTATAGTCGTGAAATGTGGTGTGTAAGTTCCTCCGACAACGAGAAGAGCAAATCTAAACGCGGGACGCAAAGAGATAAAAATGCTGTAAAATCCTTCAATTACATAAACGCGGAACATAAAAGGATTTTTCAAAATTTTTACTTAACAAATAAAGTACATATTTTTAGGGGAAGCAAAAACACATGTTACCTATAGTTAGTTTTCAAAATGTGTACTTTTTGGAAAAGAAGTGCAAAAAGTTATAATCTGGCTGGCTTAATCTAGAAACATGAGATCGAGGATATAAATAAATAATTATAAAAATTATACATACGAAGTAGTTCAGCCAAAATAGGGCATATCGACAAGCACATTCATTTGGCTGTGTGTGAGTACTAATAGGAGGTTTCCAAATTACTATTTTAGATTTTTCTATATCCACCAAAAGAAAATTAAATAAATACTATCCAAAAACAGAGAAGGATAAAATTAAGAAATAACAGGCTTTTTCGCGTGCGAATCAGTGGGTACTGCTAGTAATAATATATTGTATTAAATATAATAATATATTTTTAAAAAATAATTACGATTATGGAGTTTTTCGTGCCAGCAAAAAATATTTTTTTTTTTGAAAAAAAAAATCAATTTTTTCTCAATTCCTCACACATTGTTACTACTTAAAAGTGACATTCGCAAAACGTGTAGCCTATAAAATAAATACCTTTAATTGAATATATAAGGTGTTATTTGACTTATATTTCAAAAATGAGAATACAAATATTAAAAGTACCTCCGACGAAACTTGGAGTTTTAATAAAAACAAATTAAAAAATATTCATAAAAATGTATTGATTTTATGAATCAGCATGCCTCAATGCACACAAATATAAAATTTTAGGTCTTGGGCGCAAATTTTTTAATTTTTTGTGGCATTGTTTGAACCAGGGTGTTTTTTGTATAAGCATACTCGAGGTGTAGCTTGCTATAGATTGTATTTATTCAAAGGTGATATAACTCTTACATGAGAAACAATAGTATAGATTTTATATACTCGTATATAGCTATGTATTGAACTCTCCTTAAATTGTAGCCAAAAATTAACAAGTATCTTCTTTCCCAGAACAATCGAACTTTAAAGTTCAATATCACACACAATATGTGTGTGCCCTCCGTAACAAAAACAACAACAACAAAAACCCTGGACCAACCAAAACACCAACCAACAACTTCGTCTAGTTAAAATTTTACACAATACAATGTGTGATTAGTTGAGATAACCCAGAAGCAAAAAAACAGAAGAGAGAAACACCAATAGTTTGTTTTAATAAACAAACTTTGTTCTTTAACCGATATCGACAACCCCAAAGTGTCATCTACACAAACCGCCAACACCATCACCAGCACCAAGCCTCACCCACCTCCTGTAGAAATGGCCAGTCTAACACATACGTACAAACGTTCATTCGTATGTAAACTACGACCAAAGTGAAACTGAAGCGAGAAGAGAAAAAGTCATCTAACCTTTTCAACGATAACGACCTTCTGAATTTTAACAATACAATCCTTAACAATCCTCAGCCATCCTTGTACAGCACTCGCTGCTCTCATCCTTGAACACCAATCGATGAGGTTATGTTGTTGGATCTCTCTGGCTTTTTGTTGTTGTTGGCGTATATTGGCTGCTGCAATAGCAACAACATCAGTGACACCCAGAAAAAGTTGACAACAAAGTTAAGCAAAAGTCTTCAATATCTCGTCGAATATATACGAGGGTGGTATGATATGTTAACATATAACAGACAAATAGCCTACATAGGGAATTGTTTAAGCTTTAAAAACAATAACTTGTCAACTAGCACAAAATAATCACTATTTTTATTATAATTTGGTCTGACGACCAGACATCATACAAATAGTATTACAATCGGATAAGGATAACCCGTGCCAAATGATGAGCATAATGAATGATGAACATCAAAATTACTATAGAAGCTATTTTTTTAATTTTTCTCAATAAAAGGTTACATCTGAGTTCTAAATTCTCTATAAATTTCACAGTGTGCTTTTTGGTAGTTTCTGATATATCAAGCAAAATTTAGAAATACTCATGTGTACTTATTTTTCAATTATTATTTTATTTCTTTCAAAAAACATACTGCAAAATTTAAGAGAAAAATAATTTTATATTGATTTTTGCGCTTTCACAGAACATACTGTATGACTGGTTGAATAAACTACCAAAATATGCAACACGTTACAGGGTTTTCATAGGTTAAAAAATATTTATATCCCACAATATAAAACCAAAATGTTGAAAAAGAACCCAAAAGATAAAATTAATTTTGGCCCAAAAAGAAAATACAGGACACAAGACTCAAGTCTTCCTCATTTGGGACCACTATTCATTATTTTATAAACTTATAAAATGTAGGTCCAACTAGCGAATAAATATAGATCGCAGTGAATTGTTAGTCACACATCGGAGCAGAAACTACTTTGCATGTATTACAGTGTAGGAAAGTTTTACTGTATGTAGCCATATAATCTCCACTACAGAACGAATTGTACCATTGTACCTTCAAACATGACATTGCTAATCAAATTTTCAAAAATCTCTAAAACAAGTTGCGTCAAAAAATAAATTTCCCCCAAAATTTCAATATTTTTTGTTCGCTAGTTTTCAATTTTTTTTCATAAAATAATTTCAATTCCACGAACAATACCGCGAATAATGACATGGTGGCATTTACTACTTGGCTGCACACTACCTTCGTCATGATTTCTGGTACGTGATGACCATTTTCAGAAGGCTACGCAGCGAAGAGAGAGTGTCATTAGAAATCAAATCGATTATATTCTTATTAATAAACTAATACCTAAGCCGAGATTATACTGAAATATATAATGAAGATGTAGAAAATATTTGGCTTTCTCATGGAAATCTTGGAACAAACAAAACCACAAAGAAGTTACTGAATAAAAAAAGGAAATGTTGGAGCTAATGGAAGAACGTCGCAAATATAAAACAAGTAAGGAAAGGTAAAAGTCGGGCAAGGCCGACTATATGATATCCTCCACTTTCTACCCCATTACAACTGATTTCAGATATAAAGTGATATCGGGAACGATTTTTGTATGGGTACTATTTATAAATAAATGTATATATATCGAGAGCGGAAAAATCAATAATGAAATTTTTATCGGAGCTATATCTTAATATGAACCTATCTGACCCATTTTCACTATAGATGTTTCTAGTATAAATATAAGCTGCTGGGCAAATTTGAAGAAAATCGGTAAAATGTGGTCTCTAGAGCGGAAAAAGTCAAATTGAGAGCGAAATTTATATGGGAGTTAAATCTATATAATATAGGGTCCGCCATCTAACGTTTTTTTCAACTATTCAACCGTTGCACTATTATTTGTGGGGTGCCCGAGGCAGCCATTTGAATGAAATTATTTTCCATTATTAACCGGAAGGATTGTACTTTCAAATAAAAAAAGAAATTTGAGAAAATATTCAGTAGTTTTTTTTATAGCATTTTCAAAAAAAAGTTATTTGGCGGACCCTATACTTGTGACCCGTATTCTGAATAGATGGACGGACAGACAGATGGATATTGCCAAATCGACTCAGAATGTGATACTAAGCCTGTATAATAAACGTTTCCTTTTGGGCAGGGTTGTCAAATTATTTTGTACCTCTATCGCCAAATCAATTGTCAGAAATCGCCAAAAACCGCCAAATTTAAACAAGTTCAGTTTTTTGTTAAAAAATCGACAAATTCCATTTTATATTTAGTTCTTGGAATTCAGATAATATATTTGAATTGAGTATGGACAACATTTCATGATAAAGAATTAAAACATATTTTATTGGTATTTATTATTCGTAATAAAAGTTAAAAAAATTCTTATACCGTGACCTAGCTTAGGCAATTCATAATGCAGAATACATTTTCAACGCAGTGATTATTGGTTAAAAAACAATTAACATTAAAAAATATACTTTTTTCTCCTTTATGAAGCAGTTTCTCATATTGAGTTGATCTCTTTCTCCCGTTTTCATGGACCAATGTCTCCTAAATATTATTTCAAGTATTTTAAATGGAATGAAAAAGAAATAAATCTCAATAAAAACATATAGATGCATTGCATTTTGAAAAATCAGTTTTAGTAGAAAAGTAAATGCATACATTCGTTAAAAAATTGCGTTTTCGGTCGTCTACATTTATTACAGATTTTTAATTGTTAGTATTTCTCAATTCTAAAATGTGCATGGTTTTTTATAATCGATGGGAACACGCCTATTTTTTACTTTTTTGTGAAAACCACAAAATATAACAAAATACAATTATCTTTATTCATTCTTTGAATTGTACCTACACGTTTTCACTCAATACCATTTTCAGTGTTCCTACCTCGAACCTTTTATCTTGATTTTACTTATCCTCAATTGGAAATATCTTTTAAATCTTTTTCTCGTCCTCTTTTAATCAAATATTTTATAGAATGCAGTTATCCTACTAAGTTGCAAAGAAATCGGCAACGACAATTTAAAAAGTGTACGGTTTGACATGAACGTATATCTATGACTTACATACAAATTGTAATATATTTCTCTACAAACTATCGTCAATATAATAAACTTGGATAACAGATTTAAAACTTTCTAAAATTAGCCAATAAAATCGATCAAATCGAAAATAAAGTCGCCAAACATATTTAAAATTCGCCACGTTTGGCGAGAAATCGCCATATATAACAACCCTGCTTTTGGGTGTTACAAACAAATGCACAAAGACTTAATAGACCCTAGTGGAGGGTATAAATACGAATTATACTACGGAATTAATAGAGAAATTTAAACAGCAATATGCCTATATACCTATAGTGTAAAAACATTGAGAAATTATAAAATTACATTAAAAATAACACTAAAATCATAAAAAACTGAATACCTCACGAATAGACATTGGGCCATTTGGGACTACGCATTAAAATAGTTTATTAATGTTTTAGTTTTAACTTAAAATTCTGAAGTTTTCACTTAAAATCCTGTAGTTTACATTTCAAATTCTGTAGTTTCACTTCAAAGTTATTGCGAATTTTATAAAAAATGTCGGGAATATCACAACATTTATGAAGCCTGGTTAAAGTTGGCTGTTTTAATTATTTCTATTAAATATTTTTAATTTCACGTTTATATTTATTGTAGAGTAAGTACCAGGAAACTTATGAAACGTATTACTGACACTATTGCCTGTTGATAAAAAACCATTTAAAAAAGAAGAAATACTTTTTACTTTGAACAATTACAAGGAATAAGATAAAACTATTATCTTTGTTAGTTTTGATACTTTTGTATTAAAACAGAATTTATGACTTTTTTATACAGGGTGGGCCATTTATTTTTCAAATGTCTGGTTTTATTTGAAAGGTTGAAGATTTGTCATTTAATAATGCAACACAATATCACACCACGACTGACTAGGCAGTACCTCTCCGATCAACCCAATATTTCAGTACATCCCAAAATCCACACAAAACAGTTACACGTTGTGGAGACATTGCCTTCTCAATAGTCACAAGTGGCTTCTCAAACCCCATATGCGGCAATTTTGATTATTGACATAGCCACCGAGATGAAAATGAGCTTCATCTGAAAACAAGTAAATTGCCACGTAAATTTCTTACAGTTTTCGTTAAAGCCTCGTTACTTTGGAAGTAAGTTTTTAATATTTCCCAATTTTGTTCGAACGTATAGCTTCCCGTTTTACAAATGTCAAACATAAACCTGAAAATAAATAAATAAATTGTATTCTACTTTTCAAAGTCAAAGTAATCAGTAGTTGAATTTTAAAATCTTAAATGACCCAAACTATAGTTACCTTATGAATAAATTCTTTATTTTCGAACAACGTTATTGTCTACCATTTCATATTTTTTGAAAATCGGGAAATGAAACCTTATTCGCCCTATAGAAAACTTTGCAAACTCTCATTTAAATCATAGGAAATTTTTCTGTTACATTTCATGTGGAACACACGGATAGTCGAAGACAGTTGCAATTTGATATTTGAAAATGTTTTATAACCACTTATAGAATATTTGTGTTTTTACCACGCATCTTGTAGTACCTCCTTCACAATGTTCCCTATTCTAGGAAAATGTATATCCTTTGTAACGCTTATACTGGTGCCTGATTCATTATGACTTTTTTTAATTATTCTATAAACGCACACTTGTGCCACAGACTTTCTAGTAGCTCCCACACATATATGCCGTTTCTAAGGAATATTAAAGTCCTTCAAATTTCCATATATATGCCCTCTAAAAGTGAAGGTATATATAAGTCGGCTTAACCGACTGAAACTTACTAACTTGATTTGTCTTTGCCGTGCATAGACTTCACTAGTACGTAGTCTCTTTTAAATTGACCGCATTATTATACCGCTCCTAGATTGAGAGACATATGTACATACGCATGTGTATTGGGTGGTGCTTATGTGTGGTTAAGGAAAACTTTTTCGATTACATGCTCATAAAAAGTTTCTTATTATACAATTGGACAACACCCACACATTTGACACTTTCACACGTACGTACGTATGTATCCCCACATAGACAGACACGAACACACAGCCACACACATGTGTTCTCACACATTCGTTGGTACACATATGTATGTATGTATGTCGGTATATACCTATGTAGCAGTTGCCCTCAAACACATGTGTTCCATCATCATCGGCAACATGATGATGTTGATGGGTTGGCTGTGATAAAAAAGGACATCTGAAGCACGCAAAAGGGGACAGATGAGTGTATGCGTGTGTGTGTGTGCGTTAGTGGGACTAACACAACTAAACCGTAAATGACAATATAACAACAAAGTCATAAACAAGCAATAAAATTGTAAAAAAGAGAGGAGACGAGGAAAATCACAAAAATCCGTATCCACTCCACTCTACTCCGCCCAGTCCTTTCGTAATTTCTTGTTGTTCTACACGAAATGAAAGATGATGGTAATCATCTTAAATGGTTTTGGGCCTTCGTTCCGTCCACGACCTTCTTCCCAAACTGCTGTTCATGTGTGTGTCAAGTACATCGAAACATGTTGGCGGCGAGATTTTTTGTGTGTTTGCTTAAATTTTCATGGAATTTCCATTCGGGTGTTATTCGGGTAAAGCTTTATAAGCTTTTATGTAACTAATCAATTGATTTCCGTTTCCTTTAGCCGTCCCCTGTTTTTGTTTTTATTTAATTTTCATATTATTCACAATGAAAACATTGTTTTTTTTCTTTCGGCTGAGGATTTTCTCTTCCTTTTCACCCACCTCCTCCCCTTGTTGTTGCACACGAAAGCATGGAAATTTTTTATGCAAATACTTTGACACACGTTTCCTCTTTTCCTTTTTCGACATTTATTATTGTCGTTCGTGTTCGTGTGATAGATGGTGTTGTTTTTGTTGTTGTTGCCGTTGTCGGAGTCGTAGCCAGTGCTGGTGCTGCTAACGCTGTTGTTGTTGTTGGTAACAGGATATCAATATTGCCTACATGAGAATCAATATTCAAACATATATCTCATGCATTTTCAAAGGAACCGAAAAACAACAGCAACAAAATCAGAAAAAAAAAGCCGGAGAATTATAAAAAATGTATAAAAAACAAATTGAAGCACGTCATGCAAATGTTTACACATCATCACCGTTTATTCTGATATCTGACAATGTTAACAGTCATAGAGCACAGCACATACATAACATGTGTGTAGTTATATATGTGTATGTACATATATAGTGTATGTATACATGTGTACATGCATGTTCACATGCACATATGAAGATAAAATTCGACATTGTCTGAACTGCCGGAGGCGACCAATTTTAGGCCCACATGAAAGGTCCTGAACAATGTGTGTGATGATGCATCAAAAATTTTGATCGGTACAGAAAACAATACAACAATATATTTCTCATATAAGTCCATAGCGGCAGAGATAATGGCGATCGTTTCCAGTTCAATGTTAATAGAATTATCGTGGACCATTCGGGCATTTTGATTTAATCACAAGCTTGGTTTTCTGTATTCGTGTTTTTTATAAACTTTTTTATTAAACTAATAGATAAATTAACAAGTAAGGAAAGGCTAAAGTCGGGCGGGGCCGACTATATGATACACTCCACTTTCAATCCAAATACAATTCAATTCGGTAAAAAAGTAAAAACGGGAAGAATTTTTGTATGTTTCCTAATCGCAGGCTAATATGACCTGGTCCAATTTGTCAAATCGAGAATAATATTTGAATCGGGGCTATATCCAAACTTGTAATGAAGTGACTAACTTTCAGAATAAGATCTTCCAGTTCAAGTATAACGTGTTATGCTCAATTTCAACAAATTCGGTGAAAATACGCGAAATTTGTATGGGAGCTATATGTAAATCTGAACCGATCTAACACATTTTTACAACAGGTGTTTCTAATTGAATTATAAGATGGGGTTATATCTAAATCTGAACCGATTTTCTTCAAATTAAATAGCGTTCGTCCTTGTCCCGAAAAACTTCTTTGTGCAATGTTTCGTTTGATTCTGGCTACAATTGCGACCTGTATCGTGATTACAAGAATAGATGGACAGACAGACGGACATTGCTAAATCGATTCAAAAAGTGATTCTGCGTCGATCGGTATAATTAACAATGGGTCTATCTCACTTCCTTTTGGGCGTTACAAACAAATGCACAAAGACATAATACTCTCCTGGAGTGTATAATAACCCAATTATTTTCAGGATTTTTTATAGCAAAAACACAACCAAAAAATTGGATGATTTTTCATATGAAAAATCGCCCATAAAGATGGTAATTTTTCGTAAGAAAAACCACTGTAATATGTTAAATAGTGGGTGTTTTTGCATTATTTATTCAATCTTTGTATTGATATATTTTGATGTTTGGTTATTTAAAAATTAAGTTCTAGTTCAGTTTTTAATATTTTTGTTTTAATTTTTATTCAATATTTCGATTCCCTTAGAGGACCATCTTCAGGAATTGAAATATAAAAGATTTTCTTATCAGCTACGACGAGTAAACGTTTTTCGTGTTGCAGGCTTTTGTCGGGCTTAAAGATCTACTCTGCTGTACGCCCAAAGCCGGCTATGCGGGGTAAAGGTAAAAGGTTTGCTTAAATATTTCTACTCCACGGCTACGCCTATTAATGATTTTCAGTGTTGCCCTCTTCGGCCGGACTTAAAGATTTTCTACTCTGAGGTATGCTTAAGGTGACCATCCATCCCGCTTTTTACAGGACTATTTTTGTTGCCCAATCCTGCTTTTTTACATAAAGTCCCACTTTTCCCGCTTTTTCGTTTTATATTATTTTTGATATGTTGATAACCAACAAAAGTCCACAATTTCTAAAATATTTAATTGATTGTCCTTATTCTAAATGTTGGCTCTGGTTTCAAGGAGACATATAAGATTATTAATAGTAATTAAATCTATACTTTGATAGGATGTAATTCAATGCTGCGATGTTCAATTTATAAATTTAAAACATATATTAATAAGACGTGATATAGAATGTCAAACAGTTTATGAAAGGAACCCGTAACGATACTAGCTGGTAGAAAAAATGAAAAAGAATGGAACATTAAAACTAGTAAAAGAGCATTGAGTTCGGCAACGCCTAATGTTATATACCCTTCACCATAGAGTGCATTTCACAGTATTACCCATACTAGGCTGTCGACTTTGCGTATAAATCATTCTACACCCCAAATTATGTTTACTGCTTTAAAAAAAATTGTGATGTTTCATTGGTGAAATATTGAAAAAATTTAAATAATTTTAAAGAACACTTCCGCAGCAATCTTAAAAAGTTGTGCTTAAATACCCAAAATATTGTTTATTTATTTAATTATTTTCATTCCTTGATAGGGAAAAAATGTAAACAGTTCATACAATGAGGGGAGTCTGAAGTTCATGATTCCAGATAGAGCTGTTTGCTTGGTGGCATCTGCCTCATTTTCTCATTGTGTACGATTTTTTAAGTCATAATTATTCTAATTACAGCCATTTTAATTTATAATACACTACATCGCTTAGTTTTCTGTTTACATCTTTGGGTTAGATTTTCATGATCCCGATATTTTTACAAAATCCCGTTTTTTGAATTCATAAAACCCGCTTTTTACCCAATAAGAGATGCTCACGTTAGGTATGTTCAAAGACGGGTACACGGAGTAAAGGATTTCTGTTTTCAAACGCTGCCTAATGTATAAAACAAAAAATAGGAACATTAGACCTAGCGTTTTATAAAAGCTCATAATTTTTGGGTCATTTTTCATAATAATATTTATGAAAAATCGTATATAAAATAAATACTAAAACAATTCTAAACGAAAGGAGCTAGAAGGTACAAATTTTCCATAAACACGTTTTGCAGTCGTAGATCGGTTGGGATTAAAACTGGGCGAAATCGGTCCGAACGAATTTGTTTCCCTCGCAAGAACTGAGTATTAAAGCATGTTTTTTCAATATGTCTGCATGTACTTACTTGATATTGGGTATGCGCATTCCTCCTATAAGACAAACGTGCAGCATAAAGTGATAAAAATGGTACCTATCCGACGACAACAGCTAGAAACACGAAATTCGGTGTATACATTCCTCTAAGTGAGTAAATACATAATATAAAATTTTTTTTTTAAGTTCGTCCTCTTAAGGGGTAAAATGGGAATAAAAGGATAAAAATGGTACCAAAAATTGGCTGTACCTAAAATAATTAAATTCGGTGTATACATTCTTTTAATTGTGTATATACGTAAAATAAAACGATTTCTCGAAATTAGTACTTTTGGGGTCAAAATGGAAAAAGGGGATAAACGTAGTACCAACCATGTGTCATGAAATTCCGAGTATACATTCCTTTAACTACGTCGACATGAAAAATAAAAGGTTTTTTCCAAATTCGTACTTTCAAGGAATACAATGGGTACAGAGGGATAAAAATAGTACCAACTAAACATCTACAGCTAGAATGATGAAATTCGGTATGTCTAATTTCGTAGACAAGTAGAATAAAGAGATTTTATAAAGTCGTACTTTTAAGGGCGTAAAATGGGGAAATTGTATCCCTATTTTTAGATAATCTCTTACTGGTTTCATATGTAAAGTAAATTCTTCTTTGAGAAAACTTACACCACTTATTTGTACAATTTCCCATTTTTATAGTAAAACTAAATTAGTTAGTGCTCCAAATAATCAAAAAAATATTTTTTAATATTTCTCGTATTCCAGAGAAATTTAAAATTCCCGAAAAATATGTGGACGGGAATTTCCGGGACAACTTTTCGTATTTTTCCAAAGTTGACAACTTTTCGTATTTTTCGAATTAAAAGAAAACTAAAATTTTTATTTTTTGTGTTGTCATTTATTTTGGTTCAAGACCAAAGGTTGTGCTGAATTCTTCAGCAGAACCCAAAATTAGCAAAAAGGCAAAGTGAGACCTTTATTGTTATACAAACAACAACAATACACGCGAGGTACAGTGAAGACGGAACATACCGTACAACAACAACCTTTGCATTGTTGCGAGCACATGCATAACATTGAATTGGCAAAGTGAGATTTTTAGTGTGTCGACTTAGTTCGGTGGAATATTTTGTTTATCAGCGCTTCTCATTTGTCGTATGTTACCACTGGTACTAATATGAACCCTGATTTAAGTCAAAGACATACATTCGTTGCGAAAGTTCTAACGAGATGGGGTAGCGCCCATCGAAACTACGCAGTCAACTTTTAGCTGCAACAATAAAGGTCTCACTTTGCCTTTTTGCTAATTTTGGGTTCTGCTGAAGACTTCAGCACATCCTTTGGTCTTAAACCAAAATAAATGACAACACATACAATATAACAAACCAACAATACATACAAACAACAACATTTTTATTTTTAGTTTTTATGCTTTTTTGGCATATTTTTATGTATTGTTCATATTGCGAAGGAAAAACTTACTCGTTCTACAGATTTTTACGTTTTTCAGTTTTTAAAAATTGAAAAAAACGTAATTTCTTTTTTTTTTGAAATTGTCGAACTGTTTCTCACTCATTTTAATAGATTTTGCACTCAAATTTTTTTATTTGAAATTGTGGTTTCTTAGCTTTATTATGACGTCAAAACTATGTTTGTGCCAAATACTATATTTGGTTGTAATGAATATTGTAAAAAATATCCTTTTTGAGCAAAAGTCTGATTTGGCCCAACATAACTTTTTTCCCTCAAAAAACTTTAACGAAATATATACATATTTGGAAAGGTTGAAGGGTTCCCCGTTTTTGTAGGGTAACTTTTGCCTTCACGAAATTGCACCCTTGCAAGATAGCATCCTATGTTAATGCAAAAAGTCAGATTTTATATTTCCAAAACGCAATTTAGTCATTTTCGTCTCATTAACTTCTGAAATGTAGGTACGCAGATGAGTAAATTTCCTTAATCCTCATGCTAAATTTTATAACAATCAGAGTTCATTTACCGGAAATATGGACAATATTCCAGTTAAAATCAAATACTGATTACAGACCGAAATAAGACAAATGAAAAAATTAAATAAAAAATAAAACGTACTCACAGATAGTACAGTTGAAATTTGATGTTTTGAAAAATATTAATACTTTTACCACGCCCCTTTTAGTACCTCAAGTACAAGGAACCCCTTATAATTTCGGCATCCTCTATTTCAATTGTTCTTCATATGAAATGTGGACGACCTAGCCTCGCATCTTCTATTGGAATTAAGATAAGTCTTAGCAGTCCTAATTCTAAAGTTTTGACACCGATGGTGAGAGTATATTTCCAATGAATGCATATTTTTTACTTGTTTTTTTTTTAACATGTTCGGCAATTAGAGAGTGGACAAAGAATTTCGTGCACATTTTTGAAGATAATTGATCTCTTTTCGAAAGATTTTTCATATCTCAAAACCGCCCAAAAACACGCCTTCAATCGAACTCCATTACTCTGCATCATACATATTTCAAAAATATTCTTCATTAGTTTAGTCCGCCCCCTAGCAAACATAAAGCTTCCCCATATCTGCGAACCGTGTGCACAAAATCTCTTTATAGGATGTTCAACGCCACACCGTACTCATGTTTGCGGATATATTTTGTCCATATGAACATACATATGTGTGTCTACGTGTGAGTGTCTGTCTGTTTGTTGCGGAACGATATTTATGTGTGGGTAGTATGACTATATTACTTATTAGAGATTATTTGGGTTAGAATGCTCCTCCTTTTCTTCTTTTTTTGGCAGTTCGTTACAGTTTCCTGCTGCCTTTTGACTTCCTCTCACATCCTCTCGGTTTTGTAGTCGGTTATTGGAATTTTTATATTAGTATGATCTTTTCGCCATTGTTGTTACTGCTGCTGCTCTAAAAAAAATAAAATATTTCCTTTTTGAGGAATATTTCATACATACGCATGCAGACATACTCACACACACACACACATACGAGTATATTCGGCGTATTTCATGTTTTTCATATTTGTCTGTGCGCGTATGTGTGACGCTGTTCCTTTTTTCATTCGGGGTTTTGTTTTGTAAAAAGGGATTTTTTATTAAAATCATCCGAAATCCTATGAAATTGTTTTCCATCGGGCTTTGCTGGAAGGGCCGGTCCGGTTTTTATGTGTCGGTTTGGAATGACCGCATATTGATTTCCGTTTGACTTAACTTGAGGGTAATGAAAAGTTTTATTTAGATTTTATATGATTTTTAATAAACGTTCAAATCAAAACAATACCATGGTGTTGGGCATTAGTGGAAGATTAATATTTTACATGCATTCGAAGCGATTAACAGGGCAAAATAAAAGCTGTATCTCCCAATGGTAGATTTGCTAGAAGTGTGTTTGTTTGGTGTGGCCGAAATTATAAAAATTAGAGCTTTTATCTGGAAATTAAAATTTGTTGTGAAAAATATTCGCAAATAATGTGACTGTGGTGCACTGGCCTGAGAAATATTATCCACAAAAATATCGCTGAAAAGCAAATGAAAATTGACAAAAAAAATTAGATTAAATTTGATCCAAAGTGAAGTATCCCCTCCAATGCGTCGCACGTTACTAAGATTACTATGGTACTGGAGCGGTAAAGTGTCGATACGAAGTTACTTTAAATTAGTTCATGACCTATATTTCTTATGATATTTTCATAAACTTGTCATTAACAGTTGTAGGGTGATTTTTTCATATTTCTTTCATATCTTCATCCATATTATGTTGATACAATCTTTGACAATAGTTACTTGGTTTACGAATTAATATGAGCGTATATAACAATATATTAGGCTACTACCAATACGTATACCAATTTGAATTAATTTTTTTGTCTCTCCAGATTGTTTTAATTGTACCACTGTGCTCAATATACAAACTCATATTGATTTTACTAACAAGTTTTATAAACTGCAACTAATTGAATTGAGGTCATTATTAAAAGTGACACAATCGCATACAAATCGATTTGAGGTTTTGCTAAAACATTATAACATGAGCATCAAATAAAATAAATATTTTAAATTTAAGTAAAAATTTATTTAACCACTAAAGCACACAAAATCAGATATGTATTGCGACAAATATTAAATGCATTTAAGTGTAAGGGTAATTTAATGCCTAAATTGTTTTTATTAAATAGAGGTGAGATAATCAAATATGTATCGTGAAATGTATTGAACAAAGTTACCGTGCTGCAATAAAATAACGAATCTGTGATGTTACATTTAAGTTGTCTGTCATGTCAGATATGTATCGTGAAATGTATTGAACAAAGTTACCGTGCTGCAATAAAATAACGAATCTGTGATATTACACTTAAGTTGTCTCTCATGTTTTTATGTATTAATGTTTTACGTGTAAGGAAATTTGACCTAATTTAATATTGAATTATTGATGTTATTACGAAGTCCCCAGATAAAAGTCAACAAATATTGACGAAACGTCGAGAAAAATTAAATAAAAAGAAATTTTATTTACATTACATACGTTAGGCCTAATTAGCTTACGGATTAAAATCATACCACTAAATAAAAGCAGACTTCGTTGATGTCTGAATTATAAAAAAAAACTAGCAGTACCCGCTGCTTCGCACGTGAAAAATGCAGTTATTTGTTATTAGTTTTATCCGTCTCAGTTTGGATAGTATTTATTGATTTTCTTTTAGTGGATACAGATAAAACTAAAATAGTAAATTGGAAACCTCATATTATATAGCACTCATATACAGTCAAAGGAATGTGCTGTCAATGTGCACTATTTTAGCCGAACCTCCCTCGTATCTATAATTTTTATCATTTTCTACCCAGTTTTGAAAAAAAAATGAAAACCAAAGAGACTTTTATATCCTAGACCTCATGTTTCTAGATGCAGTCGTCAACTTTATTACTTTTTGCACCTCTTTCCCAAAAAATATACATTTTGAAAAATCACTATAGGTAACATGTGTTTTTCCTTCCCCTAAAACATGTACTTTATTTGGTAACACGTTTATCCCTTGACTTCCCGCATCCGCCTTATAAGTACAAATTTTGTAACATCCATTTATGTTCCGCGTGTATGCAATTAAAGGGCTGTACAACATTTTTATCTCTTTTTGCCCAGCGCGCACCTTAAAATTACAAATATCGACAAATCCAATTTGAATGCCCTTCTACATGGTCAGAGGAATTTACATATCAAATTTCACTATTCTAGTTGCAATACTTTAGTTGGCACCATTTTGTAGCCCTTTTTGTGCCGTTAAACCTTTAAAAGTACAAAAATCTATTTATATTGCGATTCTATATGATGAGAGGAATTTACGAATTTCACGATTCTAGCTATAATACTTTAGTTGGTTCCCTTTTTGTCCCGCTTGCCCCTTAAAGTACAAATTTCGAAAAATGCATTTACGTTACAAGTCAACCTTACCAGAGGAATTTACACACCAAATTTCACGACTATAGCTGCAATATTTTATTTGGTACAATTGTTATCCCGCTCATCCTTTATAAGTATAAATTTCGAAAAATTCATTTAGATTTGCGTTTCTACGTTGTCAGAGGAATTTAGACATCAAATTTCACGACTATACCTGCAATATTTTAGTTTGTACCATTTTTTGTCCCTTGCATCCCCGAGAAAGTACAAATTTCGAATAATCCAATTTTACTTCGTTTCTATATGGTCAGAGGAATTTACATATCAAATTTCGCGATTCTAGCTGCAATACATTAGTTGGTAACATTTTTATCCCTTATTGTCCCGCTCGCCCCCTTAAAAGTACAAATTTCGAAAATCCAATTTTACTTCGTTTCTATATGGTCAGAGGAATTTACATACCAAATTTCACGTTTCTAGCTGTAATACTTTAGTTGGTACCATTTTTATCTCTTTTTGTCCCGCTCGCCCCTTAAAAGTACAGATTTCAAAAAATCCCTATTTGTTGCTCGTCTGCATGGTCATTGCAAGGAATTCACCGAATTTCATGTTTATAGCTACTGCCGTTTAGTCAGGACGAAGGATCGGTGTTTATCCCTTTTTGGGCCATTTACCCTAAAAGTACGAATTTCGTAAAACGTAGTCGACGTCTACGTCATATTTGGGAACTACCCTGAAAATTTCATGACCCTGCAGCCGTTTGGTCTGGGGCTGGTAAATGATAAGTCAGTCAGTCAGTAACGCAACTCTTTTATATATATAGATGACATAACTAATAACTAGTCAGCGGAATTTTATGCAAAACTCATTTATAGTCCGGCTGAGCTTAAATTTGATATTTAGACGAACTTTAATGCTGGAAATCGAATACCGAGTGCATATCTAAAATATACATTTTTTATGCAAAATATATGCAATGACATATGTAGTGAATATGCAAAAAATTATTGCATATGTACAAAATATGTATATGTGTTTAAAATCCCAAAATTTAATGTATTTTGCTAAATTTTTGGATAGGCGACTATATAATTTAACACACTCAGCAATACACACATTACGAATTTCTCAGGTCTCTTTGAGAACTATATACACTAGAGCGTACCAGGTTACAAGTAAAAAAAAAAAAGTTCGCCGTACACCTTCGAATATGAAGTATTATTGAAAGGTAGTTTCAAAAAAAAATTTTTTATTTTTTTATGCCGAACGTAGGGGTCGCGCTTTTACATTTTTCTATATAACTTCTGCATTTATAAACGGATTTTAAAGTGTGATACATCGATGTTTTTGTCCGATTTTTTTGTCTTTGAAGTCATTGAGCTCAAACATGATTCATGATTTTATGCGAGCTTTAATTTTCGATTATTAGAGTGGTACATTAGGGTAGTAGCAACTGAGAAATGATGGGTAAGTACCAGAAGGGGGTGCTTGAGCTCAATGACTTCAAAGACAAAAAAATCGGCCTCGTCGAGACAAAAACATCGATGTATCACACTTTAAAATCCGTTTATAAATACAAGTTATATAGAAAAATGTAAAAGCGCGACCCCTACGTTCGGCATAAAAAAATAAAAATTTTTTTTTTGAAACTACCTTTCAATAATACTTCATATTCGAAGGTGTACGGCGAACTTTTTTTTTGAGGTACGCCCTAATATACACCCAAGATTGAGTCTACCTATTGAAAAAATATCTATTTCCAGTGCAAAGAAACTTAATATTGATTTAACTAAATGATAAAACCTCTAATAAACTGACCATAATGTAATGTACTGTATTTAATTCCCACTTTGAAGCTAACCAAAAAGTGCATACTGTGTACGATTTCACGCCCTTTTCCTTTGCTTACAAAATTCATATTGTGGAATATATCTTTCTGGACAGTCCTATAGTCGTTGGGCTGGTAAATATTCACACATATAAGGATTAATTGGCATGAAACACCGCGAGTCTGTATCAAATTATATAGCATTTTCATATTAAATGAAACTATTTTCAAAAAAACCTTTTTCAAAATTAATGAAACCTTAAATTAAACGAAACCTTTTAAATCCGTTAGAAATTGAATGAGTTATTGAAGTTTTCATTAATAGTATTTTTTCCAAAAATACAAGTTTTGGTCATTCCAGTTAACATCTCTCATTATTTTACGAATTGATTTTACCTTTTCCTGTTATAGAAACTATATACTTTATCCGATTCTGATTCACTATCTGTTTGATCATAAAAATCTACGCCCACATACAGCTACCCTCAGACAGTTGTGTGCGAACAGGACTGTTTGAAATAAATTATTACGATTCGTCGATCAAATACTGGTAAAATGTTCTCAATTTTTTAGAGATCCTATCAATCCTTGTGAGAGAAACTTTATTCCCTATTGACCCATTATTGACAGCTAGATCGTCTAGAATATAACCACGACGTAAAATATAAAGGGTGATTTTTTAGCTATTATCTTTTTGGCAACACTGGTTTAAACATCTGACGCACGTTTTGTGTTTTGTTTCACTGTCAAACATCTTCAGTTTGGTCTATAATTTAACCATGAATCGTCTTACAAACGAACAATGCTTGCAAATTATTGAATTTTATTATCAAAATGCGTGCTCTGTTAAGAGTGTTTATCGCGCGCTTCCATTTTATGGTCAGTTTAATCGACCCACTGAAGCGGCTATTCGGGCTATTGTGACAAAATTTCGCACCAAATTTACATTGTTGGACATTAAACCACCAACACGCTTACGTAGAGTGCGAACTGAAGAACATATCGCAGCTGTATCGGCCAGTGGTCATGATGACCATCAATTATCGATTCGTCGCCGTTCGCAGCAATTGGGCCTCTGTTACTCAAAAACATGGAAATTCCAAAATTGGACTAAGCGGATGGACCATTTGAGGCGCAGTCAAGGTCAACATTTGCATGAAATAATCTTCAAACATTAAATTATAAGGACCGTACTATCGATTCGAATAAAGATTTCATGCATTTTTTCTGAATTTTATGTGTTTTTTTAACTTTCCTATAGCTTTTAAAAAATCACCCTTTTACAAATAAAATGAAACCTCTTTCAAATTGAATGAAACTTACTATAAAAAATTCGTTAATTGTTACAAAATAAGAACTGAGCTTATTGAATAGGAATATAAATATTAATATCCAAGGGTATAATGTATAATTATGTGATTTCTGATTTTAAGACAATCATTTTATTAAAAATTAAGCTGAGTTTATAAACAAAGTTTTATGTCCTACAGAATGCTAAAATTTACCACCTTGAGACTCGCTTCTAATTTGGAAGCGACATATCTGAAATATTAATGGATAATGTTGAAACGGGAAAGACTTTACTTGATAGTTTTAAACAGTTACTTTTGAAAAATGATTATACTTTTAAAAAAGAAAATTATTCAGTGATAAAATAGGGTTGTTGAAAATAGTATTTACTTTCAGAAAATTTTGTATTTAAAATTAGTATTGAAGATTCATATATTCTTGGTGTTACGATAAGTGGGCGTTACAGACTAAGCACAATTGGATTATCAAAACCTCGATTCGGCTCAACAAGTAAAATCATCGTCGTTTTAACGTCACCCATTAATGTCTCAGTCATGTCGCTTCTAATTTAAATCGTTTGCTGATACATTTATCATTCCGTAGAACAATCAACAAATTATTTAATATTTTCTAAAGTGAGATTCATTCAAGCTGAAAACAGGTTTATTTTATTTGAAAAAGTAGCATATAATAAAAAGGATTAATCATTTAATTTGAAGAGGATATCCTTTTAGTGGCAAAAAGATTTCATTCAATGTAATCAACTATTTTTATTTATTACATCAATAATTATCACCTATTTCTATTTTATTTCAGATTTGTGCTGCTGCTGTAACATACTGCGTATGATTAACGCAATGAAATTATAGTAAGTATACGTAGCATAGTTATAGAACAGCACACAACCCAAATCAATTTTATTTAATTAATCCTGTAAGTTTTGAACGGATAGATATATCATGTCGAAATTTCACATCCTTGGAGAAGGGGTGTTTCCGAATGTTTTGCAAAACTCAGAATCTCGTGTGCTTATGGGGTGACCCTCCTCGGCCATGTCAAAATTTTCCCGAAAAAGCACAATTATATACCGATATATACTACAGTTATAGTGCTCCTGAACGCCTAAGAAATGTGATTACGTCTAGTTTAAGCTATAACGTTGCGAACTATTAAACAGTTTGATTGTTTATATGTAGCAAATATCATTTAAATAGAATGTGATGATTGAGAAATATTTTGTTCTCAGATATCGGCATATCGTTTGCTGGCATATAGATATTCAATTTAATTATACGATCTAATTCAGATTACGCCAATGGAAGTGTCTGCTCGTTCGCTTAAGTGGATTTTGAACAACGTTTAGGAACATCTTTAACATGAATTTGATTTGTCATACAGTGAAGTAAAAAAATCGATGGGAATATAATGCAGAAGTCGACATTTCAACGGCGATTTTGACATTGACACTTTCATGCAAGTGTTTTGAATATAATTGTGCAGATTAGACGTTCTGCAGCTCGAAACGCTTGATAGTACTTAATTTATATTTCGTGATGTTTCCCAGAGAAAGGACGTATTCGTATTCATTTAGTTCATTGGGTGGAGTAGGCCGTGGAATCACTGGTAGTGTTTGGTAAAAATCACCAAAAAATAATTAATAGCAGCGGATTTTTATGCAAATTATATTTTTTATCTTTGCATTTTTAATATATGCTAAGATAATATTGTTTATAAAATTTTTTTAAATATTGAGATCATGAGAATCATTATAAGCATACTCTCAAAATATACTTTTGCATAAAAATCGGTCTAGTCATTATTCGGTCCTATTTCTCCAACAAATTTATGTGAGACATCGTATATTCATACCGGCCGATCAATTTACGTTGCTGCACAACCATGATCACCGACACAGCTCTTCGACAGGTTTACACATTGGTAGTTCTTTAATATGCGTATTCAACGCCAATTTGATTGCTGAATGAGCTTGAGGTTGTCAATATAATTTTCTCTAGAAACAGAATTCTCAAATTCAATGTTTTTGCAGCCAAATATACCATGTTCGCTCAACGACACACGATTTGGAGCAACGTATGGGAACACGAACTGAAAAAATCTATATAATAACATTCGTAATATCAACAGAAGTGAAAATGCCAAGCAATTGTTTTGAAAATACTTCGTCAGCTGGAGATTGCCGTAGAATCGCCCGTAATGTAAATCGAAAATCAACTCCCAACAGAATCATAGAACCAACAGTGTGCCATAGTACACTCCTCCGGACCGATCAAACCGTTTGCCACCTCATATCTTTGATAGGTTGCATGGTGGAGTTTCGTTAATTTCCATATTCATTGCAAAATGAGTGCATTTCGGCAGTCTTCAAAGAACGCATCTGAAATTCTAAAATTGGTACAATCAAAACAGATTTTCGGTTTCACCGAGTGCGTCCAAGATGAAAATCACCATAGTTCAATCGTTCATAAACCGTGTGTTCAATAAGCATCTTATTCTCGCAATGCATCGTTGCATTGTTTTTGCATTGATTAAATGCTTATTGCATTGGGTAGTGTCATTCCTAGTTGGGCTAATATAAATTGCATGTCTTCATTAAATGCCTCATTGTGAATTTTCAGAAATGTCCTCTTTGTATTTGGTTCACGAATCGGTGAAAATACATGAAATACGTGTAACTGGACTTCCCTGTTTATTTGATGACTGATTACGAACTGGAACTAAGAACCAAATAAAAATGAATCAACAACATATGCCGTTCAAATATGTCAGTTCTGACAAAAGTGCATAAAATATAAAGATTTTTTTCCTTTTGTCCGAATTTTCTGACTTTTCTTTATAAAAATCTGAAATTTTCTGTTCCGCAAACTTTGGCAGAATCGTAACGAACATAACGGAAAAGAATTTCGCATATCCATTGCTTGAATTAAGACTTATAGCCTTGAGTTCATTCAAAAATTCAATAGAAAAAAGCAATTTCAGTTTTTTTTAAATATTCCTAGTTTTCGGTTAACTATCCAAAAGTTTTTTAATCTTAAACCCCAGACCGGACTACCACGAACACTCTGTGACAAAGATCAGCCAAATCTGTACAGCCCTTCTCAAGTGATGCGATTACCAACGAACATCATTTCATTTTTATTATATAGATATTTGATATGAAGTCAGTTTAGAATGCTAAACTGTTAGTAATATTTTATAATAATTCAATCTCAGAATTTTTGATATCTTTATGTATAAAGTCTGATAAACTGTACTCCTGTTATGCTAATATCTGTGGAGAAATCGCACAGGGGTTATATAAATACTTACTAATAAATTAAAAAATATCCATACAATCTAAAGTAACAAAGTTATTTTAAGATTTCGAAGCTACAACATAGGGAACTGATAACTTAAGATTTACTAACATTTCTCCAATATAATTAGAAATTGAATATCTGACTAGTCTATGCATGAGTTGTATGTTTTAAAAAGTTTTTATATTTCAAAAAACCTCTTAATTTAAAAACAAGTAAAAAAGGCGTTAAAAAACTTTTTATTTTGCGTGTCTATGCAGTCAGAGGAATGTATACACCGAATTCCATGATTCCATTTGGTTGGTACCATTTTTACCCCCTTGACGTTTCTACGCAATTAGAATTTTATCATTCTAGCTGTAGTCGTTTAGTTGGTACTATTTTTATCCCTCTGTACCATTGTATACCTTGAAAGTACTAATTTCGAAAAATTCGTATATTTTCCGTGTCCACGCAGTCAGAGGAATGTAAACTCCGAATTTCATGACTCTAGCTGCGGTCATTTCATTGGTACTATTTTTATCCCCTTTTTTCATTTTAACCCCAGAAAGTACGAATTTCGAAAAATCTGTTTATTTTCCGTGTCTACACACTCAGAGGAATGTATACTCCGAATTCCATGATTCCAGCTGCGCCTATTTGGTTAGTACCATTTTTACCCCCTTGACGTTTCTACGCAATTAGAATTTCATTATTTCAGGTGTAGCCGTTTGGTTGGTACCATTTTTATCCCTCTGCACCATTGTATCCCTTGAAAAAAAATCCGGTTGGTACTATTTTTATCCCCTTTTTCTATTTTGACCCCAAAAAGTACGAAATTCGAAAAATCAGTTTATTATCCGTGTCTACACAGTCAGAGAAATGTATACTCCGAATTTCATTATTTCAGGTGTTGCCGTTTGGTTGGTACCATTTTTATCCCTCCGTACCCATTGTATCCCTGGAAAGTACGAATTTGGAAAAAAACATTTTTTTTCATGTCTACGTAGTCAAAGGAATATATACTCAGAATTTCATAACTCTAGCTCCCCTATCCCCTTTTTTTCATGTTAACCCCAAAAAGTACGAATTTCGAAAAATCAGTTTATTTTCCGTATCTACACAGTCAGATGAATGTATACACCGAATTTCATGATTGGTACTATTTTTGTCCCCTTTTTTCATTTTAACCCCAAAAAGTACGAATTTTGAAAAATTCATGTATTTTACTTGTCTATGCAATCAGAGGTATGTATACACCGAATTTCATCATTCTAGGTACAGCCGTTTGGTTGGTACCATTTTTATCCCTCTATTCCCATTTTATCCCTTAAAAGAACGAATTTGGAAAAAAATAATTCCATATTATGTACCTACCCAATTAGAGAAATGTACACACCGAATTTCGTGTCTCTAGCTGTTGTCGTTTAATATGTACCATTTTTATCCCTTTTTTGCCCCATTTCACCCCCTACAAATAATAATCATGGGGAATGCGCATACCAAATATAAAAAAACATATTCAAAAAGCATGCTTAAATGCACTAAAATAATAGGGATTATTATGTGTATTTTTAGTCCTTGTGAGGGAAAAATTTTTCCCTTTTGGCCGATTTCGCCCCGTTTCAATCCCAACCGATCTTTGACTATAAGACGCATTTACGGAAAATTTGAACGTTCTAGCTCCTTTCGTTTAGATGCTAGCATGCTTTCAACAGACGTACGGACATGGCTAGATCCTCTTAGAATTTTATGACGATCAAGAATATATAAAGGGAGATTTTTTAAAAGCTATAGGAAAGTTTTTCAAAAAAAAAAATACATAAAATTCAGAAAAATGCATGAAATCTTTATTTGAATCGATAGTACGATCCATATAATTTAATGTTTGAAGATTATTGACCTTGCTGCGAATGGCGACGAATCGATAATTGAGGGTCATCATTAACACTGGCCGATACAGCTGCGATATTTTCATCAGTTCGCACTCTAAGTAAGCGTATTGGTGGTTTAATGTCGAACAATGTAAATTTGGTGCGAAATTTAGTCACAATAGCCCGAATAGCCGCTTCAGTGGGTCGATTAAATTGACCATAAAATGGAAGCTCGCGATGAACTTTCTTAACAGAGCACGCATTTTGATAATAAAATTCAATAATTTGTAAGCGTTGTTCGTTTGTAAGACGATTCATGGGTAAATTCTAGACCAAACTGAAGATGTTTGACAGTGAAACAAGACACGAAACGTGCGTCAGCTGTTTAATTGCAAAAAAAAAACATCCTTTACTTTATAGGGTCTCAGGTCGATATTTCAAGGTGTTACAAATGGAATGATAAAGTTAGTACACCCCCATCCTGGACGTGGAGGGTATAAAAAATGTGCCTACAGATATATGCTTAATTAGTTTTTCATCCTTGGAAAAAGTTGATTTCATTGTAAGTAGTATAGGAGAAAAAGATTTACGAGGTAGGAGTTAGGGTGATTGATGAGTGAAAGGAAAGAAAGGGGTTATCTCCGATTTTAGTCTGTATTTCGATTGATTCTTTTGAACCAGGAAGATTTCTAGACAAATCGAAATACTTTGAAATTTGACCTTTGGCAATGTTTCGTACATTTGGAATATGAACGATATTCCCACACCCCTTCTAGTATCTCCCATGTAAAATGGCAAAAGCTTTGATTTAAATAAAACCAATTTAACTTCCAGAGTCAAAATAAGTTGTATTTTGAATTTCCAATTTGTGTAGGCCACGTTAATGAACAATTCATCTTAAAGTTTTGGCCAAATCTTAAAATTACTTAGTTTAAGTTTTTCGAGTAGTCCAACAACAAACTTATCTGTGGACGAATGTTTGTTTTGCTTTTTTATGCAACAAATTAGAAATTCTTACAAACTCCACCCAATGCATGTTAAGCAACAACTTCATACACATACAAATGTGTGTACAACCATGAATTCAAACCCAACCCACGACAGGGAAAAGATCCTTCCGCTGACGCTGAAGGAATGTGGCCAGGGACGTGTTAGTGGGAACTGAACACATTACAGACGAATGACACTGCACCGCACAGACTCTAACAAACATTTCAGCATAAGTTTATGCATTTTGCAGTGTAATTTATGGTTGGAAAACTATAAAACTGTCGCCGCATTAAAATGTTCAGGGATGTGTGTAAGTGAGTGCGTGTGAGTGTTCGTCGAGTGTGGTGTGGTGTCAAATGAAAATGTCGTTTTCCCTTGGGAAAAACATTCACAGTGTATTCAAGGCTATGTATGTGTGTGTGCGTGTGTGCCTCTGAATGTTCATTTTCATTTGATTTGAATTGTTTTCGGTTGGCGGGATGTTTGAAAATTATATGCGTCATTGTATTTTCATCAAGTTGAAAGTTTAAAATGCCACAACACGCATTTACTGTGTTCTCTGGCAGGGGGTTGGGGCATATGTTGCTGATACTACTGCTGCTGATGCTGCCATTGTAGTTGTTGTTTCTGTTCGTGTTAGTGTTAGTGTGCATAAACTGCGGGTATTTATGGGCCATCAACAACAACAAAAACTCTATTCAATTTACATAATCATCAATCTTGGTCCAAAAACAACATCAGCAGCCACAGCGCAGCGCACAATCGCAACGGCAACGACAACGACGGCATCACCCAAAAAATCTAATATTATAACAGTTTGCAAAAATGTATGTTAACATCATCATACACGTACGTACAACATGGACTACTACACTCAAAGAAACATACATGATCATAGCTCTGGCACATCATATAAAGGATGAAAATGTTCCGGCAATAAATATTAATAAATGAGCTTCCGCAGCTTCTACTAACGATCCATGATACTTGTGATCCATAACTTTTTGAGTAATTTGAAAACAAAAAAGATTTTATGTGATCTAAACTGAGCTTTTGCATTCACATTTTATAGTAAATTTGCATTCTATAAAATGTGGATGAAAGAGCCCAGTTCAGATCACAAATGGCATGATTATATTGTTACTTGGAAGCACATTACTAGGGTTTGTATCTCGCGATTTCCCGCGGGAAAAATCCCGAGAAATTTCATATTTTCTGTTCCCCGTATCCTGGAAAATTTGTTCGGGATTCCTATGGGAATTCATCACATTTTCACTATAAAATTTTGTAATGTACCAACATATTTTAACAAATATAATATCTGTGGAGAAATTTTACTAATAAATAACAAAAAAAAACGGCGTTAAGTTCGGCCGGGCCGAACTCCCTCCACCATGGGTTGCATTCCACAAAGGATGTCGATTTTCGTAGAAGTGCAGTAATATTACAGGAAAATATATTTTTTTTAATATGGCTAAACCAAAACAAATACAAATAGTGAAAAAATAATTTTATAAATAAATATAATATTTTAATTATTTCAAACCACGCTTATAAGACAAGGCTACCAATACGTCAATTCAAAAAATAAATGTTCTTATATTTATATTTTCAAAAAGCTTAAATACCATAAATATTGGTAGATAGATATTTCAATTCCAAAAGTACAAATTTTGAAAATCCATTATCAGACGTGCATAATAACCTAACTTCATGATTCAACCAATTCTTGCCGTAAGAGAAAAATTACGAATTTGGGAAAAAACTTTTTATTTTGCGTGTCTATGCAGTCAGAGGAATGTATACACCGAATTCCATGATTCCAACTGCGCCCATTTGGTTGGCACCATTTTTACCCCCTTGACGTTTCTACGCAATTATAATTTCATCATTCTAGCTGTAGTCGTTTAGTTGGTACTATTTTTATCCCTCTGTACCATTGTATCCCTTGAAAGTACGAATTTCGAAAAATCCGTTTTTCTTCCGTGTCTACGCAGTCAGAGGAATGTATACTCCGAATTGCATGACTCTAGCTGCGGTCATTTGGTTGGTACTATTTTTATCCCATTTTTTCATTTTAAACCCAAAACCTACGAATTTCGAAAAATCCGTTTATTTTAAGTGTCTACGCAATCAGAGGAATGTATACACCGAATTTCATTATTCCGGGTATAGCCGTTAGGTTGGTACCATTTTTAACCATCCGTACCCATTGTATCCCTTGAAAGTGCGAATTTGAAAAAAAAACCTTTTATTTTTCATGTCTACGTAGTCAAAGGAATGTATACTCCGAGTTTCATGACTCTAGGTGCAGTAATTTGGTTGGTACTATTTGCATCCCCTTTTTCTATTTTGACCCCAGAAAGAAAGAATTTCGAATAATCCGTGTATTTTACTTGTCTATGCAATCAGAGGAATGTCTACACCGAATTTCATTATTCTACATACAGCCGTTTGGATGGTACCATTTTTATCCCTCTATTCCCATTTTACCCCTTATAAGTACGAATTTGGAAAAATACTTTTATATAATGTATCTACTCAATTAGAGGAATGTACACACCGAATTTCGTGTTTCTAGCTGTTGTCGTTTAATATGTACCTTTTTTATCCCTTTTTTGCCCCGTTTCACACCCTACAAATAAGAATCACTTTATGGTGCACGTTTTTGCTATAAGGGAAATGAGCATACCAAATATCAAACAAATAAAAACAGACATAGTAAAAAAACATGCTTAAATACGCTAAAATATTAGGGATTATTATGGGTATATTTAGTCCTTGTGAGGGAAAAGATTTTCCCTTAGGGCCGATTTCGCCCCGTTTCAATCCCAACCGATATAAGACTATAAGACGCATTTATGGAAATTTTGAACGTCCTAGCTCCTTTCGTTTAGATGCTAGCGTGATTTCAACAGACGGACGGACGGACATGGCTAGATCGTCTTAGAATTTTATGACGATCAAGAATATATATACTTTATAGGGTCTCAGGTCGATATTTCAAGGTGTTACAAACGGAATTACAAAGTTAGTATACCCCCATCCTGAAGGTGGAGGGTATAAAAATGGCAATATTGCTGCCTCAAAATATAAATTAAGTTTTTCGAAGCTAGATGAAAGGGAAAAGCTAATTTAAGATTTATTAACAATTAATAATACATCTCTCGAGTGTGTAATATCAATCTCTATCGTGATCACATTCTCCAATAAAATTAGAAATAGGCTATCTGATGAGTCTAAAAATACGTTGCCTGTTTTAAGAAGTTTTTATATTTCAAAAAAATATGCCTATGTTTAATTATTTTTTCATCAGTGAAAATGTTGACTTCATTTTTTATTCTTTTATATGTTCGGTTAGGTTGCACGGGATGTCCGACAGTTGTTGGCATAACCGACGAGTTCACCTGAGATCAAATAAATTCGCCACATTGTGATTCCCGTAATTAGCATAGGTGAAAAGGATTTAGGAGGTATGGCGAAGAAATGAATGATGATGAAATGAGGGTAGGGTTATCTTATATTTCAGTCTGTATTCCCATTGATTCGTTCGAACCAGGAGGAGGATTTCTCAACAAATAGGATGACGGTTATTATTCGCTCCACCTCCAGGGGTATACTAACTTTGTCATTCCGTTTGAACACCTTGAGATATCGACCTGATACCCTAAAATTCTAAGACGATCTACCCATAATTCTTATTTGTAGGGGGTGAAATGGGGCAAAAAAGGGATAAAAATGGTACATATTAAACGACAACAGCTAGAAACACGAAATTCGGTGTGTACATTCCTCTAATTGAGTAGGTACATAATATGGAATTATTTTTTCCACATTCGTACTTTTAAATGATAGAATGGGAAAAATGGTACCAACCAAACGGCTGTACCTAGAATGATGAAATTCGGTGCATGCATTCCTCTGATTACATAGACAAGTAAAATACATGGATTTTTCAAAATTCGTACTTTTTGGGGAAAAGGGGATAAAAATAGGGGGAGAGAAAAGGGGATAAAAATAGTACCAATCAAATGATCAAAATAGTACCAATCAGAGTCATGAAATTCGGAGTATACATTCCTCTGACTGCGTAGACACGGAAAATTAACGGATTTTTCGAAATTCGTACATTCAAGGGATACAATGGTACAGAGGGATAAAAATAGTACCAACTAAACGACTGCAGATAGAATGATGAAATTCTAATTGCGTAGAAACGTCAAGGGAGTAAAACTGGTACCAAACAAATAGGCGCAGGTGGAATCATGGAATTCTGTGTATACATTCCTTTGACTGCATAGACACGCAAAATAAAAAGTTTTCTTCCAAATTCGTAATTTTTCTTTTACGGCAAAAATTGGTTGAATCATGAAGTTAGATTATTTTGAACTATGTACGTCCGATAATGGATTTTCAAAATTTGTACTTTTCGAATTAAAATAGAATGGAAATACAATCAACTGTAGCACCCACTATCTACAAATATTTATAGTATTTAAGCTTTTTGAAAATATAAATATAAGAATATTTATTTTTTGATTTGAAGTAAATAATGGTTTGAAATAATTAAAATATTATATTTATTTATAAAATTATTTTTTTTTTTGGAATATTTGTTTTTGTTTTGGTTTGGCTATATTAAAAAATTTATATTTTCCTGTACTTCTACGAAAACCGACAACCTCTGTGGAATGCAACCCATGGTGGAGGGTATATAAAGTTCGGCCCGGCCGAAATTAACGCCGTTTTTACTTGTTTTTTATAAATCCTTTAAAACATGATTTCAATATGTTTTTATGCGCAATATAATAACACTGTCCAACAACTTAAGAATTTTTGATTAGAACAATTTAGCTATTTAAGTGGGAAGAGCATTATTTGCAAGTTTTGTGTCTTCGGTGACCTCCACTGAAATTTTCCGAAAATTTTTCTCGTATTTCATTTTAATCCTTAAATTTCCTTTTTGAAAGAACCTTTCAGATTTTCTCGAAAAAATGGTCAAATATACCCATAAGATCTCCCATCAAAATTATCGTCATAAAATTCCACAATATAGTTCTGACAATAAGAATTCTCTCAGACATTAACTTACGACACTTTTTTCGCTTAGCATAATGCTCCTTCGACCAAAAAATATGAACTTTGATCTTCTGTAAAAAGAAACTCAGACCAGCTGCACTATAAGTTTATTCTACAAAAACTATCTACACAACATGCCCTTTCAGAATATGTTTGCAGAGTGTAATTAACTTTATTGAAGATCGAATGTTTTATTTGGAAAGAAATAAGTTTTTATATAGCAAACAGTATGTTGCCACTTTCCCGTCCTTTCCCGGGATCCCAGGAAATCGAAAAAATAATTCCCGTTGGCAAACCCTACACACTACCCTTATCATGATTTCTGGTCCTTGACGACTATCTTCAGAAGGTCATGGCAATATCCTAGACCATGACGTGCTTTTACTGAACTTATACCTTATGGTTGATTTACGTAGTCGCTCTTACGGGAGCGTAAAGTAGTGCCTTAAGGTACCATTTTGAATGGACCAGAATACCAGGTCTCTTATATTCA
Source organism: Polietes domitor (assembly GCA_947397865.1). Classification (NCBI taxonomy): domain Eukaryota; kingdom Metazoa; phylum Arthropoda; class Insecta; order Diptera; family Muscidae; genus Polietes; species Polietes domitor. The sequence goes on from OX377620.1 coordinate 55,140,690, forward strand.
GCCTGTAAGATTGAGATGTTTGATTATATCTTCAATATCAATTTCCAATATCACGTCAATATAGTGTAGTAAGTGTTTCAGAAAGGCAATGTGCCGTGGGTTCATGACTAATCAACTAAATTTACTTATTAAATCAATAAAACACCTATTTCTATTTTATTTCAGGATGCTGCTGTAACCCAGTGCGTATGAATAACGCGGTGGAATTATAGTAAGTATACGCAGCATAGTTGTTGAGCACAGTCCTTATCGATTTTATTCAATTAATTCAGTGACTTTGAATGATAATATGTAACTTGACGAAATTTCACGTGCTTAGAGCGGAGATATTTGCAGATGATTTGAAAAACTGCGTGACCCTCCACCATAGATGTTTATAGCTGATATATAAGGCGTTGTGAGAAAATTTATGAAAATCGGTTAACATGAGCGGAAAAAGCTTTAGAAACATATGTATTGTAAACAAACAATTCCGTCGATTTCTGGACAATATCGCAATAGAGAACAGTTTTTTTTTGATTTAGCAGTTTTTTCCATAGAAATGTGTATCAGCAATTGACAGACCGGCAAGTGCAGGGGTGCCAAAGCCTCCCCGAATGTTTGTCAGACATGGATTTCTTGTTCCTTCAATGTAAGGAATCGACTATAAAAGCTTTGACAGTTTTACTAATAGGGAAGTGGTGGAAATAGCAGTATTTTTATTCGACCTTTAAAGGTGCATGGGGGCCAAAGACGCCCTCGAAGGCCGTTTTACTTATAGTTTAAGGATTTTCGTTTCTGGCCCCCGGATTTTAAGCCTGTCTCGCACGCACTTTCCACCCCCAGACTGGTCCGGCGGGATGGTTGATAGCTCGTAGGTGTAAGAGCTTTCCAAATAATCAAATACCAGCCATAATAAAATATTGTAATTAACACTACCCCTTTCGACCTTAAAAATACTAAATTTTTTAACTTTAAAATTGCAAGTCACCCCCGTAAACCTGCCAGACAAACATATTTTGTCTTCTCATAATGTAAGGAGGTGACCATAAAAGTTTTGGCAGTTTTATTTATAGGGAAGTGGTAGAAATATCACTATTTCTATTCTATGCAGGGGGGCCAAAGCCACCCTGAAGGTTTGCCAGACTTGCATTTTTTCTTTCCAAAAATGAAGGAACATATCCCAAAAGTTTAAGCCGTGATACTTATAGTGTAACCAAACAAGTTCCTGGCTCCCGGACTAATGGGAAAATATTCTAATTCTATAAATATTCGATTTCAATATATTTATATGAGTTGGTTGTTCGGCCTTTTATTTAATGTTCCTCGAGCTTGAGAAATATTATTAATTTGGAATATAAGAGAAAGTTTCCAGGTGAACAATTTGAGACCATTTCTTACTGGTTTCATATGTGAAGTAAATTCTTCTTTAAGAACATTTTCACCTTTTATTTTGTCGATTCTTCTGGGAAAATAAGAAATTTAAAGTTAAAGCAGATAGCACGAGTGGCTATGTATTGGCACTATGTCAGTCATAGTATTGTCAGTATAATATATTTGTTTCACAATAAAGATCCTAAAAATATCCTCACAAAAAGTTTATATTCCCTAGTTGAACGGGTCGGTATTATTGTCAGTAATGTAATAATATGAATTTCAATTATATCTACAATTTCCCATTTATATAGTAAAACTAAATTAGTGTTCAAAATTATCAATAAAATATTTTTTTTCGCTGGAATTACCGTCCAATTTTTTTCGGAATTCCCGGACCCCAAACCCTATCCCCGACACATGTTTATTCGAACAGCCTTACTTATCTGGCCGTTTTTCTCTGACTGTATTTGCTCTGCACGTTATTTTGTCACTGGCAACGACCAAATACCAAAAAGCACATCCTTAAATTCTAATACATGTGTTTGCATAGTGCGTATGGAAAATGGTACGAAACAGACGAAAATCATATTAAGCGTTAAATTAAAAAAATTCCAACGAAAAATCGTCAAAAAAACCCACAGTACAAAATGTAAAATAATCTGCAACGGCAGAAATCATTGCAAACTTGAAAATGCACATTTCAAAATTCTTTAAAGATTTTTAAAAATAAAAGACGAACAAAATACGTTGGATCGATGAAAGCAATGTATTTTATATTAGAGAAAGAAATTAGCAGGAATTTATATGAAGTTTTTGGGAGTTCAAAAACTAGGCCGCAGAAGAGATCTTTCTAATAAATACTGCTACTATTGAAAGACATTTCTTTCAGTATCGTCTATAAGAACATGTAAAAACGGCGAAAAGTTCGGACGAGCCGAACTTTATGTACACTCCACCATCGATTGCATTCCACAGAGGATGTCGATTTTCGTAGATGTGCAGTAATATTACAGGAAAATATAAATTTTAATATAGCCAAACTAGAACAAATACAAACATTGAAAAAATAATTTTACAAATAAATATAATATTTTAATTATTTCAAACCACTCTTATAAGGCAAGGCTACCAATACGTTTATACATCGAAATAATACTTCAAGTCAATTCAAAAAATAAATATTCTTATATTTATATTTATATTTTCAAAAAGCTTAAATACTCTAAATATTGGCAGATAGTGGGTCCTACAGTTGGTGAATGTATACTCCGAATTTCATGACTCTAGCTGCGGTCATTTGGTTAAAACTATTTGTATCCCCTTTTTCCATTTCAGCCCCAAAAAGTGCGAATTTAAAAAATACGTTTATTTTACGTGCCTACGCAATCAGAGGAATATATATACACCAAATTTCATGACTCTAGCTGCGGTCGTTTGGTTGGTACTATTTTTATCCCTTTTGTTCCATTTTAACCCCAAAAAGTACGAATTTCGAAAAAATCCGTTTATTTTCCGTGTCTACGCAGTCAGAGATCTCCGAAATTCATGACTCTAGCTGCGGGCATTTGGTTGGTACTTTTTTATCCCCTTTTTTCATTTTAACGCCAAAAAGTACGAATATCGAAAAATCCGTTTATTTTCCGTGTCTACGCAGTCAGAGATCCCCGAAATTCATGACTCTAGCTGCGGGCATTTGGTTGGAACTTTTTATCATCTTTTTTCATTTTAACCACAAAAAGTACGCATTTTGAAAAATCCGTGTATTTTACGTGTCTATACAATCAGAGGAATCTATACACCGAATTTCATTATTCTAGGTGCAGCCGTTTAGTTGGTACCATTTTTATCCCTCTATTCCCTTTTTACCCCTTAAAAGTACGGATTTGGAAAAAATACTTTTATATTATGTATCTACTCATTTAGAGGAATGTACACACCGAAATTCGTGTTTCTAGCTGTTATCATTTAATATGTACCTTTTTTATCCCTTTTTTGCCCCGATTCACCCCCTACAAATAAGAATCACTTTATGGTGCACGTTTTTGCTATAAGGGAAATGAGCATACCAAATATCAAGCAAATAAAAACAGACATAGTAAAAAAACATGCTTAAATACGCTAAAATATTAGGGATTATTATGGGTATATTTAGTCCTTGTGAGGGAAAAGATTTTCCCTTAGGGCCGATTTCGCCCCGTTTCAATCCCAACCGATATAAGACTATAAGACGCATTTATGCGTCTAATTTGAAAGGACCCTCCTCCATTTTTTTATTTTTTTGTTCCACTTCCACACAAAATGTTTAGATTGTCCACAAATCTTTCAAAAATTCCAATTCCCCCATAAAAAGAGAAATTGAGTACTCAATTTTCCTATGTTTGGTGTCTACTATCAGAATTTCACGACCCAGCAACACGGTGTATTATTAAAGTCTACGAAATCAATCCGTATTCTCGACATGAACCTTGGACCTTGTTTTCTTACCTTATGATTGACATTTGTCACACCAGTTTAATCTCTACGAATTTCAAGTACAAAGCAATATTTTGATTAAAAAATAAATGCGAAAGAACGAACATAGCCAACCATTACAATGATTGCTTTTCTCAAGGATTTCGATAAACATTTATCATGAAACTATACCCTCTTGTTCTCTTTGAGTTCCGATACAAAAAAAAACAAAATCACGTTGTGGGGGGCAACAAAACGAAACTTTTCACAATTGAAAAACAGCCATGGCAAAAGGGAACAAGTGAATAATGCTTGGCTTTATCCTTTTGAGAGATCGTATCATGTAAAATGGCATTGTTCTTTGGAGTAAATATATCAAATCATACAATCGCATTACTTATTCTATCATAACACATTCCATTTATCATCTCAAAAGTACTCAATAAACCAAATAAAACTGACCCTTGAGGCAAATAAGATGGAAACCCCATAAGAAGCCATAACATGGCACAAACGAACGACCAAGCTAAAGAAGATGAAAAGTATAAAAAAGAAGAAAAGATGCTCGTAACATTCATGAGGATGATGAAACAAACAACCAAACACATACAGGGTAATCAGGAGACTTTAAAGAGGGATGGAGGAAGTTTTTCATTCAAACGAGTGGCATATAGACAAATCAGGACAATTTTTCAGCCCAGGAAGAAAGTTTTATATGTATGCCTTTCGGTAAAGACTACAATTCAAAACCCGGACAGTTTTCCCAAAATTGTAATACATTTTTTACTACTATTAAATACGGGCTCAGTAAACTCGAAAACAGTGACGGTCACAAATTCACGTCCTCCAAAATAAAAAAATTTTTGTTGCGTTTTGTATTTTGTTCGGCTTGAGGTCAGTTTTTTTCAAATAATAAAACAAAAATGACTATTTTATTATTTTCTTGTTTTTTATTTCCCAATATTTCGACCAACTCCGTTGGTCATCTTCAGGGGTCTATTACAAAAAACACAAATTATTCAATTACAAGTTACAAGCATTAACAATCAAAAAATATCACAATATTTATATTTACATTTTTAAAAAAGTTTTTCACAATAGGAAAATTTCTCCTGCCACTCTCTGCAAGCTTGTGTCAACTACTGTCTAATTTGTCGTCTATGTTTTTCCACCGTGTTCCTATATATTTGAGCACAACCGTCTGTGTCTCTCTTATAATTAAGCCTTTTTCCAGGGGAGACGTCAATTATATTTAGCATTTCCAAAGTGTATCTCCTTGTATAATTATTCTCTTCCGCTAATATTTCGACGTCATTAAAGTTTGGTTTATGTCCCGTCAAGGTACAGTGGGCTGCAAGGGCAGTTTTTTGCTCAATGGGTTTGTCAAGAGATTTGTGTTCGGTTTTGTGTGATGAAAGTCTGGTTTTCAATTTGTTTTTCGTAGTGCCGACATATACCTTCTGGCATATGTCGGACTTGTCACCATTGCATTTTATCTTGTACACGACGTTTGGTTTCTCCTCTTTCTTGATTTTTGATTTTGTCCTACTAAATAGTTGGTTGACGGTCCTGTGTGTTTTATATGCCAACTCAAATTTTTTTTTTTTTCAAGTACGAAGACAAGGTGTATGAACAGAAAAAGGGGATGCCAATGGGGTCACCAGCCTCACCTGTAATTGCTGACATCATTATGGAAGAACTGCTGGACGCCACGATGGAAAAGATAAAAGAAAAACCAAAAATACTGACCAAATATGTAGACGACTTATTCGCAATTGTAAAGCGTAGTGAAGTAGACGCCATACTTAACGCATTAAACTCTTTTAACCGACAAATACAATTTACGATGGAAAAAGAATTGGACAACAAACTACCATATTTGGATTCGGTGATAATTAGACAAGGGAATCTGCTGAAAGTTGACTGGTACCAAAAGCAAACGGCTTCCGGACGTCTAATTAATTTTTATTCTAAGCACCCAAGACGAACAATCATAAACACCGCGACGAATTTTATAAACAGGGTCCTACAAACCAGTGATAAGGAATTTCACGAAACAAACAAATCCAAAATTAGAAATATACTGCGTATGAACGACTTTCCCGAAAAATTAATAAGTAATCTAATCAAGCGAACGACGGAAGAAAAACTTAACAAAAATGACGAAAGACCAAGCAAAATTTATAAATCTACAACATACATTCCAGGACTATCCGAAAGACTAAAACATTCTAATATTTACGACAAAGAAAAATTTGAGTTGGCATATAAAACACACAGGACCGTCAACCAACTATTTAGTAGGACAAAATCAAAAATCAAGAATGAGGAGAAACCAAACGTCGTGTACAAAATAAAATGCAATGGTGACAAGTCCGACATATGCCAGAAGGTATATGTCGGCACTACGAAAAACAAATTGAAAACCAGACTTTCATCACACAAAACCGAACACAAATCTCTTGACAAACCCATTGAACAAAAAACTGCCCTTGCAGCCCACTGTACCTTGACGGGACATAAACCAAACTTTAATGACGTCGAAATATTAGCGGAAGAGAATAATTATACAAGGAGATACACTTTGGAAATGCTAAATATAATTGACGTCTCCCCTGGAAAAAGGCTTAATTATAAGAGAGACACAGACGGTTGTGCTCAAATATATAGGAACACGGTGGAAAAACATAGACGACAAATTAGACAGTAGTTGACACAAGCTTGCAGAGAGTGGCAGGAGAAATTTTCCTATTGTGAAAAACTTTTTTAAAAATGTAAATATAAATATTGTGATATTTTTTGATTGTTAATGCTTGTAACTTGTAATTGAATAATTTGTGTTTTTTGTAATAGACCCCTGAAGATGACCAACGGAGTTGGTCGAAATATTGGGAAATAAAAAACAAGAAAATAATAAAATAGTCATTTTTGTTTTATTATTTGAAAAAACTGACCTCAAGCCGAACAAAATACAAAACGCAACACATCAAAAAGGTCAACCATACATACCACTAACAAATAAATTTTTGTATGAGAATAGCAACTATATCTTCTGCTCATTAACAGTATCAGTGAACGGAAAATTTCTAAGAGAACGTCCTAAGAGAATGTCCTTTGGTTTACGTGGCCGTAAACCATGGGAGCGTCAAGTAGTGTCTTAAGGCACCGTTTTGAAGTATGGATACGTTGAAGAGTAGAACACAAGATTTTATAAACCACTGTCACGAAAAGTAAAAAATCAAAAATTCACTGTTACCAATTTAAACAGGCAAGGAAAGGCTAAATTCGGGCGGGGCCGACTATATGATACACTCCACTTTCTATCCGAATACAATTCAATTCGGTAAAAAAGTGAAAACGGGAAGGTTTTTTGTACGTTTCTTAATCATAGGCTAATATTACCTGACCCAATTTGTCAAATCGAGAGGAATATTTGTATCGGGGCCATATCCAAACATGGAATGAAGTAAGTAACTTTCACAGTAAGTTTCTTCAGTTCAAGTAAACGTGTTATGCTCATTTTGAAGAAATTCGGTGAAAATACGTGGTTTCTGGGGTGGAAAAAGTCAATCCTGGAGCGAAATTTGTATGGGAGATATATGTAAATCTGAACCGATCTAACACATTTTCACCACAGCTGTTTCCAGGTGACATATAAGGCGTTTTGCCAATTTTGAAGAAAATCTATTAAAATATGTGGATTTTAGAGCGGAAAAATTTGGGAGCGAAATTTGTATGGGAGCTATATATAAATCTGAACCGATTTGACCCATTTTCGCTAAGGGTGTTTCTAATAGAAACATAAGATATTTTGCCAAATATGATGAAGATCTGTTAAAATATATTGTTTCTAGAATAGAAAAAGTTAAATCGGGAGCGAAATTTGAATGGGAGCTATATGTAAATCTGAACCGATCTGGGCCGTGGTGAACATGGGTGTTTCTAGTTGAAATATAAGATATTTTGCAAGATTTGAAGAAGATCTGCTAAAATATGTGGTTTGTTGAGTCGAAAAAGTGAAATTTGTTAGGGAGCTATATATAAATCTGAACCGATCTGACCTATATTCACCATGAGTGTTTCTTGTGGAAGTATAAGATATTTTGCCAAATTTGAAGAAGATCTTTAAAAATATGTGGTTTCTAGCCCAAAAAAAGTTAAATCGAGAGCGAAATTTGAATGGGAGCTATATACAAATCTGAACCGATCTGACCAATTTACACCATAGGTGTTCCTAGATTAAATATAAGATGTTTTGCCAAATTTGAAAACAATCTGATAAGATATATGGTTTTTAGAGCGGAAAAAGTAAAATCGGGAGCGAAATTTGTATGGGAGCTATATATAAATCTGAACCGATTTAACACTTTTTCACCACAGATGTTTATAGTTGACAAATATAGGATGTTTTGCCAATTTTGAAGAAAATCTGTTGTAATATGTGGTATCTAGAGTGAAAAGGGTCAAATCGGGAGTGAAATTCGTATGGGGGCTATATCTAAATCTGAACCGATTTTCTTCAAATTAAACAGCGTTCGTCCTTGTCCCGAAAAACTTCGTTGTGCAAAGTTTCGTTTGGTTCAATTGCGACCTGTATCCTGATTACAACAATAGATGGACAGACGGACATTGCTAAATCGTCTCAGAAAGTGATTCTAAGCCGATCGGTATAATTAACAATGGGTCTATCCCCCTTCCTTGTGGGTGTTACAAACAAATGCACAAAGACATAATACTATTGTGGAGTGTATAAAAACGCTAATTTCATAAGATACTAAATACATTATTTCTAGAATATGATATTATTCCGACCTTAATATATTCGATTAATCATTTGTTGGAGACAAATAATCTGCAATTAATCGAATCAAGATTTATTCGATAATCCGATTATTGAAACCATTTCATTAAATGTTAATTAATATTTTTTCATATTTATGTGTAAATGTATTTCATTGTTCCACATCCATTTTTTGGAAATAATTCTGTAACTTTTGAACTAAATTTCAAAAGTATTTTCCAGATGATTTACTATGGGGCTCCTATGGAATTGTCACCTCGGCCATGTGAAACTTTGAAATGTTTTGGTAATCGTATAATTATGTACTGTTTGCAAACTTATTGCGATAGTGCAAAATTCCTAAATTGGGGAAAATAAATAAATCCGAAAAATGTATATATTTTTAGAAAAATTTCCTTCGTTACGATCATGAATCTGAAGAAGAAGAAAATTTTGTTATTAGCAGCTATGTCCATAAATAATATGCATTTCTTACATCTGTTATCGGTGTTTTACGTGTCGGTTATTAATGCCCTATTTTTTATGAAAACTGGTCATATTCTAGCGAACCGGCTCAGCGAATTATTTTAAATACCCATTTCTGTATTATTTTGAGCTTATTTACTTAATATGTGTAAAGATTTTGATTTTCATTAGGGTTTCCTAGTCTATAATGGTGGAAAGGATTATTATTATTTCGATATATATAATGTAAACAGATGGGTAGCCTTGCCTTATAAGCGTGCTTTGAGATAATAAAAATGTTATATTTATTTATAAAATATTTTTTTCAATATTTGCATTTGTTTTGGTTTGGTTATATTAACAAATTTATATTTTCCTGTAATATTACTGCAATTCTACGAAAATCGTCAGTCTCTGTGGAATGCAATCCATGGTGGAGGGTATATAAAGTTCGGTCCGGCGGAACTTAACGCCTTTTTACTTGTTTTCATTTGTATTGTATGGTGATATGAATTAACAGGTAGAGATAATCAAAAACTTAAGTACTCTAAATATGAGGGTTTATCGAGAGAATTTGCAATCTTTTTTATCTCTGCACCAATTTCGCCCATTTTTAATCTCAACCGATTCTGTGATGTTTGTCAATGTTTAGCTTTTCCCAGAACATTTTTATAAAAAATATTTCGCTTTTATCAGTGTCCGTTCGTGAGCTGGATGCGTTCAAAATAACCTCAATAAATCAAGTTTTTCTTGAATAAAATTCACGGTGAGAATGGTATTTAGAAGCCTTATCAAACCATATCAAAAACTTGCATTTTAACCCAGAATAGTGTGCAATTTTTGCTGCATTTTTTATAAAAACCGCAATAACCTACATATTTTTAGTTCGATTTGATCGAATTGATCACCAATTGCAATTTTTAGATCTTCCTAACCCATTAAGGGCCGACAATTTTTTTCTTACTGTTGGTTCTCAATGGGTTAAATGTGATGTAAGTATCTAGTATTACATGAAGCTAATTTTTGAAAAAAAGCATCTGGAATTTTGGTCTTTCAATGAATAAATTAGGAGGAAAACTTCACATAAGATGTTACAATAATACCTCCCAAGAACGAAATTAAACGGAAGCAGGCCCGTGCGCAGGATTTTCCCTTGGGGGGGGGTGGGTTTTCATCTACACTCATAAAAAAGTTAACCCTATAATGAGTTAAAATTAACTAAAAATTAGGAAACCAAATACATTTTTACTAAATATAAGTAGAATTTTGCTGAAATTTTCCTAAATCTAAGTAAATTTTTCTGAAACCAAGTAATATTTTACTAAATTTATGCAAAATTTTCCTAAAACTAAGTAAATTTTTACTAAATCTAAAGTTTGCTGAAAATTTCCTAAAATGTAAATGTTTACTCAAATCAAGTAAATAAAGGGTGATTTTTTAAGAGCTTGATAACTTTTTTTTAAAAAAAAACGCATAAAATTTGCAAAATCTCATCGGTTCTTTATTTGAAACGTTAGATTGGTCCATGACATTTACTTTTTGAAGATAATTTCATTTAAATGTTGACCGCGGCTGCGTCTTAGGTGGTCCATTCGGAAAGTCCAATTTTGGGCAACTTTTTCGAGCATTTCGGCCGGAATAGCCCGAATTTCTTCGGAAATGTTGTCTTCCAAAGCTGGAATAGTTGCTGGCTTATTTCTGTAGACTTTAGACTTGACGTAGCCCCACAAAAAATAGTCTAAAGGCGTCAAATCGCATGATCTTGGTGGCCAACTTACCGGTCCATTTCTTGAGATGAATTGTTCTCCGAAGTTTTCCCTCAAAATGGCCATAGAATCGCGAGCTGTGTGGCATGTAGCGCCATCTTGTTGAAACCACATGTCAACCAAGTTCAGTTCTTCCATTTTTGGCAACAAAAAGTTTGTTAGCATCGAACGATAGCGATCGCCATTCACCGTAACGTTACGTCCAACAGCATCTTTGAAAAAATACGGTCCAATGATTCCACCAGCGTACAAACCACACCAAACAGTGCATTTTTCGGGATGCATGGGCAGTTCTTGAACGGCTTCTGGTTGCTCTTCACTCCAAATGCGGCAATTTTGTTTATTTACGTAGCCATTCAACCAGTAATGAGCCTCATCGCTGAACAAAATTTGTCGATAAAAAATTTCGAACCGAACACTGATTTTGGTAATAAAATTCAATGATTTGCAAGCGTTGCTCGTTAGTAAGTCTATTCATGATGAAATGTCAAAGCATACTGAGCATCTTTCTCTTTGACACCATGTCTGAAATCCCACGTGATCTGTCAAATACTAATGCATGAAAATCCTAACCTCAAAAAAATCACTCTTTATTTACTCAAACTGAGGACAATTTTGCTGATTTTTTTCCTCAAAACGTGTAAATTTTTACTTAAACTGAGGAAAATTGTATTTATACAAGGAATAAAGGTGAAATTAAAATAAGTTCAATTTAACTAGAAAAATCAAACAAATAGTTTTGTTTCAGAGTATGCAAAACTGATACAAAAAATGACAACATGTAATATTTCTCAAAAGTTTCATGATACCTCTGCCATAAGGAGTTGAGCTATTACTCCATGATTGTTGCGAAGGCAAGATAGACGCCTTCGCAGTGGTTGTTTAGAATATTTCATAAAGTATTTATGAAATAAGTCTCTGCAAACGAACGAGAATTGCTTCTTAGTTTAATATTCAAGAATTTTTGAACAATTTCAAATGTTCTTTATAAGTTCTCATTACTTAAATGTGTGAACAACTCGGCATAAATTTCAGTAAACATTTTAACTTCATTTTAGGAAAAAAACACATTTTTAAGTTAAAAATTCCTAAATGGATTTTTTTTCATACAAAAAATTTCAGATTTTTTTCTCATTTAAAACCTTGGAAATATTTTTCCACATAAGTTTGAATTTACTCAATTCTAAGAATTTGTATTATATCCACAGAAATGTTTTTAAGTGAATCTACTACCCTTTTTCTAGTAAATTAACTATTTACAATGGCTTTGAAAGAAGGAAACGTTATTATTACTTAGTTAATTTTCCAACTTTTTTGGAAATTTTTACTGGAGCGTTTGGAAACCACTCACATTTTATTGTCAGGATCTTCGAGAAATATTTTGATACATTAGTCCGACAGACATCGTCGGCAAAATTGCATTTCAGTAATCCATCTATCAGTACACTCAAAGGAATATGTCAGTAAAAGAAAGCAGAAAGTCTACTGAAGGAGCAGATTTTCTGCTGTTAAAAAAGATACGCATATTATCCCAAGCTAATATAAAAGGAAATTCGAGCTAAACTCGCTTATGAACGCTTTTCTATTTTTATAACAAAAGCCAATTTTAGCAGATTGCAAACTCTTTAGCATTTTATGTAATTTTCGTGTTTTCATGATTTTACTGCAAAATTACCATATCAGACGAGTTATTTTAAAAAGACCTTAAAAATTCCATATTTTATTGCTTCAGAAAGTCTAGAAGGTTTTAAAAAGTATATGTTCGAAACCTCTCTGGGGGGGGGTTAGGACCCCCAAACCCCCCTCCCCTGCGCACGGCCCTGAACGGAAGTGAAACTATAGGTCACTAATAGGAAAACTCATACTCAGTTTTTTATTTCGTGGTCGTTTGACTTTTTACAGGACTTTTAATTTCCAAAGGATGTAAATGTTTCAATAATTTAGTTTCGTACTTTTGCGTGTCATACAATGATATGGGTATCAAATGAAAGAGAAGAACATCTGCTAAATATACTTTTGATTTCATGCGTCTATCTATGTTAATTTAACATTAACAACCATTTCAATTATTCATGTTTTAATTTTTAAGGGGGAAAATTTGAAATGGTTTACGATCCAAATAACCCCATATTTCAGTTTTTACTTCACATTTAACCCAGTATTAAAAATAAAAAAATTGCGGCCCTTAAAGGGTTAGAAAATTCTAAAAATGCCAATTGATTATCAATGCCTCTACAACGAGCCCCTAAAAACATAAATAGAACTAAATATGTGGAAGTTATTGCGGTTTTTATAAAAAATACATCAAAAATTGCACTAAAATATTATAAATCCATCCTTTATATTGGGTCATATTGCAGGTTTTTAATATGGTCGGATTTTAAGTTCTAGCGGCTCAATATCATTCTCATCGTGAATTTTATTCAAGAAAAACCTGATTATGGAGGTTATTTTGAACGTGTCCAGCTCACGAAAGGACAATGATAAAAGCGAAATATTTTGGGAGAACACATAAAACAAACCAATCTTTCATTTTGGTCTGGAACATCAACAACATTTTTTGCTTCCTCACAAAAGAAGCTACTCTAATATGTATGTGCCAGATAGTATGATAGTGTTCTATGTCTCACTTCATCCGTTTTGAGAAATGCAATGGTTTACGATTGAGTCAATTGAAAAATATTTTTCCACCGAAACACATTTTTTTCTTAGATTATTATCGAACTTATATATAAAATGGCATCGTTGATACCTCTGAGGGAACCACGATTTACTGATTTAGACCACTTTCATTCTCCTCAAAAAAAAACAATTGTAAATGGTTATCTCTATAAAAAAAAATTATTTTAATTAGAAAGAGTAATATTTCCTTACCAAGAATGAAAGAAAGAAAAAAAATATATCATTTCAAGGCCGAATTTAATAAATATAACTTATATTTACAGGTTGTTCATAAAGAAACTTTTTATTGAAGTTATTACTTAGTACTTTTCAAATAATTAAATTTAATATGTTATTCAAATTATCTGAATCACTTGACATTATAAATATAAAATGTGTGTTTAGATCAGTGGATATAGTGTGACTCAGACCACTGGAGAACTGTTCAAAGTAAAGACGAAAATTAGCATATCTAATTTTTTGGATTGTTGGCTTGAACCACTATCAAATTAGACCAAAAAAATTCTAAACATATTTGCCAAATTAGTTATCGTAGTTCAAGAAAGTGTTCGCAATAATAATTTTGTCATTTCGCAATTTTCTATCTATCAATTCTATCAATCTTTAAAATGCACTGACTTTTCGACAATGGAACTCAGTTAAGTACTTTTAGCTGGTCATAAATTCTTGGAGTGATTGTATTCCTCGCATTCATAGGAAATAGGCGATTAAATTGGAAATTGACATTCACCCTTATCGCGAATAAAAGCGGAATTCGTTCTCTTGGAATTTTCTATTTCCCTATCGGCGTAGGATGGTAATATGAATATAAATCGGGAATAGATTTCTCTTCTTTCTGTTGTTTTAGATATAAGGTAATTAAATCTTAGTAAGAAAACGAAGAAACATGAAAAAATCAGCATAAATCGCAATTAGAAATTTAAGGGAACAATTCTTTCCCGGGGAAATTTTATTCGCGATAGGGGTGATTTTTGATTCTCTTTTCATAGCCTTGTTCCAGATCGCACATTCCTTGTATTTTCTCTCTGTTGGTCAAAAAATTGTTTATTTATTTGTAAGTGTTTCCGAATTTGACTTACTAACCCTTTATTTTTCAAATGCAGTTCACTGTTCACTTGAGAACAAGAAGTTATTGTCAGATGTCAAGTGCAAATTGTGTGTTTTCTTCAGATGATTCAATTTATTGATATGATTTGAACGTTTTTCAATATTTTACATGTCACATTTCATTTCAACTTTGCCAGTTTTGAATAATTTCATCCTTTTGTGCTAGCACAATAGTGATTTCCCTAAAATACTCCGTCATTCTTCATCATATTATAATTCTCCGAAAGCATTTTTTCCAATCACTTTAAACACTCCGCTCCGTTGCTTCAGCATCCATCCAGCCCTCTTCAATAGAATTGTTTTGTTCATAAATCATTGACAATAGATTTCGATTGTGTTCATTCGTATTATCTGTGAATGTTACTCAAACGCACACACACGAGCAATCTTTCATGCACACGAAAGGACAATTGTTGGCCTCTGGCATATTTCGGATGTTTGGTTATGCGGTCTGGTATGGTGCTTTGAGGCACCTACGGTGCGTGTGTGTGTGGAAATTTTACAATGAAATATGACATTTATTGTGGTGCGAAAATTCACACAATATTTCTTCAATTCAAATATTTAATGGCAGACAATTTGTGTCTTATTTTCTGATTCATTTATTCGGTGCCTTGATGTGAACATATTGTAGCTAATGAATTAGTCAACATTCCAGTCTAGTAGACAGCTGGTATATTTAAGTTGTGAATGAAAATGTTCAATAACGAATTTAAAATTGACATTTATCCTGGAATATAGGTAAAGAGCTAAAGAAATATTTCTTCATAAATTCAGGGAATGTTTTCTATACACATTAATGTACGCAAATTCATAAATAATATGAAATGTTTCATAAAAATATATCAGAGAAAGCCGAGCCGAACTTTATATACCCTCCACCATGGATTGCTTTCCACAGAGGCTGTCTATTTTCGTAGAAGTACAGCAACATTACAGGAAACTGTTCATTTTTTAATATAGCCAAACCAAAAGAAATAAAAATATCATAAAAACAAGTAAGAAAACGTTAGTCGGCTAAACCGACTTATATATACCCTCAATCTCAGAGAACATATCTATGGAAATGTTTGTGTGAAAGGTACTAGAATCTTCCTGGCATTTGGTCCTAGCTTCCACAGTTATAAAACAATTGCAAAAACATAATCAAATATCAAATCATAGTGGATTCCATGCACCAGTATAGAATTTATGAAGGATTTAATTTTACCTAGGATATAAACAATTGTGTGGAAGGTACAAGAAGGGACGTGGGTAAACCGTAAATATTTTTTTGGGTTCAAACTATTATAAAAACATTTTCAAATATAAAATTTCAAATGATTTTGACTACCCGTATGGAAGTTCCATCAGTTTTATTTTAACCAAGGCTTATGCCACTTTGTGTGGAAGGTATCAGAAGGGGTGTTGCATCATCGTCCATATTCCACATGAATGCAGCATATATAAAAGCATTGCCAAATGTCAAATTTCATAGTATTCCGATCATACGTAGGTTAAGGCGATTTGTGTGGGAGGTGCAAAAAGGGGCGTGGCAATACCCGTCATATTCTGTACGCTGAAAGTGAAAATATAACTGATTACGAATATCCGTGTGGAAGTTACATTGGTTTTAATTTAACATAGAAATGTGGGTAATTTGTATGGGAGGTACTAGAAGGGGCGTGGCAATTTCGCCCATCTTCGAACTTAAACTAAGTTTGGGGAAAATATTACAATGTGAGTTGATTCCTTAACTCCTTTCGAGAGTTATCGTATACACCAGCCAGACAGACGGACGGAGGAACGGACATGGCTCAAACAGCTTAAAAAGTCGTGAAACGGCTTTGGTCCAAACATACTTGGGATCTTAAGTCGTTTAAATGGTATCGCTCTTTCAACAGACGAACGGACAGACCGACGGAAGGATGGATGGATATGGCCTGATCATCTTACATTTTTTTGACGATAAAGAATATATGTGCCAGTTAGAGTGATAGTGGTATAAGTCACACTTTATCCGTTCTGAGATATGCAATGGTTTATGTTTGAATCAATTAAAAAATACTTTTTCACCGAAGCACACAATTTTTTCTTAGAATATCCTACTACTACATCGAACTTCTATAAAAAATCGACAACGTTGGTACCTCTAATGGAACCAATACTGACTTAGACAATTTTCATTCTTCTCAAAAATGAAAAAATTAACAAACAAACTTTTTAATTGTTTTTTTTTTTTTTGATATAAATATTTACAGGTTGTTCGTCTAGAAATTTTATTTTGAAATTATTATTTACTTTTCAAATAATTTCATTTTATATTTTATTCAAATTATATGAATCGCCTAAAATGGACGTTATAAATAAACAAGTAAAAACGGCGTTAAGTTCGGCCGGGCCGAACTTTATATACCCTCCACCATGGATTGCATTCCACAGAGGTTGTCGGTTTTCGTAGAAGTGCAGTAATATTACAGGAAAATATAAATTTGTTAATATAGCCAAACCAAAACAAAAACAAATATTGAAAAAATAATTTTATAGATAAATATAATATTTTAATTATTTCAAACCATTATTTACTTCACATTAAAAAATAAATATTCTTATATTTATAATTTCAAAAAGCTTAAATAACATAAATATTTGTATATAGTGGGTGCTACAGTTGGTTGTATTTCCATTCTATTTTAATTCCAAAAGTATAAAATTTTGTCTATGCAGTCAGAGGAATGTATACACCGAATTCCAATATTCCAGCTGCGCCTATTTGGTTGGTACCATGTTTACCCCCTTGACGTTTCTACGCAATTAGAATTTCATCATTCTAGCTGTAGTCGTTTAGTTGGTACTATTTTTATCCCTCTGTACCCATTGTATCCCTTGAGAGTACGAATTTCGAAAAATCCGTTTATTTTCCGTATCTACACAGTCAGAGGAATGTATACTCCGAATTTCATGACTCTAGCTGCGGTCATTTGATTGGTACTATTTTTGCCCTTTTTTTTCATTTTAACCCCAAAAAGTACGAATTTTGAAAAATCCATGTATTTTACTTGTCTATGCAATCAGAGGAATGTATACACCGAATTTCATTATTCTAAGTACAGCCGTTTGGTTGGTACCATTTTTATACCTCTATTCCCATTTTATCCCTTAAAAGTACGAATTTGGAAAAAATAATTCCATATTATGTACCTACTCAATTAGAGGAATGTACACACCGAATTTCGTGTTTCTAGCTGTTGTCGCTTAATATGTATCATTTTTATCCCATTTTTGCCCACATTTCACGCCCTACAAATAAGAATCACTTTATGGTGCACGTTTTTTGCTATAAGGGGAATGCACTTACCAAATATCAAGCAAATATAAACAGACATATTCAAAAAACATGCTTAAATACACTAAAATATTAGGGATTATTATGGGTTTGGCCCCGTTTCAATCCCAACCGTTCTACGACTATAAGACGCATTTATGGAAAATTTGATCGTTCTAGCTCCTTTCGTTTAGATGCTAGCATGCTTTCAACAGACGGACGGACGGTCATTGCTAGATCGTCTTAGAATTTAATGACGATCAAAAATATATATACTTTATAGGGTCTCAGGTCGATATTTCAAGATGTTACAAACAGAATGACAAAGTTAGTATAGGGTATAAAAATGTTTTTTTTACACCTCAATGGCAGTGGATTTTGTGTGACTTATACCACTTTCAAACTAACACAAAAGACAATTTTTGTGTGCACAAAATGAGAAATGCCATTGTAAGGGTACATTTCTTTTAAATGTAAAAAATAAAATTTTAAATTAAAGAGAATTTTTAATTTTTTAATTAAAGAAAAAAATTGGCATATCTCAATTTTTTTGGATTTTTGACTTAGACCACTATCATTCTAACTGGCACATATATACTTTATAGGATCTCAGGTCAATATTACTAGGTGTTACAAATGGAATGACAAACTTAGTATACCCCTATTCTGGAGGTGGAGGGTATAATTAATGAATTTGGCCATACAAATTTTATCGCATAACAAAATTTATTAGAATCCGAATTTGATTTGATTTTATTTTACCCTGGAAATAGATAGATTTCACAAATCATGATAAGCTCATGGGTTTATCTTCACAGCAAGTTCTTCTGAACCCCCCTTACACAAGCTTCAAAATCTTTCGTTTTCCTATACATCAATCGAAAACCGTCCGTCAATTGCACTATGTGCCCCGCATTATTTATCTTAGCAAAATTGAAAAAGCAAACAGCTTCAATTACATATTCTCTTAAATTACGAGAAATTATTTTAAATTCCCCAAAACCAAAAATGGCCACACTTAACATCTGTTAGCCTAGCCCCCACTGGAAAAAATATGTTTAACACCTCATAAAAAATGTATACCTGTCTGTAGCTGCCAAAATATTTAAACTTCATTATTATTTCAAATTCATTTATTTACTTCAATGGCACAACCACAAATGTCCATTTGCCCAGTAACTCCCACTCCCAGGCAGACCGCCACCACACAACACAGCACAATTCTTCACGGCGTTTTTTTCTGTTGAGTTGAGTTTTGCTTGTGGAGGTGGATGGAGGAGGACTACCTCCTATCACAGTTTCCGTTGCCTACCGAGAAAAATATTTGGGTCGGTTTGCACAATTTGTTTTTTTTTTTGCTCCTTGTTCCGTCGTAGTCGTCGTTGCTGTCGTTGTCGTTGTAGTCCATTTCCTGTTCTAACAGCTCATAAATAATTCTTTTGGTCTGCTCCCTTGGCCTCCACCTACAGCTCCATCT
This sequence comes from Polietes domitor, assembly GCA_947397865.1. NCBI lineage: Eukaryota > Metazoa > Arthropoda > Insecta > Diptera > Muscidae > Polietes > Polietes domitor. The sequence goes on from OX377620.1 coordinate 55,160,078, forward strand.
CCAGCTACACCACCAGCAGCAGCCACACTCACACACAAATTAAGCATACGTCATCACCTTCACACCCTGAGTAAATCAACAGGAGCCCAATACAGCTTTACACCACCACCACCAGTCACAGTCCATAGCCCCGGCCGGCTACAGGCAACTCACGAGCTGGAGCTGGAACAGGAGCCACAGCAATCATTCATTCATTTATTCATATTTTAAGTGATTTTTTTCTGTTCTCTGTTCAAATTTGTTTTTCTTCCATTCGTTTTGTTTGTCTCATTCTCAGATGGATGTGTTTTCTTTTTTGGGGGGTTTGGTATGGATATGGGTATGGATTCTGAGGATTACCATCATCAAACCATTGATTTTGCATGTTGTGAATAAATAATGTGTCCAACAATGATATGCCAAATTGAATATACGGAGCGTAAAATTGGCTTAAGCAAAATGAAAATGAATTAGTATGATTTAACAGTTCAGTTGACCTCTATGGTGTGGCATGGCGTGATATACGCTCGCTTATTGTTACTGTCGTCCTTTGTTCGCGCGTCTCTACAGTAGGAGGGGGGATTTTGGTCTTTAGATTTTAATTTATTACTCTTAAAGCTGGGATCCAAAATGAAGCGTCAGATCTGCATGTATCAGGGCGTGATTGTAAAGCTGAACATTTTCAATTTTTTTTTTGAGATTTTGATTGCATCAGGATGTTCAGATAAATAAAACTGGATGTTCGTAATCCGTGTATGAAAAATTGAATATACATGGTGTAGGCTCCACTACAACGGTCTTTTTTTCCGAGAGATTTGGTTTTTATTACAAAAATTCCGAGGAATTCATTGTGAAAAAATATTAACTTATTTTTAAAATATGAAATTTTTTTAAAATAATTTCCAGTCTCCCCACGGAAATAAAGTTTGGATTTGGATAATGATTTACAAAATATTTCGTCCTAGTACAAGCCGTCTGTGAGCTCCGAAAACACATGTTTTTTCCGTGCAATTTGTATATCCTACACCACTTCGTGGAATAGGGTATTATAAGTTTCGGGTATTTGTAACACCAAAAAATAATCGAGGTAGACACACCTTTAAGTATACGGATCGGCTTGGAATCGCCCGCTGAGCTGATTTAACGCCGTCTGTCTGTCCTTCTAAAGCTTGTTCGCTCTCTACAGATCGCAATTATTGTCCGATTTCCATGAAATTTGACAGAAGTAATTTGTATACCCTCCACCTCCAGGATGGAGGTATACTAACTTTGTCATTCCGTTTGTAACACCTTGAAATATCGGCCTGAGACCTTATATATATTCTTGATCGTCATAAAATTCTAAGACGTCCTTCCGTCCGTCTGTTGAAAGCACGCTAGCATCTAAACGAAAGGAGCTAGGAGGTCCAAATTTTGCATAAATACGTCTTATAGTCGTAGATAGGTTGCGATTGAAACTGGGCTAAATCGGCCCAAAGGGAAAAATTGTACCCTCACAAAGACTGAAAAAACCCATAATAACCCCTAATATTTTAAAGTATTTAAGCATATTTTTTATTTATTGTGCACCGTAAAACGATTTTTATTCGTAGGGGGAGAAATGGGACAAAAGGGATAAAAATGGTACATATCAAACGACAACAGCTAGAAACACGAAATTCGCTGTGTACATTCCTCCAATTGATAATATACATAATATGAAATAATTTTGTCCGAATTCGTAGTAAAAGGTGTTTTCCAAATTCGTACTTTCAAGGGATACAATGGGTACATGGGATAAAAATAGTACCAACTAAACGAATACAGCTAGAATAATGAAATTCGGAGTGTACAATGTACATGTACACTGTACATCCCTCTAATTTCGTAGACACGTAAAATAAAGAGAATTTGGATAGTTGTACTCTTGAGGGGGTAAATTGAAAAACGGGGATAAAAATGGTACCAGCCAAATGGCTGCAGGTCAAATTATGGAATTCCGCGTATACATTCCTCTGACTGCATAGACACGCAAAATAAAAAGATTTTTCCAAATTAGTACTTTTACGGAGAAATTCCGCCGAATTACAGTATGATATAAAATGATAAAATTTTAATAAAATAGTTTATTCGAACTTTGACATTAACGAACTTAACATTTATTACTTGGCTGCACACTATCACTCGTTTCACTATCATATGATTTCAGGTGGATTCTCAGCGACTTTTCAACAACATACCAGTAAATGATTCTCACAAACGGAAAAGAAACACAACTCACATATTTCTTAATATTTTTTCTTATATCCTTGTAATCTAAAGGGTGATTTTTTAAGAGCTTGATAACTTTTTTTAAAAAAAAACGCATAAAATTTGCAAAATCTCATCGGTTCTTTATTTGAAACGTTAGATTGGTCCATGACATTTACTTTTTGAACTTTCTTAACAGAGCACGCATTTTGATAATAAAATTCAATAATTTGCAAGCGTTGTTCGTTTGTAAGACGATTCATGATGAAATGTCAAAGCATACTGAGCATCTTTCTCTTTGACACCATGTCTGAAATCCCACGTGATCTGTCAAATACTAATGCATGAAAATCCTAACCTCAAAAAAATCACTCTTTATATATATAAAAGAGTTGCGTTACTGACTGACTGACTTATCATTGACCAGCCCCCAGACCAAACGGCTGAAGCCAGGGCCATGAAATTTTCAGGGTAGTTCCCAAATATGACGTAGACGTCGACTAAGAAAGGGTTTTACGAAATTCGTACTTTTAGGGGATAAAATGGCCCAAAAAGGGATAAACATCGAACCTTCGTCCTGACTAAACGGCAGTAGCTATAAACATGAAATTCGGTGAGTTCCTTGAAATGACCATGCAGACGAGCTAAAAATAGGGATTTTTCGAAATTTGTACTTTTAAGGGACGAGCGGGATAAAAATGGTACCAACTAAAGTATAACAGCTAGAAACGTGAATTTTGGTATGTAAATTCCTCTGTCCATATAGAAACGAAGTAAAATTGGATTTTTCGAAATTTGTACTTTTAAGGGACGAGCGGGACAAAAAGGGATAAAAATGGTACCAACTAAAGTATTACAGCTAGAAACGTGAAATTTGGTATGTAAATTCCTCTGACCATATAGAAACGAAGTAAAATTGGATTTTTCGAAATTTGTACTTTTAAGGGACGAGCGGGACAAAAAGGGATAAAAATGGTACCAACTAAAGTATTACAGCTAGAAACGTGAAATTTGGTATGTAAATTCCTCTGACCATATAGAAACGAAGTAAAATTGGATTTTTCGAAATTTGTACTTTTAAGGGACGAGCGGGACAAAAAGGGATAAAAATGGTACCAACTAAAGTATTACAGCTAGAAACGTGAATTTTGGTATGTAAATTCCTCTGACCATATAGAAACGAAGTAAAATTGGATTTTTCGAAATTTGTACTTTTAAGGTAGAGCGGGACAAAAAGGGATAAAAATGGTACCAACTAAAGTATTACAGCTAGAAACGTGAAATTTGGTATGTAAATTCCTCTGACCATATAGAAACGAAGTAAAATTGGATTTTTCGAAATTTGTACTTTTAAGGGACGAGCGGGACAAAAAGGGATAAAAATGGTACCAACTAAAGTATTACAGCTAGAAACGTGAATTTTGGTATGTAAATTCCTCTGACCATATAGAAACGAAGTAAAATTAGATTTTTCGAAATTTGTACTTTTAAGGGACGAGCGGGACAAAAAGGGATAAAAATGGTACCAACTAAAGTATTACAGCTAGAAACGTGAATTTTGGTATGTAAATTCCTCTGACCATATAGAAACGAAGTAAAATTGGATTTTTCGAAATTAGTACTTTTAAGGGACGAGCGGGACAAAAAGGGATAAAAATGGTACCAACTAAAGTATTACAGCTAGAAACGTGAAATTTGGTATGTAAATTCCTCTGACCATATAGAAACGAAGTAAAATTGGATTTTTCGAAATTTGTACTTTTAAGGGACGAGCGGGACAAAAAGGGTCCCAACTAAAGTATTACAGCTAGAAACGTGAAATTTGGTATGTAAATTCCTCTGACCATATAGAAACGAAGTAAAATTCGATTTTTCGAAATTTGTACTTTTAAGGGACGAGCGGGACAAAAAGGGATAAAAATGGTACCAACTAAAGTATTACAGCTAGAAACGTGAAATTTGGTATGTAAATTCCTCTGACCATATAGAAACGAAGTAAAATTGTTTTTTTCAAAATTTGTACTTTTAAGGGACGAGCGGGACAAAAAGGGATAAAAATGGTACCAACTAAAGTATTACAGCTAGAAACGTGAAATTTGGTATGTAAATTCCTCTGACCATATAGAAACGAAGTAAAATTGGATTTTTCGAAATTTGTACTTTAAAGAGGCGAGCGGGACAAAAAGGGATAAAAATGGTACCAACTAAAGTATTACAGCTAGGATCGTGTAATTTGGAATGTACATTCCTCTGACCATATAAAAACGAAGTAAAATTGGATTTTTCGAAATTTGTACTTTTAAGGGGCGAGTGAGACAAAAAGGGTACCGACTAAAGTATTACAGCTAGAATCGTGAAATTCGGTATGTAAATTCCTCTGACCATATAGAAACGAAGTAAAATTGGATTTCTCCAAATTTATAGTTTTAAGTGGCGAGCGGGACAAAAAGGGATAAAACTGGTACCAATTTTACTATTACAGCTAGAATCGTGAAATTTAGTGTGTAAATTCCACTTATCAAATAGCAGCGCAGTAGTTTGATTTTTCGAAATTTGTACTTCTAAGGGGTGCGCGGGACGAAAAGGGATAAAAATGCTGCACAATCCTGTGTTACCAAATAAAGTACATATTTTTAGGGGAGCAAAAACACATGTTACCTATAGTGATTTTTCAAAATGTGTACTTTTTGGGAAAGAGGTGCAAAAAGTTATAAACTGGCTGGCTGAATCTAGAAACATGAGATCGAGGATATAAATGGTTGTAATTTGTTGTTCAAAACTTAGTAGAAAACTATACATACGAAGTAGTTCAGCTAAAATAGTGCATATCGACAAACACATTCCTTTGACTGTGTGTGAGTGTTAGCTAATAGGAGCTTACCAAATTACTATTTTAGATTTATCTATATCCACCAAAAGAAAATTAAATAAATACTATCCAAAAACAGAGACGGATAAAATTAACGAATAACTTGATTTTTCGCGTGCGAAGCAGCGGGTACTGCTAGTCTATATATATAAAAGAGTTGCGTTACTGACTGACTTATCATTGACCAGCCCCCAGACCAAACGGCTGAAGCCAGGGTTATGAAATTTTCAGGGTAGTTCCCAAATATTACGTAGACGTCGACTAAGAAAGGGTTTTACGAAATTCGTACGTTTAGGGAGTAAAATGGTCCAAAAAGGGATAAACATCGAACATTCGTCCTGACTAAACGGCAGTAGCTATAAACCTGAAATTCGGTGAGTTCCTTGCAATGACCATGCAGACGAGCTACAAATAGGGATTTTTCGAAATTTGTACTTTTAAGGGGCGTGCGGGATAAAAATGGTACTAAGTAAAGTATTACAGCTAGAATCGTGAAATTTGGTATGTACATTGCTTTGACCATATAAAAGCGAAGTAAAATTGGATTTTACGAAAATTTTACTTTTAAGGGGCTTACGGGACAAAAAGGGATAAAAATGGTACCAACTAAAATATTACACCTAGAATCGTGAAATTTGGTATGTGAATTCCTCTGACCATATAAAAGCGAAGTAAAATTAGATTTTCGAAATTTGTACTTTTAGGGGCGTGCAAGGGATACAAGTTGTACCAATTTAAGTATTGCAGCTATAGTCGTGAAATTTGGTATGTAAATTCCACTGACAACGTAGTAGCGCAAATCTAAATGGATTTTTCGAAATTTGTACTTATTAGGGGTGAGTGGGACAAAAAGGGATAAAAATTGTACCAACTAAAGTATTGTAGCTACAATCGTGAAATTTGGAGTGTAAATTCCTCTGGCAACAGATAAAAGTAGTACCAACTAAAGTATTGACAATTTAGAAGCGCTAATCTAAAAGAATTTTTCGAAAGTTGTACTTATAAACAGTGAGAGGGATAAAAATAGTACCAACTAAAATAGTGCAATTAGAAATGAGAAATTTGGAGTGTAAATTCCCTAACAATGTAGAAGAGCAATCTACATGGATTTTTTTGAAATTTGTACTTATAGGAGGTGAGCGGGACAAAAAGGGATAAAAATGGTACCGACTAAAGTATTGCAGCTATAGTCGAGAAGTTTGGAGTGTAAATTCCTCTGACAACGTAGACTTGCAACAGATATGGATTTCTTGATTTAGTGTGTAAATTCCTCTGACCACGTAAAAGCGCAGTAAAATTGGACTTTCGTACATATTTTTAGGGGAAGCAAAAACACATGTTACCTATAGTGGTTTTTCAAAATGTGTACTTTTTGGGAAAGAGGTGCAAAAGTTATAAAGTAGCTGGCTGCATCTAGAAACATGAGATCGAAGATATAAATGGTGGTATTTTTTGTTCAAAACTTGGTAGAAAATGATAAAAATTATACATACGAAGTAGTTCAGCTAAAATAGTGCATATCGACAAGCACATTACTTTGACTGTGTATGAGTGCTATATAATAGGATGTTTCCAAATTACTATTTTAGATTTATCTATATCCACCAAAAGAAAATTAAATAAATAGAAAAATAGATAAATAGATAAATAAATAAAATTGACAAATAAATGTCTTTTTCGCGTGCGAAGCAGCGAGTACTTCTAGTTATTAATAAGCAAAAAATATCTCTGCAATTTATTAAAATATTTTTTACTAACAGCTAATAATGTCAGTAAGGAGCTCCATAAGTTTCAGGATGATACTAACATAACAATATTCTCGACTAAAATAAATCTTTTTTTTTGGTTTGTGCGTTGTCCCCAAATTCATCCGTGTGCTAGGCAGTTTCTTTAAGTTTTTGGAGCTATTTTCATTTTTCATCAAATCCACATTCTTTGAAGGATTTAAATATAGCTGTCATACAACAGTCGCTCCCGATTTGACCTTTTTCATGTATGTGTATTTTTTTAACCCTCCGATTTTTTTAATTCTCCTAGTAAACACTTGTTACACGGAATACCATGTATGTACACATTTGAACATATAGCAACAAATAACATCGCCAAAGGCATGTACTTCTTGTGAAATAAATCTCTTATATTTGTTATCTACGTTTCAGATACAATTGTGGAAAATTTACAAGTTCTGGGAAATCGTTAATATACTGAAATCCCTAGCGATAATTCCCTAAGAAAAATCTAAAAAGAATTCATTACACAAATTTAAAAAATATTCTTTTTCGACCATTCAATGGAGGTATATAAAGTTTGTCGTTCCGTTTGTATAAAACTGAAATATCAACCTGAGACCCTATAATCTAGCCAAGTTTGTCTGGTTAACTTATTTCTGCACAAAATAAGTTTGAAGACAGAAAGTGTCCGAGATCTGTTGGAATTGCAAGATAGGGCGAAATCGCACTAAATAGGGAAACAATTTTCTCCAGCAAGGACTGGCAATACCCCCAATAACTCCTATATTTACCATTTTTTAAAATGGGACCATTTGTGTGGGAGGTACTATAAGATGCCTGTCAAAAACGTCGATATATTTGATCAAAAATCAAATTGCAATTGATTACGACTATCTGTATATTAGTGCTATTACAAACAAAAGTTTTGCCCTTATATATGACAGTTGCCAGAAAGCATGGTAAGCTCGCCCATGTCAAGGGTATACAACGATTCTTAAATTAAAGTTTAGCAAAAGTCTAGATTTTCGCAATCTCACCTGCTCCTTTTTGAAATTCTACTATAACTAGATCGAGATAAAATTTGTATTGAAACAAACAATTTCTCCTTATTTTCACATCATCTCAGTTAATCGACCTACAATTATTCCACTTGATTTACCCTTAAAACGTGAAGAGAAATATAAATGGCTTTATAAACGATTCCAATTACCATAAGAGGTTTAATCGTCATAAACAGTTTATAATAATCTTCACATGCATATGTACTCGTATGTATTTGATGTTAGCCTCATCATATATCCGTCTTTATGAATTCTTCACTCAGTTATCTGCTTAGCATTTACTCTACTTCTTTTGTTTCCTCCGACTTGTTTTTCTTTCCAGCTTTTATAGCTTTGAATAATGAACGTATTGAATTGAAGTGAAGTGAAGATTGAAAAGAAGATGAAGAAGAAAGAAAGAAAAAATAACATTGTGACATCTATGCTGACAATGAAAACATATCGTTGTGTCACATGTCACAGAGACATCAGACATCAACCATCATCATGACTTCCTTTACTTAGAAGAGACTTACGATGACGACGGCGACGATGACTATGACTGCTGCCGTACGACGACATAAGATGAAAATACACTTACGATGTCATTTCCAAATACCACTTATTTTGTTCGGCAAAGCTCAGGCTTCCAAGTTGCCTTCCACCGTCTCTTCATCTCTCTCCTTGTTGGCTTGTGCCAGCTCTTCTCTGATTGTTGCCACCATGGTGCAACATCTTTCGGAGCATAACCTTCAGCATATTCATTTTTGCTCTTAGCATTTAATACGCCATTCATTTCCATACTTCGTCTTGTTCGTCTTCTTCTTCTCGTCGTATCACCAGTGACAACAGGAAAATGCGATAAAACTGTAAAACTCCTGTTGATCCTTGTTTGACTCAGTTTTTGCATTTGAAAGTAGAGCGAAAAAAGAATAATTCCCAGGAAGACACAGACATGTGTAGAGTTTTATATGAGGGGTAGTATGATTAGTAGGATGCTGGCGGAGTATTTTTCAGATTTTTTGAACTTTCGATGATAGTCTAAGGGCAGAGTAAAAATGTATATATAAAGTTTCAGAAAAAATGGACAAGTCCAATGTAAACAAAATACTCCGGACAACATGATTTTTAAGGGTGTTTCAGGAGCGTTAAGCTCACTTGACTAGTGACGAAATATTTTGCAAAGCAAACAAACAATCCAAACCTTATTTCCGTGGGGTGGCTGTAAAATATTTTTTTTTAATATATGGACCGCGACCCACTTTAATATATATACTTTCTATAATAAATTTATAGATAGATATACCGTCTTTACTTGATATGAAAAAATATAACACATGGATGAGCTCTTAAAGAAAACTTTGTTTAATTTTTCAATTTCATATTACGGCCTCAAGAGAGATCGGCCTTCAGTTTAGCTTTCGTGAAGCTCATTATCAGCTCGGTGGCTATGTCAATAAGAAAATTGCCGCATATGGGATTCAGGAAACACACACGTGACTATTGAGAAGCCAATGCATCCACGAGTCACTGTTTGTTGTGGATTTTGGGCTGTACTGAAAAATCGGATCGGTTGATCGGATGATATACTGCCGAGCCCGTCGTGATAGTCATAAGAATGATATTAAGTTCAATTATTAAATGACAAAGTTCAACATTTCCAATAAAACCAGAAATTTGAAAAAATAATCAGTACTTTTTTATAACCGATTCTAATTTATATTAATGTTACATGGCCCACCCTATAGAACCAATTTTTGACTACATAATCAAATTTGTCGATTCTAACTCTTTGTCATTTATATCTTCAACTTTGGTAAGCCTCTAGATTAAACCATAATCTTCAAACCGCACTCGTGTGTCGAGAACGAATCGAACAAAAAATAAAACAAACGTCAACATACATTCAACAATAAACCGGCATGACATGATATATAAAATATATAGAAGAAGAGCCGAAACAACAGAGACAAAATCAACAAGGGAAACAGAAAAAGAATCATTCTATCTCAAAACCCCTCAGAGTAAAAGTATTAAACTTCGACTCATGACTTTTAACCGAAACAAAAAACTCATCCGCATACACAGAGGAATGAATATGTCACAGGGCCACATACCAGCATCGTTGCCATAAACTCTTACATTCTCTGCCGTATGCAGAGAATCCTTTTTGTTTTGCTCTTTTTCTGTCTCAGCTTCTTTTTTCACTTCACAATGTATTTAAATTTTTGGTGACACAACCCAACTATGTCGACCCTCTGTTACACACACACACACAGTCCCATCCAATTGCATGGCAATGTTTATTCATATGAGTTGCTGTTGTGCCGGGACATGTTTGAAAGGATATGATATCACAGTCTTTTTTATACGCTCTTCTCCATGGGGAGATTTTTGTAATAAAAATAAACTGTTTTCAAGTTTGTTCGTATCAAATCAGTCTTGATATTCATAGTTCTGGCTTGAATGACACAAGTTTGAAAATTGTTAATATTTAGAGAAGGGACATGGATAATTTGCATCACCCCTTTTCATATGTGATTTTATTTAGGAAAAATACAAGCGACAAAGTTCTATTAGGTTATATCGATTTCGAAAATTCAATTATTATATTGCACATTACATTAAAACTCTTTTAACTGGTTCTTATGCCTATGTGTATGTATGTTTACTCTCAAATACATAATTGATTTTTTCGTGTTGGCACGAAAAACGCCATAAAAATAGTAAGATCGTTGGCTCAAAAAATGTTTGGCAAATTGGAAAACATATTTTTTCCATTTTTAATAGCTAGTATTGTAAATAAGAAATCCATGGATGTATGTAGAAGATGTGACACGTATTGCAATAATCGTCGGAAATCAGAATTTTGTGTTGATTTTATAAATCTGTATGCCACAAAAAACACTATTATTTTTCGTGTAGATTGTGGCATACTGTTCAATAAAATCAAAACCAAAAACTTTTTATGGATATTTTTTTATTAAAACTGCTATTATCGTCGAAGGTACCTTTAGTATTTTATATAGTACTTTAGTATAATATTTTTTAGAGTATAGATCCGACTTATACATTAAATCTCTTTCCCTTAGAAACAGTGGTTTAGCAGCCATTAAAGAAATAGAAAAAGTCGATTTTTTTTTTTAAAGAAAAACGAAAAATTATTTTATTTCATGTTTTAAAATCCACACCAAACAGTGACTTGTTGTGGATGTATTCGTTTCTCAATAGTCGCGTGTGGGTTCTCTGAAACCCATATGCGACCATTTTGCTCATTGACATAGCCACCGATATGACAATGAGCTTCATCTGAAAACACGAAAATTGCCCATTTAAATATCTTCCGTTTTCGTTAAATGTCAAATATACCTTTCAAAGTCAAAGTAATCGATAATTCAAATGTTAAATGACCCACCCTATAGATTTGAATTCATCTTCGTGTAAAAGCTTAATTAGAAGTTTATGCTTTTAATTAAGCTTTTAATAAACATTTGAGTTTATTTCTTAAAATCTTAATTATAAGTAATTGAGAGTAATTTTTTCACGTTTGTAGATTTCGGATCCCGTTTCTCTAATGAGGAACCAAATATAATCTCTCATTACTCTTTCATTCCAATGCCCATGATACCGCCGCTCGATGGACTTAATTTCTTGGTGAAACCTTTCGTCACCTACGTGGTAAAGATTCTCTAAAGTTTAAATGAGGATACAAGAAATAAATTTTGAGGGACATATCGAATACGACATATGAGGGACATTTGTAGTCAGTCGCGAAAGTCGCTGCAATTGTTGAAAAATCCAAAATCCGCGGTTGCAGTTGCTTATATATTAACTTTCTTCATCCAGGATTCTGAAACTGTTCTCACACAAATATTCTCCATGAAGTCAGCAATCACAAAGAAATATTTTGGTATTCTCTATATGATAAAAAGTTACGCGGGTTTTTCTAAAGATACTTTTCATAATTTTTGACTTCACAGCCACTATTTATCCTATTTTAGTCTGATAACTTAGGAATCAAAATGCTATTAACGCGAAATGATGGAATTTGATAGAACTATATGTCCTAAATCTAGAAAAATATTTTAAACAAACTCGTTGTATCGATTTATAACCTTCGATTACACAGTGCAACAGTGGTTCTGCAATTCAAGCACCACTATGACGGTTCGTTAGTGTATCCAAAATGATTGCCTAAAGGATTTTTTTCCTGAGGTACCCGTTTTCGCGGGACGCCCTGGCGCGCTCCCCCACCCAATTTTGTTATCTTATGGTCTTTTGTTTGTCATAACTCGAGAACGGCTGTCCCGATTTAGGTGAAATAAATGTTGAAAAATTAAGAATTATAATTCCTTTAATCTATTCCTATGCTCTTTCTCGATATTTTAAATAAATTTATGAAAAAAAATCCCTAAAAAATTTAAATTTTTTGTTTTTAAAAATCATAAAAAATTCAAAACGGAAAAATATGTCAAGGCTTATTACCATATAGAAAAGGAATGCCCGCAAACTCTTGTTTTATTTCAAAATGTATTTACACATAAATATGGAAAGGTAGTGACTAACATTAAAATAAAATGTTCTAGCTATTTAACCTATATTAATTATGTTTTAATGAGTTGAGCAATTATTTGATGATTAACTCTTCAGGCGTTTATTCGATTAATTGGAAATTCTTAGCTTTCGAATAAACAATTACCCTAGTTATGATACTCTTTCTAGAGACAGAAAAATAATGTAGTGTGTGTAGGTAACGTATACTTACTGGTTATTGAGGGTAATATCACTCATACGCAATGTAGTCAGACTGAACATTAACAGAAACAGTCCCGCAATTTTTTTCATAAATTTATTTATATCTGCGAAACTGTTTAAAATATCGAGAAAGAGCATAGGAATAGCTTAAAGGAATTATAATTCTTAATTTTTCAACATTTATTTCACCTAAATCGGGACAGCCGTTCTCGAGTTATGACAAACAAAAGACCATAAGATAACAAAAGTGGGTGACGGGAGCGCGCCAGGGCGTCCCGCGAAAACGGGTACCTCAGGAAAAAAATCCTTTAGGCAATCGTCATCATTTTGGATACACTAACGAACCGTCATAGTGGTGCTTGAATTGCAGAGATTAAACTGCAATTTGAACTATTTTATTTCTATTAACTTTATGATCATATCCACTTCTGCATTCACAAAATAACGTGTGAGTGGATAGCCAAATCAGAAAAATTTAAAATATGGCTTTAGAAAAAAATTCTTTTCCAAATTTATATGACAAATGAGTTTGGATAAACTATTCGTAGATAGTTTGGCATCAAAAACTCATTTTCGAGAAAATGGTTCATAGCCACTTTTGAATATAAGCCCTCGATATGTAAATATAGAAAACTGTGTTTCCTTCCAATATTTTTATAATTTTTTAACAAATCATTAATCATTGTTTCATATTGCTGGCTTTTTTGGATCCAAGGAAGGAAACGACTATCTTAAACGAACTCCATGCAACAATTTCATCAGACGTGAAATATGATTTGAAATTTACAATTTCATCAATTTCTCTATTTTTAGCCCATCAAAAACGTCTTCTTCGATTTTTCGAAAAGAAAGGCTTTTAAATAAACTTTTTAAATATGAGAGTGAATAATCTGTGTTTAAGGCTTTTGTAAAAATTTTAAAGAACCTCAGCTTGATATGCAGTGGTGGCAAAATAATATTTTCTTTTTGGATGAGAGGCGCGTATTTTATGCTCTTTACTCCCAATGTAATGTGTTTTCTTGCTGGGCATTTCTTTCTTTTGTAATGATATTCGCGAGCATGTCTATCCCAGAGGCATAAAAACAACAATATTTGAATTCAGCATAACATCCTAACTAATTTTAAATCGTAACAAATATTCCAATCATGTTGTTCACATTTTATGTATTTTAAAAATTTAGCCATTGTTTAGTAGAATTCCATAGTTGTGACAACATGAGCTTTGGGAATCGAGAGTTTCTGATTTCCGTTGTGAAAAAGAACTGCTTTTAAATTATCTTTATAGCTGTCAACAAATAACCGCCATTCCTTTGGTTTGTATATTTGATTAAGTTCCTCGAGCAATCCCGGGATATCCTTGAAAAAGCATATGATACCCACATTTGTATAACATTTTTGGTTAGGTATATAACGGATTCTATAATATGTTCTAAATCTCTCATTAGATCAATAAGTTGAACCAATATATAAACTCGTTCTCTCGATAATAAAATGCAAGTACAATGTCTCTTATATGACTCTCTCTCTCTCGAGAAAATCAAAAAGTCCTTTCTCGAAAAATGGTTCAACTGACCCAAGAGGGGAGCTAGAGGGTTAGGATCTTCCACATATTCATTAGTTTCCTGTAAATATTTATATATTTTTTTTTTTTAATAAAAAATATTTTGTATTTTCTTTTATTTTTGGTAAGGAAATATAACTTTTACCAATAAAAGTAAAATTTGTTAGTTTATTTTTTTTTCAATTTTGAGAAGAATGAAAGTGGTCTAAGTCAGTACACCCTCTGAAAGTAGTTGTTCCCTTAGGGGTACCAACGTTGTTATATTTTTAATAAAAGTCCGATATAGTAGTACGATTTTCTAAGAAAAAATTTTGCGTTTCGGTGGAAAAATATTTTTCAATTGACCACAGTTGACAATAAACCATTGCATATCTCAGAACGGATAAAGTGTGACTTAGACCACTATCATTCTAACTGGCACATATAATCCCAAAATAATGTAATTGAAGAAGAGAACGTTAGTTTACGGCGAATAGGGGAAGAAATGCATAAAATCAAATTGAATATAAATGCCGTTTTCTTGACTTAAATCAGATTTTGACGAATGGATGAAATGAGAGGTACCACTTTTCCAAAACCGTCCATTTTTGTCACGCATATTCGTGCTGGATACACTGACAGCACTCTAGGTGTCATAGAACTGAAAATAATCCCCAATTTGTGTGGGAGGTGACATGTCCACAGAAAATATAAAAAAATTATATAGCCTATTTTCACCACCGCTCGCTTCAGTGATTTATGCGTATACAAACACAGATTAATTTATATATATAGATAGATGCGAAATGGTCTTGAGCCAGGACAATATCAAATTATTTAAAATTTGATTTGAACTGGGATATTGTCCTGCCTCAAGACCATTTTGCATCTATATTTTATAGAATGCAAATTTATTTACAAATGGCATGGTGACATTTATTACTTGGCTGCAGACTACCACGATCATGATTTCGACCATGTCAAAAGTCTTTTCAAGTGGCTTCGCAGCGACTTTTCAACATCAAACCCGGCCTCTATAAGGAGATAATTGTCACAAACGAACGAGAAGCACAACTGACTTGCCGAATTTGCGTTTCGCACCAAGTAATAAAGTACACAAGCCATCTTACAAGCATCTCATTGAGTTGTATATGCAGGTATAGTTATACAGTAATACTTCTGCCGTGCCAACGCTCATTTGTGTTAGTCGCTGCGACTTGTTTGAAAAGACTTTTGACATGGTCGAAATCATGATCGTGATAGTCTGCAGCCAAGTAATAAATGTCACCATGCCATTTGTAAATAAATTTGAATTCTATTAAATATTGATGCAAAATGGTTTTGAGCCAGGACAATATCCCAGTTCAAATCAAATGTTCACAATTATAATAATGAAACACAGCAATTTATTGAAAACATTATAAGAAAACAGTAATAGAAACAAATATTATAATTTTCGTAATATGTCACTGCACTTCGACAGCCTCTAGTCTGTTATATCTAGCATTCATTTAATTCAAACATGATATTTATTTATATACACAATGGCACTGTTTTTCATTTATCCCTTAATTCGCCTCAAACACTTGACAATTAAACCAAAATGTGAAATGTCGTCAAATAATAAATGATCCATTTTTTTTGTCATTCTATGGTCTATGGTCTCTCTGGTCTGTCGTCGTCTGCCTCTTGTAATGAAATACGATGACAATGATGACAACAACGACATGGCTGTAACAACAACAACAAACATATGTCTATGGCGAGGACCCTAAGTGGGACAAAGACGAATAATATGCCCCCTGGGACAGCTTATAATAAAAATCGCTTCACCCCGTAGTCTCCTTCCGAATACTATGCCATGAGGCAAGTAGCAAAAACCTAAAGCTAAAAAAGCATAATTCACACAAAACAAACGAAGTAAATGCGACGACAAAACAGTATCGCAACAAGCCAAAAGCGACAAAAAGTGGAACCAGACGCGCGCGCCATTTAAGTGCGAGTTGATTTCGTTGATGGGGAAGGGGAGTACAACCAACACGATTTTTACGATTTGTGAACTGGCAAAAGTGGATTTTTATTTTGTGTTTTATTGCCCAGCAGCTAGCTCAACACAAAAAGTTGCACAGTGGCTGTAAAAAAGAAAAAATTGAATAAATATGAAAAGCGGAATTTGTCAAACAGTTGGGAATAAGAACAACAAATGCAATTTTTATACTCTCCACTATATGATATTCCATAAAAACCAAAAAGTATATCGGTTGAAATTGCAAATGTGCGAAATCGGTCTAGAGAGATAAAATTCTCCCTATCAAGAACTGAAAATACCCCAAGTATTAAAGCGTTTTACCATTTTTTGGAAAATATCTGCATAATATTCACTCGAAATTTGTACAATCCTCTTATAGGGTGAATCCACAGCAAGATTCATATTTTTCGAGAGTGAAATGGGGCAAAAAGGGATAAAAATAGTACGAATCAAACTACAAAAGCGAAAAGCATGAAAAGGGATTTTTCAAAATGTGTACTTTTTATACCCTCCACCTCCAGGATGGGGGTATACTAACTTTGTCATTCCGTTTGTAACACCTTGAAATATCGACCTGAAACCCTATAAAGTTTATATATTCTTGCTCGTCATAAAATTCTAAGACGAACTAGCCATGTTGTCCGTCCGTCTGTTGAAAGCACGCTAGCATCTAAACGAAAGGAGCTAGAACGTTAAAATTTTCCATAAATGCGTCTTATAGTCGTAGATCGGTTGGGATTGAAATGGGGCGAAATCGGCCAAAGGGAAAAATTTTTCCCTCACAAGCACTAAAAATACCCATAATAATCCCTAATATTTTAGCGTATTTAAGCATGTTTTTGGAATATGTCTGTTTATATTTGCTTGATATTTGGTATGCACATTCCCCTTATTGCAAAAACGTGCACCATAAAGTGATTCTTATTTGTAGGGGGTGAAATGGGGCAAAAAAGGGATAACAATGGTACATATTAAACGACAACAGCTAGAAACACGACATTCGGTGTGTACATTCCTCTAATTAAGTAGATACATAATATAAAAGTATTTTTTCCAAATTCGTACTTTTAAGGGGTAAATGGAGATAGAGGGATAAAAATGGTACCAACCAAACGGCTGTACCTAGAATAATGAAATTCGGTGTATACATTCCTCTGATTGCATAGACAAGTAAACTACACGGATTTTTCAAAATTCCTACTTTTTGGGGTTCAACTGAAAAAAGGGGATAAAAATAGTACTAATCAAATGACCGTAACTAGAGTCAGGAAATTCGGAGTTTACATTCCTCTGACTTTGTAGACACGGAAAATAAACTGATTTTTCGAAATTCGTACTTTTTGGGGTCAAAATAGAAAAAGGGGATAAAAATAGTACCAACCAAATGACCGCAGCTAGAGTCGTGAAATTCGGAGTATACATTCCTTTGACTACGTAGACATGAAAAATAAAAGGTTTTTTCCAAATTCGTACTTTCAAGGGATATAATGGGTACGGAGGGATAAAAATGGTACCAACCAAACGGTTGGTAGATAATTATATCAAATAATTATTTATTTATATAATTATTTTTTCAATATTTGTATTTGTTTTGGTTTGTTTTCCTGTAATATTACTTCTACGAAAACCGACAACTTCTGTGGAATGTAATCCATGGTGGAGGGTATATAAAGTTCGGCCCGGCCGAACTTAACTCCGTTTTTATTTGTTTTTTTTTTTTTACTTTTCGGAGAAAAACGGGGAAAAGGGGGATACAAATGGTACCGACCAAACTTTGGCATCTAAAGTAATGTAACTCAGTTTAGACATCGCTTGACTGTGTAAACACGGCGAATGAAGTTAAATTTCGATAATCCTACATTTATGGCAAAAAACGAGAAAAGGGATAAAATTCATACTGACCAAATGGCTGAAGCTAAAAACATGAAATTCGGTGTATGCATTCCTCTGACTGCATAGACACGTAAAGCAAAAGGATTTTTATAAATTCGCTTTTTATAAATTCGCCTTTTATGATCAAAAAGTGGGAAAAGGGGATAAATTTGGTACCAAGCAGTTTGGAACCACTGTTCACTTGTGTTGTTGTGAATTGCCAAAAGGAGACCATTTTTTATTTCTTGGCTCTTGGCTGGGCGGTGGGTTTCGTGTGCCACTGTGTATGTTTGGCGGTTGTGATGATATCTAAAGGGTCCTTCACAGCCGGCGAATGGAGGAGTCAATGAAGGAGCATTGTAATGGTGTTTTAGTCGTCGTTGTCGCTATTGCTGTTGTCGCCGTGGCCGTGGCCATTGTCGTTGTCGTTGCCGTATTGTGTGAGTGTTGCCAAAGTTATAAATGACTATTTTATAATACAATTCATGCTATTATTCAATTATGAAGTCATTAAGTCATTTGTAAGTAAAGTCATGTCATTTTTAATGGTACATTAATGTTTTACTTCTTGCCCACTGCACTGCCTGCCGTGAAGGACCACTAGAGCTGCCGGAGTGGAGGAACGCGCACCAATGCGAGCCAACTGTCAAGATAAAGTGTTTCGATACATCTTTGTGAAGGAGCCAAAGATAAAGAGAATTTATTGTTTATTTCGGTTGTTTTTGTACAGAATGTTAAATGTGAGTTAATTTCGTCAATGATTGTTTCAATCAATTACTCCGTCCTGCAAGTGGCAAATTAAAAGGTCAAGCCATGTTGCCTCTTTCACGTCAATGTGGCTTGTTCAAGTGGAAGGATGCTTTAAATTTGCCTCTGATGGTTGATATTTGTTCACAGTCATTTTAATACAATGATAGTATACAGGATGATGGTTAGTTAAGTAGTATTATTCATGCTACAATAAAAGTAGAGAAATAGTAGTAGTGGAGAAAAGTATCATTGGTACAATATTTTATCCCTTTTTGTCCCATTTCGCCCGCTAAACTTTTATTTTCTTTGTGGTGCTTCCAAGCTACGAGAGGAATGCCCACAACAAATTTCAAATGTATGAAAATCAGAAATTTATTTAATAAACCAAGGCTACCAATATTTTTATGATATGTATATATATATAATAGAAATAATACTTCAATTCATAAAGTAAATATAAGACAGTAATCATAAATACCCTAAATATTGGGGGACAGAGAGTGTATTTTCAGCTACAGCTACCAAATTCGTACAAAATAAAGTACGAATTTGAAAAAAAATATTTTACGTGGCTATGCAGTCGGAGGAATGTATACACGGAATTCCATGATTCTATCAGCGGCCATTTTGTTGGTACCATTTTTATCCCCTTTTTCGCATTTTACCCCTTAACAGTACGACTTTCGAAAATATATGTATTTAACGTGACTATGCAATTAGAGGGATGTACACACCAAATTTCATACTTTCGAGCTGTAGCCTTTTAGTTGGTACCATTTTTATCCCTCTGCTCCCATTGAATCCCTTGAACGTACGAATTTGGAAAAACCTTTTTAGTCAGAGGAATGTATACAGCGAATTTCATGGTTCTAGCTGCATCCATTTGTTTGTTTAAAAGTACGAATTTAGAAAAAATATTTTATTTTATGTGTCTACGCAATCACAGGAATATATACACCGAATTTCATTATCATTTCATTTTATCCCTCTATCCACTTAACCTTTAACCCCTTGAAAGTACGAATTACGAATACGAGTAAATAATTTTATATTATGTATCTACTCTATTAGAGGAATGTACACGCCAAATTTCGTGTTTCTATCTGTTGTCGTTTGATAGGTACCCTTTTTATCCCTTTTTGTCCCACTTCGCCCTCTACAAAAAAATATCACTCTATGGTGCCCTTTTATGCTATAAAGGGAATGCGCATTGCAAATATCAAGTAAATACAAGCTAATATGTTCAAAAAACAGGCTGAAATACTCTAAATATTAGAGGTATTTTCAGTCCTTATGAGGGAAAAATTTTCCCTCTGGGCCGATTTCGCCCACTTTCAATCCCGACCGATCTACAACCATAAGAAACAATTAGGAAAAATTTGAATCTCCTACCTCATTTCGTTCGGCCGCTATCGTGCTTTCAACAGACAGACAGACGGACATGGCTATATCGTCTTAGAATTTTACCACGACCCAGAATATATATACTTTATGGGGTCTCCGGTGAATATTTCAAGGTGTTACAAACGGAATGACAAAGTGAATATACCCCATCCTGGAGGTGGAGGGTATAAAAAGGACTGTATTACCTTTTTGGCATAAAATATTGATATTTTATAAATTACGTTTCTTATAGCTAAGAAAAGTCGGAAGTTATTACTACAAAATTAATTTGAGAGTCTTCGTTAAGGTGTTCTGTAACACCAGTCAAAATTTTGTCTGCACCTTCGTTGCACTTTTCAAATATAAGTGAGTGACTTTTGGAATTTTGGATATAGAACTGTCCGACAGTCTATATTATACTTGGACCAAATTATATCCTTTGGCCCGCTAAAAGGACTAAAAAGTTCCAAAGGATACAAAATTTCACTTCAATTTCTATCTTTATCAGGTTAGTAAAATAATAAAGTAAAATATGAATGAACTAAATAAAATAAGTGATAAATTTGAAATGGGTGTTAATACTGAATCAATACAGATAGAAGCTTGATATTTGAAGTATTTTTAACAGATATTCTCCTCTTTAATTTGACAGTAATAGTATTATCATAGCATATGAATAAGTACTTAAAATATTTTTTAAAAAATGTAGCCATATGAAGGGGATGAGAAACTCAAAAACTAAAAACGCCAAGTAACTCAATTTTGCCTACAGTTTCAAGGTCCAAGTGTAACGACTTTTGTCGTTCAATGGCAATATATCTAGAAATTGATTGTACTGCTTTTGAGGAATATTGCAATGAAACTTTCACGATACTAAGAAAACATTGTCCTTGGCATACTAGGTCTCCCACTGTACATAAGGTCTTAGTCCACGGAAGAAGCTCTGGAAGCCAGTAATAAAGTCTTCAAGTGTTTTTGAGCTGAAAAGAGCCGAAAGTGTTTACGAGAGGCTAGCAAAGAGGACATGTTTTTGTAACATCTGACCCACAAATCAGCAGAAGGAAAAAATTAAGACTTTTCACCCCAACAAAAAATTGTATAAATATACATACATATAATCATATAATCATGTAGATATAGTAGAGTGGCTTCTTTTGTGAGGAAGGAAAAAATGTTGTTGATGTTCCCGACTAAAATAAAGGATTGGTTTGTTTTATGTGTTCTCCCAAAATATTTCGCTTTTATCATTGTCCGTTCGTGAGCTGGACGCGTTCAAAATAACCTCTATAGATCAGGTTTTTCTTGAATAAAATTCACGATGAGAATGATATTGAGAAAAAAACCGCTAGAAGTTAAAATCCGACGCGAGCCTTATCAAACCATATTAAAAACATCCAATATGATCCAGTATAAAGGACAGATTTAAACTATTTTACTGCAATTTTTGATGCATTTTTTATAAAAACCGCAATAACCTCCACATGTGTAGTTCGATGTATGTTTTTAGGGGCTCGTTGGAGAGGTCTTGATAACCAATTGCAATTTTTAGAATTTTCTAACCCATTAAGGGCCGCAAATTTTGTTCATACTGTTAATACTCAGTGGGTTAAATGTGAAGTAAAAACTGAAATATGAGGTTATTTGCATCGTAGTCTAGTCTTATATAAAGCTAATTTTTGAAAGAAATTCAACAATTTAAAATTTCCCCCCTTATAAATTAAAACATGAATAATCTACATAAACTTTTTAAAGGGGGCAAAATTGAAATGGTTGTTATTGTTAAATTAACATAGATACCCGCATGAAATTTAAAGTATATTTAATAGATGTTCTTCTCTTTCATTTGATAACCATATCGTCATTGTATGAAATGAAAAAGTACGCAACTAAATTATTGAAACATTTAAATCCTTTGGAAATTAAAAGCCCTGTAAAAAAGACAAACGACCACGAAATAAAAACTGAGTATGAGTTTTCCTATTAGTGACCTATAGTTTCACTTCTATATAATCTTGTTCTTGGGAGGCAAATCATGTCGCACGGTTTTATTGTAACATTTTATGTGAAGTTTTCCTCCCAATTTATCCATAGAAAGAACAAAATTTCAGATGCTTTTTTTCAAAAATTAGCTTTTTGTAAGACTAGAATTTGTTTACGATGCAAATAACCCCATAATGATAAAATTCCAGTCTCTATTCTGGGTTAAAATGCAAGTTTTAGATATGGTTTGATAAGGCTCGGACCAGATTTTAATTTCTAGCAGGTTTTATCTAAATATCATTATCGCCGTGATTTATAGAGGTTATGTTGAACGCGTCCAGCTCACGAACGGACACTGATAAAATCGAAATATTTTGGGAGAACACATAAAACAAACCAATCTTTCATTTTAGTCGGGAACATCCACAACTTTTATTTTGAAGCCACTCTAATATATATATACTTAGTATAAATATATATGTATTTGAAAGTGTAAAAATATATAGAAAATCGAATGAATAAATTGTATATCCTCAAATAAACATTTCGTGAAAGCAGAACTCATTCTCATTTCTAACAAAACGGTAGGCAATTCATATTATGACATGACATTACTATTGCGGCGCCCTGTATTAAGTACATTATATGGTGTCATATTTTATTCCTCAAAAATTATTTATAAAGCCTAGCCTAAACAGCTTAATTACAAATGTTAAGCTACATTAGCTATGTCGCTGTCGTGGAATAACTGTTATTTAAGTATTTGTTTGCAGTGCCCTAATGGGGATACTTACATCATTACATGCATATAAAAGTACTCAAATAACTAGGGGCGAACTATTGTTGCCAACCATAGCATCGTAGTGCGTAAAAATACAAACCCGTGTTTAATATATACTCCAAAATTCAATTATGTGAGATTTGACCCCACACAATTTTTTTAAAAAGGCTGCATTGTTCTTATAACAGGATATGAATCAAGAACATGTTATTTGTATTCACTCCAAATTTCATCCAGATCAAAGCATTGTTGTGGATGTTGCAGACTTTTGGCCACATTTTCCGATTTCCGCCCATAGTGTGGCGAACATTTGCAATTATTTAGGAATTTGAATATAAAGGGTTCTTCAACAGCTATGTCCGAACTTTGACGGCATACAGCTGTGACATTTCAGGAGACGACGCCATCACATTGACCTTTGTGCTCTGTCATCGGCACGATTTCTCAATGGGGCACAGTTGATATAAAAGGGTTCTTCAATTTCACTAAAAGACAAAATTACTGAAAGTCGTAGATTGCCAAACTCGTCCTGCATTCGCTGATTAGGTTCTGGATCATTTTGAAATGGATCCAAATTTTGGCAAAAAAATCATTCTTAGTGACGAAACACTTTTCTGGTTAAATGGTAATCAATCCTTGTATGGACCTGGCACCTGCCGAAACGAAAAAGACTATCAATGACGAAGGGGACATGATACCTTATTGTTTTGTCTCAATGGGATCACATGCGGTTACAACTAGATGGCGCAACCATGGTGTTAGTATAGGAAAAGTTACCAGAAAGCGTGCTGTCAATTCTACCACCAAAAATAGCAATATCGGACTAATACAACCTGTGTTATTATAAATTCGTGTTATTTTTTAATGCGCAAGGTCATAACCCTTAAAATAAAAAATATTAATTGAAGTATACCAGGCTAAACTACAAAATCTTAAATTCTACGTTCAATAATCTAACGTTTTTGTGGCGAAAATATACAAATATTTTCTTTCATAAAGTAGCGATAATTTGACTCCTACAATTGTTTTTATTCATTCCTCCACTTTGTCATTCTGTGTGTAACACCTTGAAATATACATCGGAGACTCCATAAAGTATATATATTCTGGGCCTTGCAATTACAGTTGGCCTATGTCTATCGGATATCATTGAAATGTAGGCAGCTGTATTAAAAAACTACAGCCATTGAAATTTTGTTAATCATACTTTCATACCCTCCACCATAACATGGTGGCTGTTGTTTTAGCTTTTCATTTGCTACACATCCACATATTCATCGGAGGTCTTATAAAATTTATATATTTTGAGTTATGTAAATAGGTTGATTAACGATTAAGTAAATTTCAGTAGGTTAATCCGACAATTATATACATACTCTCAGAACATGGTAGTTTGGTCTATAATTTAACCATGAATCGTCTTACAAACGAACAACGGTTGCAAATTATTGAATTTTATTATCAAAATGTGTGCTCTGTTAAAAAGTTCATCGCTCGCTTCTTCTGTTCAGCGACGAAGCTCATTGTTGGCTTAATGGGTGCGTAAATGGGCAGAATTGTCGATTTTTGAGTGAATATCAGCCAGAAGCATTGGAAGAGCTACCAATGCATCCAGAAAAAGTCACAGTTTGGTGCGGTTTATTCACGTAACTGTGAATGGTGAGCGCCACCGTGAGATGATATCCAACTTTTTTGACGAAAAAATCATTCTTAGTGACGAAACACTTTTCTGATAAAATGGTAATCAATCCATGTATGGATTGATTCGGCACCTGCCGAAACGAAAATAACTATCAATGACGAAGGGGACGTGATACCTTATTGTTTTGTCTCAATGAGATCACATGTGGTTACAACTAGACGATGTTAGTATAGGAATAGTTACCAGAAAGCGTGCTGTCAATTCTACCACCAAAAATAGCAATATCGGACTAATACAACCTGTGTTATTATAAATTCGTGTTTATTTTTATTTTTTAATGCGCAAGGTCATAACCCTTAAAATAAAAAATATTAATTGAAGTATACCAGGCTAAACTACAAAATCTTAAATTCTACGTTCAATAATCTAACGTTTTTGTGGCGAAAATATACAAATATTTTCTTTCATAAAGTAGCGATAATTTGACTCCTACAATTGTTTTTATTCATTCCTCCACTTTGTCATTCTGTGTGTAACACCTTGAAATATACATCGGAGACTCCATAAAGTATATATATTCTGGGTCGTGGTAAAATTCTAAGATGATCTATCAGTCCATATTTTTGTTGAAAGCATCCTAGCCGCCGAAAAATTATAAAGTCGAATAATTATAAAATGCTGGAGCCGGAGTCGAGCAATTTTGCCGAATAAGAAATTCACTTTATTAATTTGCAATACAATAATCTACTTAATACAACCACTTTCTTTCTATTTGTTCACATTTCATACGCATATAATCTTTGGTTTACTCACATAAAACGATAAACAAAGCAGCTAAAGATGATTTGGTTCATGCGGACGACGAGTTGATTTGGTAACTTAGGGTAACAGTGGATTACATTATATTTTTTATTTATAATTAAATTTCTGAAGATCTTCTTCAAAGGGGATCAAAATATTCTATAAAAACAAATATATATAAAAAAAAACTGACATGGACCTAAATTATTAAATAATCAAATATTCATATATATTCGAATGAAGTTCGAATAAATAATCCGTTGTCAATCTCATTTAAAAAATGAGTTCGAAATAAAATCTGCAAAAACACCTCCAAAATTATATACAGGTATGCCAGCAGCTACATATAAATTAATCGAATCCGAAATTCAAAAGAAGTTGAAAAACAAATTTAAATTCTTGTCACTTAACTGAGAATAATATCAAAAGTTAGAGATAGATAAATTATGTTAAAATCTGTGGAAAAAATTAAAAAAAAAATTACAAAAAATACAGAAATTATCAATAAAATCTATTTTTTGTTAGTTATTTATTATTCATTATTGTAAAATTTCCATTATTCGAACACATGCTTCGAAAAATATTTGATAACATGTTAATATCCCAAAACATTTCCACAAGTGAATGCGAACAAATATATTCTCCCACAAAATTTTACACTTTTTCGAGTGCTCTCTTTTTACGATGCTCCTCAACACGATTAAAGTCTACTATCAATTATCCGCATTAACGAGTTTATACTGTAACTTATTTCACACCAACGCCATTAAGAACGTATAAGTAATATTAATTATTTCACAAAAATACTCATTCGCCGCAATCACCATGACATATTTCCTCCATTTCTATGCACCCGTTTTTTGTTGTTAACAAAGATGAGATGAGGAAGAAGGAGAGGGAGAGTGAAAACACAATACCAAAATAAATTGAATTGCATTTCTTCTTAACAATTTTATTATATTGACCTGAAATGTACATGCTCGTATACTCTAAACCCTATCAGCGTTTGACGGAAGTAATTATTTTTTCTCACCTCAATGCAATATGTCGGTCGGACGGTCGGTATTTGGTAGTTGGACCCGCGTGCCATCACCTCACACACACACACCTTGCAGGACCCGATGATGAACAACGTGAACACAGACACACTAGTGCTCACCGAGAATTCCTCGGATATGCACGTATCAAAATGCAATGGTGGGCTCTGAGTGAAAAAACAACTAACCCGAGAATGAGAATGAGAAAGAGAAAGAGAGACAACGAATATATGTAGGTGCATGTGACACAGGACACCATCAAATGAATTGTCATGCAACAAAGGATCAGCGATGCCTGTGCCGGTGCCTGCGCCTTGACTGGAACGCATTGTATGTACCAGTACCAGTGCCACTGTTACCGCCGTCACCACACTACAACAACCACACAATAAACAGTCGAATTGTACGTATCCGTATTATAGTCATAGTGCAAAAGCCACAACAATTTCATAGATTTCCGAATGATTGTAGCAGTGGTCCTCGTGCGGCAGTGCCACCGGTGGCTAACGGAGTGGCGTTAGCTAAAATCACATTCGGCATGGACGAGTGAATGTTTAAATGAATACGTCCAAATAGTATGGAAAGTCAGTTAGTGGTTGTTGTCAGAGTCAAAGATGAAACGGTGACAATTTCACATTGAGGGATGGGATTTAAAGAAGGTTCGGCAGAAGGGGGCCTTGCAATTACAGTTGGCCTATGTCTATCGGATATCATTGAAATGTAGGCAGCTGTATTAAAAAACTACAGCCATTGCAATTTTGTTAATCATAATTGCATACCCTCCAACATAACATGTTGGCTGTTGTTTTAGCTTCTCATTTGCTACACATCCACATATTCATCGGAGGTCTTATAAGAGGTCTTGAGTTATGTAAATAGGTATAGATTATCGATTAAGTAAATTTCAGTAGGTTAATCAGACTATTATATACACACTCTCAGTACATGGTAGTTATAAAGACCATAATTTTGGAGGATCGTGACACATGGGTCCAGCTTCCACATTTATAAAGCAATTGTAAAAACATGATCAAATTTCCAGTCATAATGGATGTTATAAAAGATTTAATTCTACCTAGGATAGGGAAAGCTGAAAGGTACTACAAGGGCAGAACTATTTTATAGGTTTGAAGTGAATATAAAAACATTCAATTTGTAACTGATTTAGACTATATTAGATACACATAAACCTTGTGTCAATTTCTGTGGGACATTTATACGTCCCATTAAAATTTTAAATTAGAATCTGCTATAAAAAAGGACTGATTATTTTTTCAAATTTCTGGATTTATTGGAAAGGTTGAACTTTGTTATTTAATAATTGAACACAATATATAAAACATATGACCATCACGAGTAGCTCGGCAACATCCGATCAACCAAATTCATTTCAGTACAGCCCAAAATCCACCCCAAACAGTGACTCGTTGTGAATGCATGGCTTCTCAATAGTGGCGTGTGGGTTCTCTGCGCCCCATATGCGGCAATTTTGCTTATTGACATAGCCACCGAGATGAAAATGAGCATCAGGGAGACGGAACTGAAGGCCGATCTCTTCTCGGAAAATTTCCTCGTAAATTTCTTACAATTTGCTTTAAACACTCACACTTTGGAAGTAAGTTTTTAATATTTCCCAATTTTGTTCGAGCGTATAGCGTCCCATTTTGCAAATGACAAACATAAATCTGAAAATAAAAATTAATGTTATTCTATCTTTCAAAGTCAAAGTAATTGCTAGTTCAAATTTAAAATTAAATGGCCCACCGTATAGAAGGGATGTGGCACAATCCACCATGTTTAGTATACCAAAGGTGATTATAATACAAGTATCCCTATTAATATTATAAAACCTTAGTGTAAGTCTGTCTGTCTGTCTGTTTGTTTGTTCCGCAATCATGTGTAAACGGCTGAACCGATGTTGTTGAAATTTTCAGTACAGATAGACGCAGGTCTGGAAGGAACTATAGGCTATAGAATTTTTAAAAATTTGCTCTGTGAGCGGAGGCGGTGCGGCAATAGTGTTTTTGAGAGCTAGAAGGCTGAAAATTGGTACATATATATTACTGACCACGAGAATGATAAATATGATGCCGAAATTTGGATTTTCATTTTGTGGACGGAGTGGCGTGGCAAAAGTGTTTTTGAGAGCTGGAAGGGTGAAAATTGGTACATATATATTATTGACCACGAGAAAGATAAATATGAATCCGAAATTTGGATTTTCATTTCGTGGGATTTGGGGCGTGGCAAAAGAGTTTTTGAGAGCTAGAAGGCTGAAAATTGGTACATATATATTACTGGCCACGAGAAAGATAAATATGATGCCGAAATTTGGATTTTCGTTTTGTGGGCAGAGTGGGCGTGGCAAAAGCGTTTTTGAGAGCTAGAAGACTGAAAATTGAATTTTCGTTTCGCGGGTGGTTGGGGCGTGGCAATTGTTTTTGAGAGGTAGTAGGCTGAAAATTGGTATATATATTACTGACCACGATAAAGATCAATTTGATGCCGGAATTTGGATTTTCGTTTCGTGGGTGGTGGGGGCGTGGCAAAAGATTTTTTTAGTAAATATACAGACCACGATAATATCAATGTGATAAGATCAATATGAAATCTGATTTTAATTTTACCATTTGTTTTTTGCCTGGCGAAGCGGGCGGGTTTACGCTAGTGTATGTATATTTTCCTGTTTTAGAGCAAAGCAAATCATTTAATTTTTAATTTGAAATTGATAAATTCTAATCGGTATCTTCACTATATAATTCTCGAATTTCTTTAATTTTCAGGTATTCTCCAGTCATTTGGTAAGGACTTCTGAAAGGTAGGTTACATTCAAAATTAACTTTTTGCTAATTAAAATTCCTCTGTGATTTTTTCCTACTGATTTATCCAATAACCGCAGAGCCTTATCTATATCCTCGATGCAACCGGTCATTATATAATTTTTTGTGCCTCTTTCCCAAAAGTACACATTTTGAACAAGTAAGGAAAGGCTAAAGTCGGGCGGGCCGACTATATGACACACTCCACTTTCTGTCCGAATACAATTCAACTCGGCAAAAAAGTGAAAACGGGAAGAATTTTTGTATGTTTCCTAATCATAGGCTAATATGACCTAGTCCAATTTTTCAAATCAAAAAGAATATTTTTATCGGGCCTATATCCAAACATGGAATAAAGAGACTAACTTTCAAACTAAGTTCTTCCAGTTCAAATATAATGTATTATGCTCAGTTCGAAGAAATTCGGTGAAAATTCGTGGTTTCTGGGGCGGAAAAAGTCTATCTGGGAGCGAAATTTGTATTGGAGCTATATGTAAATCTGAACCGATGTATATGTAAATCTGTTTCTAGTGAAAATATAAGATATTTTGAAAGATTTTAAGAAGATCTGTTAAAATATGTGGTTTGTATAGCGGAAAAAATCAAATCGGGAGCGAAATTTGAATGGGAGCTATATATAAATCTGAACCGATCTGACCCATTTCACCATAGGTGTTCCTAGTTTAAATATAAGATGTTTTGCCAAATCTGAAGACAATCCGATGCAATATGTGGTTTCTAGAGCGGAAAAGTCAAATCGGGAGCGAAATTTGTATGGGAGCTATATGTAAATCTGTACCGATCTAACACGTTTTCACCACAGGTGTTTATAGTTGAAACATAGGATGTTTTGCCAATTTTAAAGAAAATCTGTTAAAATATGTGGTATCTAGAGTGAAAAGAGTCAAATCGGGAGTGAAATTCGTATGGGGGCTATATCTAAATCTGAACCGATTTTCTTCAAATTAAATAGCGTTCGTCATTGTCCCGAAAAACTTCGCCGTGCCAAGTTTCATTTGGTTCTGTCTAAAATTGCGACCTGTATCGAGATTACAAGAATAGATGGACGGACAGACAGACAGACAGACGGATATTGCTAAATCGATCCAAAAAGTGATTCTAAGTCGATCGGTATAATTAACAATGGGTCTATCTCCCTTCCTTTTGGGTGTTACAAACAAATGCACAAAGACATAATACTCTCGTGGAGTGTATAAAAATCACTATATAAAAATCACTATCACATGTGTTCTCGCTTCTCCCCTAAAAGTGTGTACTTTATTTGGTACCACGTTTATCCTTTTCGTCCCGCATTCTCCTTATAACTAAATATTTATGTTCCGCGTTTACGTAAGTAAAGGATTGTACATCATTTGTATCCCTTTGTCCCGCGCAGTACAAATTTCGAAAAATCTAGTTTTACTGAACTTCTACGTGGTCAGAGGAATTTGCATACCAAAATTCATGATTCTAGCTGCCATACTTTAGTTGGTGCCGTTTTTATCCGTTTTTGTCCAGCTCGCCCCTTAAAAGTGCAAAAATGCATTTATATTGCGGCGAGAGGAATTTATGTACCAAATTTCACGCTAGCTATAATACTTTAATTGGTACCTTTTTAATTCCTTTTTATCCCGCTCGCTCCTTAAAACTGCAAAGTCCAAAAACATCAATTTATTGTCGGAAGGATGTGCACGCCGAATTTCACGATGCTTCAATACTTCAGTTGGTACCATTTTTATCCCTTTTTGTCCCGAAATTTCGAAAAATGCAATTTTACTGCGCTTCTACATGGCTAGAGGAATTTATATATCAATTTTCACTATTCTGCAATAATTTAGTTGGTACCAATTTTATCCCTTTTTGTGCCGCTCACCTTTAAAGTACAAAAATGCATTTATATTGCGCTTCTATGTGGTGAGAGGAATTTACATACCAAATTTCACGATTCTAGCTGTAATACTTCAGTTGGTACCATTGTTATCCCTTTTTGTCCCGCTCGCCCCTTAAAAGTACAAATTTCGAAAAATCCATTTATGTTGCAAGTCTACGTTGTCAGAGAAATGTAAATATCGATTTCCACGAATATAGCTACATTACTTAAATTTGTACCAAGGGATAACCTTTTTGACTCTTTCCTGACTTAAAAGTACAAATTTCGAAATTTGTAGCGGGTCTGCATGGCAAGGCTCACATCTATTTTCATGTTTCTAGCTACCGCCGCTTAGTCAGGACGAAGGTTCGATGTTTATTCCTATTTGCCCCATTTTACCTCCTTAAAGTACGATTTTCGTAAAACCCTTTTGGAACTACCCATGACGTTTGGTCTGGGCGCTAGTCAATGATAAATCAGTCAGTAACGCAACTCTTTAATATATATAGATAAGCTCACTACAGAATATTTGGGAACTATAATGATCCTCTATGATTGCCATGGTATCTGTCGAATTCCTTCCAACGTGACTTGGAATTGTTTCGAAATGATGTAGACATTTTTGTGTTCCTATTTTGTGTTTTTATCACTTAAAACCAAAGACGACGGACAGACATGGATAGATCATCTTAGAATTGTGTGATCATCTCAATCTGTACTTCGCCCAACAATGTTTCGATGGAGGCCCTAAAATATAGTTCGCCACCCCGAAGCCGTAACCTGCGACTATCCGATTCAGGCGAATACCGGAGCAATGAAATCCATTATTTCCAGCCGCAGTTTGAAATTGAAAATAGAATTTAATGCAGAGGTTTACTCGTTCCAGTGTTGTCCCTCTCTCTCTTTCTACCTCTACCTCTATTTCTAATCTAGTTTTTTTGTTATTTTATTTGCTTTTGTTGTTCAGTGAATATAGGTACATTAAAAAAGAGGAAAAATAAATGCAGCTTTCAAATAGCAAAGTTTATTTTAAGTGTTTCCATTAAAAACAAACACCCGCAACCCCTTTCTTACTAACACACAACACACATACAAATAAATATAGATAGATAGATACATAACATCCGACCACAGTCGATTTTTATATCGCCCAGTTTTTTATTTAGATTTAAAATTAAGAAGAGAAGAAAAGGAAAACTAGACAACAATTGCAGTAAAGTCACCCAAGACAACACCGAGGTTAAAGAAGAGCCTGGATAAACCATGAGACCATTAAAACCATGGAATTAAAGAAGGAGAAGAAGAATGTGTTTGTAAAGAAAAAATCGTCCTTAAACATAAAAAATATTAAAATCAAAATTATGTTTTTAGGTCCCAGTTTTAGCACACATTTCTGCACTCCCCTTTTTCTCGCTTCGTCTTTTTTGTTGGTGTATTAAAAACACATAAAAAATAAATTATGTTTATTTTCACGAAAAAAATATGTGTGTATACAGACAGACACACTCTCGTATATGTCTATTCGTATATCCTTTATCTTAAGACACTCACTTTATCGCTGTGGAAAGGGTCACAGTGGAATAGGAAGAGCTCTCGAAGTTGTCGAATCATGTAGCAAAAAAAATATTGTCATATCCTTTAAATGTTCCTACATTTTATAGTACAAACATTCTCGCTGAAGGCCTTTAAATTCGAGACACGTGTGCTATAAACTGGGACGCACTTCAGTAGCTTATCATCCCAAGGGAAACTAAACTCTTTCATGGTAACTTCCAAAGTATTTCGCCACTAGTTAAACAGGTTTTTGATCGAAACAGTTTTGAAACCCCTTCGAAAATTGCTTTCTATCCTTCACTATATATCGGTGTTTTATAAGATAGCGGATTATTCAGCTCGGGTCAGTAATTAATTTGCCAATTTTAAGTTGACATTGTAGTAATATCCTGTTTATACCATCCCATTTAGCATTTGAACAAATTTCGAAAAATTTGATATAGAGTTATTCCAAAATTTAAGCAAAGATTTGAAATATCTGACCCGAATTTAAGAAAACCTATTTTAACTGTTTGAGGGAATGGCCATATATATAGATATTCAATTCAACAGTAAGTCATTGGGAAATGTTACGTGCAAGATGAAATGTGCATCGCAAATAATGAAGTCAGAAATGATTTACTTTCTTCCATTAAATTTTAAATCGCAATTAATCTCCGAGTGTTTAATTTGCATTAACATTTCGATAACAAGATCGATGTCCAAAAAATATTAATGTTAATAATTTAATTTCACATATCGAGTGCTTATATTCATAAGTGGCTATAAACCTTTTTTTCGAAAATGATTTTTTGATGCCAAACTATTCTCAGATTTGGATGTCATCTGTCTTATAAATTTGGAGAAGAAATTTTTTTCTATAGCAGCATATAACAGAAGGTTCTAATTCGCTACAACGATTTTGTTTAAAGCATTTTTCTAGATTTAGGGCATATCGTTCTATCAAATTTCATCATTACGTGGTTAACAGCATTTTGGTTCCCAAGTTATCAGGCTAAAATAGGATAAATAGTTGCTGTTAAGACAAAAAAAGTGAAAAGTATCATTAGAAAAACCCGCGTAACTTTTTATTATATTGAGAATACCAAAATATTTGTTTGGCATGTGATTGCTGACTTCATGGAGAATATTTGTGTTAGAAAAGTTACAGAATCTTGGAAGGACAAAGTTAAAATATAAGCAATTGCAACCGCGAATATTGGATTTTTTAACAATTGCAGCGATTTTCGCTTGTAACATATCGAGCCCTTAGCGCGGAATGATCGCAAGCGCCAAAACACACATTTTACAGGAGAAGGTTTTTATTAATTATTTTGAAATATTTGCATAAAATGAAATATGTTTTAATGCAAAATGTTTTAATTCGGCCGTACACAACGAATTATTATTAAAAATTTATCTTTTTTTACATCATACGGTACTTTTGGCGCTTGCGATACAAATATTGTACTTGCGGCTACAAATACTGAAAAAACTATGGCGCTTACGATATAAGTTTTTTCGATTAAACCTCTACATTTTAGTAAAAACACACTTTTTATTATAAAAAAATATTAAAACAACATAATAAAATATATAACACTACTTTTATAAAGGGAAAATGAACAGTAAAGTAATTCAAATCGTTAATAAACAACTATTTTAGACACATTTGAATTCCTATGATTAATAGTTAAATTTCATGTAAAAGTTTTTAGGTAATATCGATATTGATTTTTTTTGAGCGAATAAATAAATTAATATTCATTTCATCCAGCCTACTATCTGCAAAATATCCATATTTAAATTTTCAAAATGTGCCGATTTCAAACAATTAAATTTTATTATAATGTTTGGCGGTAGAACTGTGATTTCCAGTCCTTAAAATCTAAATGATTTAGTAAAATACTTCGGTATCGTGCGGGAATTTGTAATTACTGTCGGCCACTCAGAAGGCGCCCAAATTATTCTTCCTTTACAAAATGATTCAATTGTAGAGTGTATAGAATCAACTGGCATCATAGTATGACCGGGAAGTAAACATGTTATGTTAACGTTCTTAACGAAAACTGTAGTTTTATACTCTCCATCTCCAGGATGGGGGTATACTAATTTTGTCATTCCGTTTGTAACACCTTGAAATATCGTCCTGAGATCCTATAAAGTATATATATTCTTGATCGTCATAAAATTCTAAGATCTGGCCATGTCTGTTGAAAGCACGCTAGCATCTAAACGAAAGGAGCTAGGACGTCCAAAATTTCCAATATAGTCGTAGATCGGTTGGGCGAAATCGGTCCAATGGGAAAATTTTTTCCCTCACAAGGACTAAAAATACCCATAAAAACCCTAATAATAGAGTATTTAAGTACATTTTTTCAATATGTATGCTTGTACTTACTTGATATTGAGTATGCGCATTCCCCATATAACAAAAACGTGTACCCTAAAGTGATTCTTATTTGTGTGGGGCAAAAAGGGAGAAAAATTGTACCTATCAAACGACTATTGCGACCCTAATTGCGTAGACACATAAAATAAAGAGATTTTACAAAGTCGTAATCTTAAGGGGGTAAAATACTTAAAGAGGGATAAAAATGGTACCAACCAAATGGCCTATGCTAGAATCATGGAATTTGGTGTATAAAATGTTCTTACTGCATAGACACCCAAAATAAAAAGATTTTTCAAAATTTGAACTTTTTACTTTTACGTCAAAAATTGGTTGAATCATAATAATGGATTTCCATAATTTGTACATTTGGAATTAAAATATAATGGAAATACAACCAACTGTAGCATCTACTATCATTATTTATGGTATGTAAACTTGTTTGATAATATAAATATAACAATATTAATTTTTTAATTGACTTGAAGTATTATTTCGTTATATATTGTAAACTTATTAATAGCCTTGCCTAATAAGCGTGGTTTGAAATAATAAAAATATTATATTTATTTATAAAATTATTTTTTTCTATATTTTTATTTGTTTTGGTTTGGCTATATTAAAAAAATTATATTTCCGTGTAATATTACTGCACTTCTACAAAAATCGAAAGCCTCTGTGGAATGCAATCCATGGTTCGGCCGGGCCGAACTTAACGCCATTTTTACTTGTTTACTCTTTAACTCTATTGTGGGCAATATGCCCATTTATATTTCTTTGTCAAATTTGCCACTATTTGAATTAAATAAATGTTAACGTTTACCCACAATAATAGGGAAATGATACCAAAACCATGTATATAGTATTTGGCTTAATATACGAATATTCCAAGAATTATATTAAATTATTGTATATAAGGCACAAATCATACAAAAGGCTTTGTGTTCTCCAAAAAAGACAATAATGTAGAGCTACTTTCAGTTCTTGTGGATAAACTTTGTTCTTCTGGATCGATAAAAAAATATATAAAACAACTTCGAACCTCTTAGCTTAGTTCGTATGGCCGAGGGTATAAAAATACACTTATTATTGCATCAATATATTGATAGTCCTATCTAATACATTTATAAATATATCTTACATTATATGACAGTTTTTGCCTAAATTCATAAACTGTCGCTTACGATAAAATTGCTTTCTTAGAAAATGTGAGCAGCGACTTGCGATAAAATCTTAGCCCCATTTTTTATATAAACGTTAACAATTTTGACATTTTGACAATTTTTATTTATGTATCAGTCCATAAAATTTTAAATTCAACAATAAAAAATATTTTCAGAAAATGTCGCTTACGATAATTCCGCGCTAAGCGCTCGATATGTTACATTGGTTCTTAAAATAAAAATTCAGCCGAATCCGTTGGCTAGATCGCGAGAAAATTAAGAAACAAAAGTGTCTTGCATGAAAATCATCTTAGCCATATTTGCCGCGAAAATAAAAATATTCCAAAAATATCCAATTTGTATTCTTTGTTTTCCGTGCCCTATCGCAATATCCACTTTTTGTAAACAAAATTGGAAAAAGGGATAAAAATGGTATCAATCTGACGGATGAAGCTGGAATCTTTAAATTCGGTGTATACATCCCAGAAAATGCACTTTCTTTACAACAACGTGCAAAAGTGGCTATGAAACATAAAACCGCGAATAATAGAAAATTTCGAAAAAAATTTAATCGTAGCAATTAGCAATCCTCTTTAGATTAAACTGTAGAAGAATGATTCATAATTACTCTTAAAATTAAGGAGAAAATAAGTTTTTTCGTTCTCCTGAAAAGTTGTGTTTTTATACCCTACACCACAGGGTATAATGTCTTTGTGCATTTGTTTGTAACACCTAAAAGGAAACGAGATCGACCCATCGTTTATTATACCGATCGACTTAGAATCACTTTTTGAGTCGATTTAGCGATGTCCGTCCGTCCGTCTGTCCATCTATTCTTGTAATCAAAGTCCAGGTCGCAATTGTTATTAGAACTAAATGAAACTTTGCACAACGAAATTTCATGGGATAAGGGACGAACGCTATTTAATTTGAAGCAAATCGGTTCAGATTTAGATGCTTCCGATTTTACTTTTCCGCTCCAGAAACCACATATTTAAACAGATTTTCTTCAAATTTAGCAAAACGTCATATATATTAAGTAGAAATAGCTCTTGTAAAAATAGGCCAGATCGGTTCAGATTTATATATAGCTCCCATACAAATGTCTCCTATGATTTTACTCTTTCCGCTCTAGAAACCACATATTTTAGCAAATTTTCTTCAAATTTGGCAAAACTACTTATATTTCAACTGGAAACAACTCTGGTAAAAATGGGCCAGATCGGTTTAGATATATATAGCTCCAATACAAATTTCGCCACTGAATTGATTATTTCCGCTATAGAAACCACATATTTCAACAGATTTTTTTCAAATTTAGCTCTGGTAAAAATAGGCCAGATCGGTTCAGATTTATATATAGCTCCCATACAAATGTCTCCTATGATTTGACTCTTTCCGCTCTAGAAACCACATATTTTAGCAGATTTTCTTCAAATTTAGCTAAACTACTTATATTTCAACTAGAAACAACTCTGGTAAAAATGGGCCAGATCGGTCCAGATATATATAGCTCCAATATAAATTTCGCCACTGAATTTATTATGTCCGCTCTAGAAATAGCATATTCGAACAGATTTGCTTAAAATTTGGCAAACCAGCTCATATTTCTATGGCGAAAGTGGGTCACATCGGCTCAGATTTAGATATAGCTCCCATACAAATGTCTCATACGATTTGACTCTTTCCTCTATAAAAACCACAGATTTACATAAAATTTGGGAAAGCGTCTTATATTTCAGAAAACCTATACTAAAAATGTGTTAGATCGGTTCAGATTTTTATATAGCTCCCATTCAAAGTTTGTCTTCAAGTTTTCTTACAAATACAGATAAAAGTATGAAATTTGTAGTAGATATATAACAGTTTCAAATGTAACGATCTTCTTATACCCTACATCACAGGGTATATTGACTAGGGTATCATATAGTCGGCCACGCCCGACTTTAACCTTCCTTACTTGTTGTTCATAGCCACCTATGAATATAAGCCCTCGATATATTAAAATCTTAGCATAACACATACATTTAAAAATATGTATTATTGACTTATTGAGTTATTATTTATTTTTATTTAATATAAATGTTATTATGTAGTTTTTTAAATCATAATAAAATATTATTTTTTGATACAATCTTCTTAATTTTTAGATAGTGACTGGATTATTGGTGCACTATTTCGGTTTAGACCATTTATGTACTTACAGTTCAGATTTAAAAGTAAATTTAATTTGTTTGATATGTAACGTATAAAAACAAAACATATATAATATAAACAAAATCGACTTATAGTTTTAAATTTCAAAATACCATTACAATTACACGGTGGATCAGAAAAAATAACTTGGCTGAAATTCTAAAATTAAATTGACTTATTTTGGACATATGACCAACATACGTAAACTTTCAAAATGCCGAAACACGTGTATTCTTTTTTACCACATTTATCAGAATCCGTTGCAAGAACCTTTTATGTTTTCTAAAAAGTTTAATTTTGTTCCAGAGTGTTATTTATTCTGTGAACAAAATTATACTGAGTATTTCCGAAAATGCAACCACAGTGGAAATTTAAAATTGCACATTAAAAAAGTACACTTAATATAAAGTTACACATTCATTAATACTAAATAATCATTTTGTGTTTAAATTTTACATACTATTAAATGCAGTATTATCAACATCACATTGTTTAATATTATACTTTTAAACATTGAATGTTTAATTCTAAATTACACATCTGATGTTCAAATAATTTTTTTACATTTATACAAAAAAGAATCAATTTTACTTGTTTGATCAAAAATTCGAATATAAAGGTAGGCAACTAGTTGCTAGTGGTAGCGAAATTACTATACTGTATACAACGAAATTTATGTTTCTATCTATTGCCGTTTGATTCGTCCCATTTCTCAGCTTAAAAATACGAGACTAATGTACATGCCAAATATGAAGTTAATACATTTCAGAAATTTATAAAAATGCACTTAAGTACTCTAAATATAAAAGGTTACGGGAGCATTTTCGGTCCTTGTTCGAGAAAAAAATTTCCCTCTGTAGGTCTGGAAGGTCTAACTAAAAAATATTTGTTCTAATCCGTTCAGCATCACCCACATCGTTGATGGAATGAGCAATATACATTGGGTGGGCTAAAAAACAAAAGTACTGATTATTTATTGACTACAAAGACTGGCCCTCATACGACCAACCCAATTTTTCATCTTCGATTTCATGTTCAAATGCTTCAGTTGTCTCTGGATGGTTTGTGTAACATGGCTCCCACAGAAAATAATCCAAAGGGCTCAAAACACAGCTCCGAGGCGGCCAATTGACATTACAATTTCGGCTGATTATTCGATTTTCAAAAACGGTGCGTAAAACATCGGTGGTTGCGTTGGCTGTGTGACATGAAATGTTGTCCATGTCATTCCCTAGAATTTTTGGAAACAAATTTTGGAAATCGATTTTCAAAAACGGTGCGTAAAACATCGGTGGTTGCGTTGGCTGTGTGACATGAAATGTTGTCCATGTCATTCCCTAGAATTTTTGGAAACAAAAATTCGTTGACCATGGCACGGTAACGCTCACCGTTGACCAAATCCACACCAAACATTGACTCGTTGTGGATGCATTTGTGGATGCTTCTCAATAGTTACGTGTTGGTTCTCTGAACCCCATGTGCGGCAATTTTGCTTATTGAACATGAAAAAGAGCTTCATTTGAAATCACGATTTTTCGATAAAATTCTTCATCTCCAGCCAAACAACCTTCAACCCATTGGGCGAACCGAAAACGCATATGCGTCCCATTTTGCAAATGTCAAACATAAACCTGAAAATAAAAATGAATATTATTCTACTTTTCAAAGTCAAAGTAATCGGTAGTTTATGTATAGACATCCAAGATGTGTTTAAGTCTGCTCTTTTAGTATTTTTTAAAAGCATTCCCACATATCGTATTGATGCCAATAGACCTTCTATTGATATCAATACCACATAGAGCCGAAATTAAATTCAATAACTTATAACACAATAAATAACATTCGTTCATGTGGTGAAGATCATTCTTATCTACCCACTGTTAAAGTTGCACTCTACCAAAAAAGTTGTTGTCTTTGACTTCCCACTCTGCCCCAGCAGTCTAATCTCCACCTCAACATTCACTTTCCAACCCAAAAAATAAATATATTTTTAAATGGTTTTTTATGGTTTTCGTCCTCATTGCACAATCTGCATTATGGCGAAAAATAAATTTATACACGTTCGTACATATGTACGAGTGTGTGTGTGTGCGTGTATGTTCGAATATGACTGCATGAAATATGATAATTTCCATCCAACACACTTTGGTTGTGCTACGCCAAACAACCGCCAAAAAGGAGTTGTTTTCCACGCGGGAAAAACACACACTAAAGGACTCCATACAACAAAAACCCAAATCTCTGATATCCTTGACAATGACGATGCGATGCGAGGCGATGTTGGTCTTCATGCTCGCACAGACGCGCGAGTGTGTTAGTGGCAATATCATATTCACATTTTCGACCGACTTTTTTTCGTCCTTTTTTAAGTGTTACGAGGCAATAAATTAAGTCTGTTGCTCTGTGTGTTGGTGCGAGGGAGTTTTTTTCTGAGGGAATGGGGCGGAGCTGCCGTTGTCGAGCATAGCAGCATTCACTTCTTCCGACAGCAGTCAGATTTTTCCGTTATTTGCTATGACATGCTTGGCCTGGCCTCAACCATTATCAGGTTCAGTGATTTTTTGTTCGTCGACGCCGCCGTTGTAGTCTTACTCAAAAAATGAGGTTAATGCGTTCGTTGCGTTCCTTTTAAAGGTGGAATAAATGTATTTTGAATAAGTCTTCTTCTTTGTCGCACATTGTGTAAGGAAGTGTGAAATATGATGTTGCCGTCAGACAATGGCTGGAAGGAAGTTTTCTTTTCAAAATAAATATTTTTATGAGTTCTTTAAATTAAATCGGAAAATTAGATGGATTAGGAGTTCTTAAAATTAAATCGGAAAATTAGGTGAAAGTTAGTTATCAGAGTTATAAAAACGATTTTTCCCCAGCATTCAATGGTTTTTTGTTTTGCTTAACATCGATTAAAACAATTTCAATTGCCATCAAAATCACAAACCTTCTATTATCGACTAGTCTGAAGGGTCATGTTTCTGCATATCAAACATGTATAACAATAACAACAAAAAACCATTTCATCCCATTTCACTTTTGAATGATTGATTTCATTTGAATTTCATGGAGAGGAATTCATGTGCATACGTACGTACATATTCATTCATATACAATAAACTATGTACGGCAATCCCCGAACAATTTCAAACAGTATTTAAAACGCTCCATAAAACTTAATACCGGCAATTTAACAGATTTACACAGGAAAAACAACAACAGCAACGACAACACGTTACCGAATAATCTAAAAAAAGTGCATGAAGTTAAATAAAATATGATCATATTTTTGTATACATTCTCTACTACGTATGTAGTCGTTTGTAGCTGACTCCCATACTCATGGTGATTGACGACTTAACAATACACTACTCCTGTTGGGAACAAAAATCGTAACTATGAATGGGATACGATTCAGAAAATTACACAGTGACACAAAAAAGAATGAAGTAAAACCTTCTGGGAACTAATACAACTTTTCTTGAAATAAAAGAAGCCTTGGAGATCCCTTCACGATCCCAAGACCGTAACCGTCTTCAGTTTATATTGCCATTTTCAGTTAATCATGGAACCGATTAAACGGGTTTTTCTTAATGAGTAAAAACCGTCCCATGCCAATCTCATGTTTTCTTAGTTTAACCTTGATTGGACCGACAGTTAATAAACACAATATTATTTGGAACTAGAGCATATCATCGATTAAATCCTATTTTGGTCCATACACCATTTTTTAGCATTCGAGATAAACTCGTTTGAAGATTGATAACTATTCTTCAAATCTGTGCCGATTCTACGGATATGTTTTTTAGACCACTACTTTGAAGAATAACAAGTAAGAGAACGTCAGTAGGCAAAACCGATTCACTCTCAGAGGGCATATATGCGGAAGTTAGTAGGAATTAAGTTTTACTTAGGTCAGAATAATTTGTGTGGAAGGTACTATAAGGTCGTCGCACATGGTCTGAACTTCCACATTTATCAAGTCAAGTCATGCAGGCAGTAGTATAGTACTTAAAAAAGAATTTAATTTTACCCAGGATAAAGATATTTGCGTGGAAGGTACTAGAGGGGACGTGGCTAGGGTTTGGGGTCCGGGAATTCCCGAATCGTTTTCCCGGGAATTCCCGGAAGAATTTGGACGGGAATTTATTTATTATGTTGATCAATAATTTAATGTGACTATATAAATTGTAATTTTTAGATGTATTTCAAATGCATATATGTATTTACATTACTGACAACAATGAATATTTGTTTATATTATATTACTAAAAACAAAACTTTTTTATGCGAAACCCAGCTAGGAGAATAAAAACTTTTCGTAAGGCTATTTACAGGATCTTTATTGTGAAATAAAAATATCATGTCGACAAAACTATGGCTTACATAATGTAAATTTTCTTGTTTTCCTAGAAGAATCGAGGTGAACTTATTCTTCAAGAACAATTTACTTTACATATGTATGTAGCCAGAAAGAAATGGTCTAAAAATAGGAATACAATAAAAATTGTTCGCCTGGAAACTTTCAAGAGAAATCTAATAGGAATATAAATATATGCTACGGTGTATTTCAATGGCCATTTGTAAGAATTAATGGACTATTACAATATTTTTATTTTTTATGAATTAATAAAATTAATATTAATATTTTATGAGTCTATTGTTTTTACAGTTTAGAATAATAAAATAAAATATTTTGTCTCCAGACGAATGAATATTGTAAATTAAATGTGTCATTAACATTCTCTGTCATATGAGTTATTTGTTTCCTTAATTGTTTTCAATTTTGAATCTAGTGTAAGTGTCAGTCACTTCTGCCTGCGATATAAATGTCCAATCCTGACGATTAGTCTACACCTTTTCAAGTTTATAATGAGAAAATGTAATTTTTAAACAGAATATGTAGGTTCATGATGAGAAATGTAAATTCATAACAGGAAATGTAAATTCATATCAGGAAATGTAAATTCATAATAGGAGCATGATAATTCACAATCAGCACTCTAAATTCGTAATGTGAAATGTTAATTCATATTGAGAAATATAAAATCATAATAAGAACATACAAATTGATAATGAGATATATAAATACAAAATGACAAAATCCAAATTGATAATGAGAAAATATAAATTCTTATTCAGGAATATATATTCATAAAATATAAATTGAAGTGTAAAATTTATAATCGAAGCTATGCATGTACGTTTTTCTATAGATATTTTCGTAGAAACATATATTTTATCAATGTTCTCATTATAAATTTACATTTTCTCAATATGATTTTATATTTTCTCATTATGAATTCATATTTTCTGGATATGAAAACGTATTTTCTGATTATGAATTTGGATTTTATGATTACAAACTTGTATATTTCATTATGAAATGGTATGTTCCTATTATGAATTAATTATTCTCAATATAAATTAACAAGTCTCATTACGAATTTATATATCTTATTATGAATTAACATGTTCCTATTATAAATTTACATTACCCATTGAATTTATATGTTCCTATATGAATTTACATTTCTCAATATAAATTTGTATGTTCCGAATATAATCTTGGAAAGGTGTAGAGTAAAATATTTGTAAAATGAAAAATAATTTGTAAAATATTTTGACAATAACATTCGTTTTTAATTTGTAATATTGGTCATACCTATAAATAAATTACTAATTACTAATACCCGGGAATGAAATTTTTCATTCCCGTTTTCCCGGGAAATGAAAAAAGTCCGGGAAACCCCAAACCCTAGACGTGGCTAAAGCATAAATATTTTTGGGGGTATACTAACTTTGTCATTTCGTTTGTAGCACCTTGAAATATTGACCTAAGGC
The DNA here is from genome assembly GCA_947397865.1 of Polietes domitor. Taxonomy (NCBI): domain Eukaryota; kingdom Metazoa; phylum Arthropoda; class Insecta; order Diptera; family Muscidae; genus Polietes; species Polietes domitor. The sequence continues at coordinate 55,204,303 of OX377620.1, forward strand.
CCTATAAAGTATATAAAGGGTGTTTTTATTGGGGTATAGAACTTTAAGTTGGCATCACTTTTTTAACTGGCGGCCATTTTGTCAGCTGTCAAGTGATTAATATTTAGTTTGGTTTGCCATTTCATCATGAACAGGTTGACAAAAGAACAACGCTTGCAAATCGTGCAAATTTATTTCGAAAGTAATGGTTCAGTTCGCGAAATTCACCGCAAGCTCCGTCCATTTTATGGTCGACATAATCGTCCATCAGAGCAATTAATTCGGTTAACGATGGATCGTTTTCGCACTACGTTTACTCTATGTGATAATACGCATCCGCAGAGACGTCGAACAGTGCGCACCGAAGAAACAATTGCCGCTGTAGAGCAAAGTGTTGAAGAGGACCCGAATGAATCGATTCGCCACCGTGCACAGCAATTGGAGTGGTTGAAAATTGGACATGTAGAATTGGCTATATTCGAGCCAGCCGCGGCGGCCACATGCCCGAAATCATATTTAAACATTAATGGCATAAAATTATCCTTCCAATAAAGCCAAATTGATGGACATTAAAACGATTTTCTTGTGTTTTATTTCAATTCGAAGTTCTATACCTCAATAAAAAAACACCTTATATATTCTTGATCGTCATAAAATTCCACGGCAATATTGCTATTTCCGTTCGCCTGTCCGTCCATATGTTGAAAACATCTAAACGAAAGGAGCTTGGACGTTCAAATTTTTCATAAATTAGCCTTATAGTCGTAGATCGGTTGGGATTGCAACTGGGCGAAAGGGAAATAATTGTACCTTTCAAACGACAACAGCTAGAAGCGCGAAATTCGGTGTTTACATTCCTCTAATTGAGTAGATACATAATATAAAAGTTTTTTTCCAAATTCGTACTTTTAAGGGGTAGAATGGGAATAGAGGGATAAAAATGGTACCAACCAAACGGCTGCACCTAAAATAATAACGAAATTCGGTGTATACATTCCTTTGATTACGTAAACATGTCAAATAAATGGATTTTTTGAAATTCGTACTATTTAAATGGAATGGTAAAATGGAAAAATGGGATTAAAATTGTACCAACCAAATTACCGCGACTAGAGTCATGGAATTCGGAGTATACATTCCTCTGACTGCGTGGACATGAAAAATAAACGATTTTTCCAAATTCGTATTTTCAAGGAATACAATAGGATCAGAGGGATACAAATTGTACCAACTAAACGGTTACAGCTAGAATGATGAAATTCCCTCTAATTGTGAAAATATATATATAGTATAAACGTATTGGTAGCCTTGCCTTATATGCGTGGTTTGAAAAAATAAAAATATTATATTTATTTATGAAATTATTTTTGCAATATTTTTATTTGTTTAAAAAAATTGGCAATTGTAATGTAACTGTAATGATACTGCACTTATACGGATATCGACAGCCTCTGTAGAATGCAATCCATGGTGTTCAAATATAAAATTGCAACTGATTTCGACTATGCGTATGGAAGTTATATCATTTTTATTTTAACCGAAGCTTATGACAATTTGTGTAGGAGGTACCAGAAGGGGTGTGGCAATATCGTCCATATTACAGGTGAATGCAATGTCTATAAAAGCATTCATAAATATTAAATTTTTCAGTATTCCGATCATCCGTATAGAAGTAATAACAGATTTTATTTTACGTAGTTTATGGTACGTTGTGTCGGAGGTACTAGACTTAAAGTGACACTATCCGTATGGTAGTTATATGGATTTTAATTTTACATTAATATATATGGGCTATTGTGTGGGAAGGGGCGTGGCAATGTTGCCCATATTCGAACTTAAAACAAGTTTGGGAAAAATATTATCAAGTTTTAGTTAGAGCAAAAAATTTAGATAGATGTGAGTATGAATGAGATATGCCATCTACGATACTTGTTGGCCAGCTATATATTTATGTATTTATTTTACTTTAGGGTCTTATATTTAAAAAAATGGTAAATTTCTTATCTTAATAAAATAAGAAAATGTTCGAACAATTGGAATTAGTTTTTCTGGATTGGCTGAAATATTTAATTTGTAGTTTCTATTAAAACTGACATCTACAATGAATAGTTTTTGAATTTCCTCATCCGAAATGTTATGCTCTATTTGAAGAAATTCGGTGAAAATACGTGGTATCTGGGGCGGAAAAAGTCAAGCTGGGAGCGAAAGTTGTATGAGAGCTATATATAAATCTGAACCGATCTTGACCCATTTTCACCATGAATGTTTCTAGTTGAAAAATAAGATATTTTGCAAGATTTGAAGAAGATCTGTTAAAATATGTGGTTTATAGAGCCGAAAAACTCAAATTGGGAGCGAAATTTGTTGTATAAATCTGAACCGATCTAACACATTTTCACCACAGGTGTTTCCAGTTGAAATATGAGATGTTTGGACAATTTTGAAGAAAATCTGTTAAAATATGTGGTATATAGAGTGAATTCGTATCTAAATCTGATCCTATATTCTTCAAATTAAATAGCATTCTTTCTTATACCGAAAAAACTTCGTTTTCCAAAGTTTCGTTTGGTTCGGGCAACAATTGGGACCTGTACTTTGATTACAAGAATAGATGGACAGACAAACGGACAGACGGACATTGCTAAATCGATTCAAAAAGTGATTCTAAGTCGATCTGTATAATTAACAATGGGTCTATCTCGCCTCCTTTTGGGTGTTACAAATACACAAAGACTTAATACTCTCGTGGAGTGTATAACAACGAAATTTACAGAACATGTCTCTGAACGACAAAAACGTTTTAGACGATTTATACAGCACTTTTTTGATAATCTAACCAAAATAATCGTCTTCGGCTAATCCGCCTTTTTTTGCCGAAGGCCGATTACCACTTTTTGGCCGAAGCCGATTAATCGGTCGAATACGGTCAAATATTCTAAATATTAAGTTTTATTGGGGTTATTTTCAGTCTTATGAACAAAAAAAATTTCCTGTGGACTGATTCTGCCCACTTTGAATGCCAACCGACCTACAACTATCAGACAAATTCATGTCAAATTTGGAAATCTTAGTTCATATAATTTAGATGCTGCTTTCAACGGACATGGCAAGATCGTCCTAGGATTTTATGACGATCTAGAATATAAAGTATATATATATATAGGGTCCCAGGTCGATATTTCAAGGTGTTAAAAATTTTGCATAAATTACACTTTTTAAACTCATATTTTCCGGACCAAAATTGCATTGTTCGATTTTTTAATTATGACATTATCCAACACACATTTTTAAATGTGTTTTTTAAATAGACGAAATTTTGTAATTTTCCATAATACCCTAGAAGAATGAGAATATTCTGGATGTGAATGAAATTATAGAATTAGGTGATGAATTAGACTTAACAATGCTACAAAATTTATAAACCTAAATATTCTATGCAATGACAATAAAGTTAGAACTTTGACCAATCCCTATCGCTATAGGATATGATATACAAATGCTCAAATCATACTTGACAAAATTTATAACATTTTCCTACAGACCATATATTATATACATCCAAATATATTATAAACCATATTTCTATAAATAATAATTGAAGTCCATTGAATTTGCGATAAAAGAACTGTCAAAGGAATCTGCAACATTCGAAGCGTATGCACCACACAAAATAATAAAAAATAAACATTTTTTTAAATATTTATAAAAATCTGGAATATATGACTCATATGGTGATTCTAAGTCATCGGTTTATCGGTTTAGCTTCATTGTTTCTTGGCATGAAAATGAGTCGTTTTTACGATATATGTTTGTCTATCACTTAGTCACCCCGGCTCAATCCCTTTACACAAAATTAGAACTATATAGGTTCATGTTTTGGTATGCTGTCATACACATTTGCCCCCAATGTACCGCTTTCCGAAAATTGCTTGGCCAAAAATAGATATTATTTTAATAAGGTTCATGACCTATATTATAGGAAAAAAGGAAGTAGGTTGAGCTTTAAAATTTCAATCAAACTTGTTAGCAACTTTAAAATGCTGGCAACAACCTGGCACTATTTATTTTTCGAAAATTCGTTGCTTCAAAAATCGACTTTTTGCAAAATATTGTATTTGGTTACAATCCTTAGAAATAATAGATGTTCTATATAGCTTGTTTCGTTTTTTCGGAATCGTCTTAACTATTTATATCATATACTGAGTTCGAAAAACATTAATCCGAACCCGAGATTTATCAAAGAAAATAGAATAGTAGAGACAACAAATATCGATTTGGTAACTGCTTGGCAAATTACAAAAAGTAGAAATATTTGATTAAAATTTGATTTCACAAGATTCCCGATATAAAATATAAATATAAATGTTTCCAATATCTGCCAAAAACTTCTGTTGCCTAGAGTATCATTCGAACATATTTCAAAATACACTCACATTCGCATATGACCGACCACCCACATACAGTCACAAAAATCCCGTCTCTCCCACCCACCCACACACACGTACATACAACCTGATTGAGTAAGTGCTGTGCTGTGTTGAGTTGTGTTATTGCTGCGCTGCAGCAGGACGACCATTAAACTGATTTGTGCGTTTTTCGAATAATAAATTTTTTCAGATGGCTTTTGGCGTTTGTTTTTTTTTCTTTCTTTCGAAAACAAACCCAACATAACACAGTTAAAATAATACAAAAAACCTTTGATCTCAACAGACATGCATATGTCAGCACGTGTACGAGTATGGTGTAGAGTTTATCTGTGCGATAGTATGTGTGGGTACGTATACACATACAAAGGATTCAACTGGTTGGAATTTAGAGTTAAGGTTGACACAATTGGGTGAGCTTATCAAAATCTAAAAACAATATAGAAAGACCTTCTCGAATAAACAATGTTGAAATACATTTGAAATATTTATTTTAAAATCAAAATAAGAACATACAATTGATGCAACACCATGAGTAGGGGTTTTAAAGTCTTCTGCCCTTGGAATAGCTCGGATATTTGGATCGTATATAAATAGTTAGATAAATATACGGCGCCGACGTTTGAAATATTTGACCATGACCTTTCGTCGAAAAACATCTTCAGAATTCCAAATAATACAAACAAACCACAGAAAAACTGTTTTTATATATCACTTCGAATCCTTAAGATGCCTTTCGACGAAAGACGAAGTATTGATTAATAAATTAAAAAAAAAGAATGACCTCCGTTTCATTCATTTTAATTTAACAAACATTATAATTTGAACTGAGATATTCTCCTGACTCAATACCTTTTACATCTATATTTTATAGAATGCAAGTTTATTTGCAAATGGCATGGTGACATTTATTACTTGACTGCACACTACCACCATCATGATTTCTGCCCTCTGAAAGATTCGTCATTGCATTCTATAAAATATAGATGGAAAATGATCTTGAGCCAGGAGAATATCCCTGTTCAAATCAAATATTGATTACAGACCAAAATAAAGAAAACACGAAAATATATATTACATTTTTTCATATTTTCTTATAATTTTTTATTAAACAAAAAGTTTGATTTGTTTTAAATAATTTTTATTAACAAATAATAGCGTCAGTATAACGCTCCGTAAGTTTCATCATGGAGTTCCAGGTGCTTACTCTGCAATAATTATAAACGTGTCTACAGTAGACAGGATTTTCCTTGACTCCAAAGTAGCCATGAAAATACCCAGGAAAACAGACTTCAAAGAATTCGACCAAAACAAAAACAAATTATGATTTATTTTGTTAATTTATTAACAATGAGGGAATTTATACAAATGCAAGTATATTTCGTTTTAGACAATGATTTCAAATGGATGAAAAAGCAATTCAAATAAGTGGTCTGGAGCATATTAAAATCGGGTTTCAAAAATTCCTCCTTTGTATTTTAAATGATTTTTTTTGAGAAATTATACCCTACACCATTTCGTGGACTAGGGTATTAAAAGTTAGTTTTCCGCCAAATGTTTGTAACACCAAGAAATAATTGAGCTAGACCCATCTTTAAGTATACGGATCGGCTTAGAATCACCTGAACGATTTAACGATGTCTGTTACTTTTTTGGCCAAGAACGATTGGTATTGAAAGATTTGGAGAAAATCGGTTCAGATTTGGATATAGCCTCCATACAAATATCCCTATAATTTAAACTATTACTGCTCTAGAATACACATTTTACATGGGATCATGGGTATATTTGAAATAGAAACAGCTCACGGGAAAGTGGACCACATGGTTCTATGCTTTTATATAGCCAACATACAAATGTACATCCGATTTACAATATTACTTCTCTAAAATGCACATTTTGCATCGGATATTGATCAAATTTTCCACACAATGTCACATTTATACTAGAAACACGTATTTTGAAAGGTCAATATAGGTCAATGTTTTGGTATTGCCCCCCTAAAAATGGGACCCCCGTTTACACTATTATCGCTCTGGAAACCACATCTTACATTGTATCTTGATAAAATTTTGCAGATCATTTTATATTTCAATAAAGAATACCTACTTTGAAAGTGATTTATAAAGGCCCACTTTTTAATGTAGCGCCCTTACAAATGGGCCCGCATTTTAATTATTACCTCTCTAGGAACCACAATTTACATCGGAAGTTTTTTAAATTTTGCAGATTATATTATATATTTCAACTAAGAATACATACTATGAAAGTCAAATATATGGGTCCATATTTTGCTATAGCCATCAAACAAAATTGGGCCCCCATTTTACTTTATTACATCTGTAGAACCCACATCGTGCATTGGATCTCGATATAATTTTGCATATCATGTCATCGCGCATTGGATCTCGATATAATTTTGCATATCATGTCATATTTCAACTAAGAATACCCACTTTAAAAGTGACATATATGGAACCACTTACAATTGGCCCAAATTTAATGTTTACCCCCAAGGACGCAAATTTTACATAGGATTTTTTTTTTAATATTGCAAATTTTATTATGTTTCAGCTAAGAATACATACTATGAAAGTCAAATATATGTATCCATGCTTTGGAATAACCTAAATGGGGCCCCCATTCTACTCTACAGCTCTAGAAACTACGTCTTACATCGGATCATAATATATTTCAACTAGGAATATCTACCGTGAATGAGAAGTATATAGGCACATGTTTTGGGCCAAATATCGGTCCGATTCATCCTATTACTACTGTCTAATTTGTATTTGTCTGCCGGAAAATTGGATCAATTATCTATATATATAAAAGAGTTGCGTTACTGATTGACTTATCATAGACCAGCCCCCAGACCAAACGGCTGAAGCCAGGGTCATGAAATTTTCAGGGTAGTTCCCAAATATGACGTAGACGTCGCACTGTGGTCATTATTTTGAGATAGCGGCCAAAACTCCTTTTGGTTTTTGTTCTCCGATTTTAAAGTTATTAGACTCATATGATAGTAGACAGTAGTAAACCTCGGGTGCCAAAAAATTAGAACTCTATTTTAACTATTTCACTGAGAACAGGGTGGTCCAAAATGGGCTTTTTCAGAATTTAGTAATTATGATATTTTTAGTTAATTTTTAAAGTTGAAATGATCATAACTTTTTTGTTTTTCAAGATTTTTGGACGAAATAAATTTTGTGTTGTAACTTAACTTTATTATTTTTTTTAAAAAAGGTCTAATTTATCGGAAATTTCCTACTTCATAGAGCACAACTCCTGTGAGTCAAGCTGAGTCAAAACACAAATTTACTATTTTGTAGTCCTAACCCTCCCCTACATTCCTATATATACATGTCCATGCATCGGGACTGCACTTTTTGAGCTACAGCAATTTTTCTGACCCAAGGTAAGATATTCGGTACAAATGCACGTCATATTTTTTGAGAAGTTATTTGTATGTGAAAATGGCTATTATGCATATATTTTGATGAAATTTTGTACAAGAGTTCTTATTGACCCAAAAAATAATTCTGTTGAAATTAGGAGAATTTGGCCCATATTTGGACCTAGTCCACATAGAAGGGTGTATCAAAATTTTGACAAAAATGACAATAGAATCTGACAACATTCGCTTTGCTTACAAACCAAATAGAACATTAAATTCAATTTTTACCAACATTAACGACAGAACACAACGAAGAGAACATTAGAAACGAGAATGAAAGAACATAAAATGGACATCACAAAAATGAAAGAGACAACAGCACTGTCACAACTTAGTGCTATCCAGTGCACGAAAACAAACGAAACGATTGACGTACATATCATCCAAAGTCATTATTATTCATTATTGTTTAAACAATGGCTAAATTCAGTTATAGTGTTCTATCTGATATATATTTTGAACGGAAAGATGAAAACAACATTATTTTACATATAATGAATAATCCATTCTTCAAAATATCCGACAAACAAGAAATTAAAATTCATAAGTTAAAAATAAAAAACTTTTTAAATACTTTCAGAAAATGGCACAATCAATGTTCCAGAAACAAGAAATTGTTTTACTCACGCAACCAAGAATGGCTAAGAAACAAACTTATTTTTGAAAAGCCATCAGTAACTACCACGGAAACGGAAATTGTAGTGAAAGATCACGAAGACGCAAGCTTAAACATATCAATGAAGAAGTTTGTTGTAGCATCATAAAGGATTCATTTCTGCATCAAATTCAACCATCGAAAACTAAAAAGAGTAAAATTGCTATCATTGAAAAAATAGTGGAAGCAAGCCCCAGAGGCACAAAAAGGATTTTAGAAAGTATGCCGACACCAACTGAAGAAAATAAATTTACTCCAGAAGAAGCATTTGCACTATTTTTGGATTTGAAAATGACTAAAAACCAATATACAGAATTGCGGAAGCGAACCAATGAAAAAAATTGTGGAATTTTTCCATCATATCGAGATTTAGTTTCTGCAAAAAACTTCAAGTTCAGCAGAAATAAAATTGCAGGATCTTCTTGAACACACTGCAGAACGATTATTAAAGACATTTGATGCTGACTATTTAAAGAAGTTTAAAAATTGCAGCATGACTTTAATTTCTAAATGGGGATGTGATGGGTCCTCTGGCCAGAAACAATACAAACAATGTAATGCGGAAAATTCATCAGATGCCAATTTATTCATGATTTCTTTCGTTCCATTACGTTTAACAAAAACTTATATTGGTTCAGAGCCGTCAACTAGTAGAGCTGCAGAGATAGATGTATGGAAGAATGAAATTCCCTTGTCAACAAAATTTTGTAGACCAATAAAGTTTGCTTACAAAAAAGAAACTAAAGATGTCATAACTGAAGAAGTTGGCAAAATAAGAGATGAAATTAAAGAACTTCAACCAGTGATATTTGAATTTAATGACCAATGCATCGAAGTTAACTTTAAAATGTCACTTACAATGATCGATGGAAAAGTTGCACAAGCTTTAACCGAAACAAAGTCTTCGTCAAGCTGCACCATATGCCAAAAAACATCAAGTCAATTGAGCCAACCACCAACACAAGACGATAGTTTTAATGAAGCATATGAATTTGGAATGTCACCTCTTCATGCTAGAATTCGTTTTATGGAGCATATTCTTAAATTGGGATACGATTTGGAATTTGGCCCGTTAGGCGAAACAGTGAGAAACAACAAAGAAAATTTGGAAAAAAGAAAGCAAAAAAAAAAGATATTCAAGAAAAATACCGTGAGATAGGCCTTATAATTGACCAGCCAAAGCAAGGAGAAGGAAATTCTAATGATGGAAACACAGCAAGGAGATTTTTTTCCGATCCAGAAACTGCAGCTTCTATAACTGGAGTAGATTATGATTTAATACGACGATTCCAAATCATATTAGAAGTTATAGCATGTAGCAAAAAGACAGATGCAAAAAAATTTGGTCAGTATGCTAATGAGACAGCAACCCTTTATAACCAAAAATATTCTTGGAGACATATGCCAACCACAGTTCACAAAATTTTGTTCCATGGGGAACAAATAATTCAGCACAATATGCTTCCAATTGGAGATCTCTCAGAAGAAGCGCAAGAAAAAAGGAACAAAGACTACAGATTCTTTCGCGAGCACAATACAAGAAAAATTTCCAGATATTGTACTAATGAAGATCTTATTAATATTTTGTTGTGCACATCAGACCCATATATGTCCAGTATTCGACAAAAATGGAAATCAACCTCATTAGAGTTAGATGAAGAAGCTAAAAAACTACTGCAAAATGAAAATCAAAGCTATTTGGAAGAAATTTTTACTAATATTGTTTAATTAACACTAGTTTAAAGATTATAATTTGTTTCTAATTTTAGTATAAATTTTTATTAATACATTTAAATAAAATATATGTGCACTTTAAATCAATAGTAAAAGTTTACTTAAAATTTTATCGATGTTGTGTTCTGTATATAATATATCCAAATGGTATTGATATTGTTGGGAATTTCAGTGTTATTTTTCAGTTTAATCCTCACAAGAATTAGCTTTCTTCCACAAAAACCAACCTTTGGCCCCTGTGAATATTGAGACTAAATAAATGTCAGGGGCCAAATGTTGGCATTTTCTGACCAAAATTAAGTTTAGGAATAATAAATAAGTATTGATTGTAAAATACGATTGAAGAAAATAAGAAATTATAAAAAATATACCTTTTTAAAAATGTCAAAATATTCAACTTTTACATGGAAACTCAACAAAAAATTAAAATGCATTTTTAACTCCACATTACTTACGTTCCTATCAGTCGATTTTTACGTTTGAACAGCAAATTGAAGCTTAAAGTCCCTCCTATTGAACAAAACAAATTGCGTAAAAAATACCAATCCGGCCAAAAGTTATACAGTTTTGACCGCTATCTCGCGAAATTGACCACTGTGCGTCGACTAAGAAAGGGTTTTACGAAATTCGTACTTTTAGGGGATAAAATGGCCCAAAAAGGGATAAACATCGAACCTTCGTCCCGACTAAACGGCAGTAGCTATAAACATGACCATGCAGACGAGCTACAAATAGGGATTTTTCGAAATTTGTTCTTTTAAAGGCCGAGCGGGACAAAAAGGGATAAAAATGGTACCAACTAAAGTATTACAGCTAGAATCGTGAAATTTGGTATGTAAATTCCTCTGACCATATAGAAACGAAGTAAAATTGGATTTTTCGAAATGTGTACTTTTAAGGGGCGAGCGGGACAAAAAGGGATAAAAATGGTACCAACTAAAGTATTACAGCTAAAAACGTGAAATTTGGTATGTAAATTCCTCTGACGATACAGAAACGAAATAAAATTGGATTTTTCGAAATTTGTACTTTTAAGGGGCGAGCGGGACAAAAATGGTACCAACTAAAGTATTACAGCTAGAATCGTGAAATTTGGTATGTAAATTCCTCTGACGATATAGAAACGAAGTAAAATTGGATTTTTCGAAATGTGTACTTTTAAGGGGCGAGCGGGACAAAAAGGGATAAAAATAGTACCAACTAAAGTATTACAGCTAAAAACGTGAAATTTGGTATGTAAATTCCTCTGACGATACAGAAACAAAGTAAAATTAGATTTTTTTCGAAATTTTTACTTTTAAGGGGCGAGCGGGACAAAAAGGGATAAAAGTGGTACCAACTAATGTATTACAACTAGAATCGTGAAATTTGGTATGTAAATTCCTCTCACCATATAGAAACGAAGTAAAAATAGATTTTTTCGAAATTTGTATTTTTAGGGGGCGAGAGGGACAAAAAGGGATAAAAATGGTACCAACTAAAGTATTACAGCTAGAATCGTGAAATTTGGTATGTAAATTCCTCTGACCATGTAGAAGCGCAGTATAATTGAATTGTTAGAAATTTGTACTTTTTAGGGGGTAGGCGGGACAAAAAGGCTTCCAATTTAAGAATTGCAGTTATAGTCGGGAAATTTGGAGTGTAAACTGTGTGTAAAGCGCAATCTAAATGGATTTTTTTAAAATTTTCTTATAGGGGGAGAGCAACAAGGGATAAAAGTAGTACCAACTAAAGTATTGGAGCTATAGTCGTGAAATGTGGTGTGTAAGTTCCACTGACAACGAGAAGCGCAAATCTAAACGAATTTTTCTAATTTTGTACTTATAAACAATGAGCGGGATAAAAATAGTACTAAATAAAATATTTCAGCTATAGTCGTGAAATTTCGTGTTTAAATTTCTCTGACAACGTAGACTTGCAACATAACTGGATTTCTCGAAATTTGTACTTTTACGGGACGAAAAGGGATAAAAATGCTGTACAATCATTTAATTACGTATGCGCGGAATATAAGTGGATATTTTTACTTAAAAGGGGGTAAACGGGACAACAAGGAATAAATGTGTTACCAAATAAAGTACATATTTTTAGGGGAAGCAAAAACACATTTTACCTATAGTGATTTTTCAAAATGTTTACTTTTTGGGAAAGAAGTGCTAAAAGTTATAAACTGGCTGGCTGAATCTAGAAACATGAGATCGAGGATATAAATGGTTGTAATATTTTGTTCAAAACTTGGTAGAAAATTATATATACGAAGTAGTTCAGCTAAAATAGTGAATATCGACAAGCACATTCCTTTGACTGTGTGTGAGTGTTAGCTAATAGGAGGTTTCCAAATTACTATTTTAAATTCATCTATATCCAAAAGAAAATTAAATAAATACTATCCAAAAACAGAGACGGATAAAATTAACAAATAAGTGGCTTTTTCGCGTGCGAAGCAGCGGGTACTGCTAGTTTACCATATTTGTTAAATATAACTAAATTTGAATTTATATGAACAGCATGTATAATTTATATGAACTACATAAAATTGCTCCCATGAAACACCTGGGTTTAAAATTTTTAATTGAATTCTTTTGTGTGTGTGTGTTTGGCTATGAATACTGTTATTTTTATTTCCAATATTTTCGAATCATTGGCAATTTTTTATTTAAATGTTTATATTATCATTAAATGTTTTATTAAAATTTCTTTTCAATATTGCTTTTTGTCGATGACATTTACTTTTTCCTATCTTTATTGTTTTTCTGACATAAAACCAACAAAACTTCCTGAAGATGTTCATCACCAAAAATCATGATAAAGTTAATGAGCAGTCAAGTAATAAATATCACCGAGACATTTGTAAATAAATTTTCATTCTATAAAATATAATATGACCATGAGTCAGGACAATATTACGGTTGAAATCAAATACTAAATATTTTTCTCAAGTACTTCAAATATCCACACAAAACCCACTTAATATTTTAAGAAATCTCCCCTGTACTCCACTTTTTTTGACCTTTGGAGCATCATAAAATTCCCCGTGACAAGCCAGATTGTTGTCGAAATTAAAAATAGAAATAATTAAAACAACTTACTTTATGTTGGCTTCCAAAAAATTTGTATGTCCCAGACTAAAGTAAATCTTAGCTTTATTTAATGCAGTGTCCCAAAATATGTCGGCTCTACAACTGTTCATTCGTTAGCAAATTATACGCTACACCGCAGGGTATAATGTCTTTGTGCATTTGTTTGTGACACCCAAAAGGAAGCGAGATCGACCCATCGTTTATTATACCGATCGACTTAGAATCACTTTTTGAATCGATTTAGCCATGTCCGTCTGTCTGTCCTTCTGTCTTTTAATAACGATACAGTCGCAATTATTGTCCGATTCTAACGAAACTTGACACAAACGATTTTTGCACATCGAGGACGGACGCTATTTAATTTGAAGCAAACCGGTTCAGATTTAGATATAGCCCCCATACAAATGTTGATCCCGATTAGACTTTTTCTGCTCTAGAATCCACAATATTTAACCGATTTTGATCAAATTTGGCACAACACCTCATATTCCAACTAGAACTACCAGTATCTTTCCAAGATACAAATTGGCGGGATTTGAAAGATGGGCGTGTCACATTCTCTAAAAACTAGAACCCAATATATATTCTGTTATATGGCAACAAGAATCTTGAAATCTTGTGAGAGTTCATTGAATATTAATATGCAAATTTGTGGAAAAAATGAGAAAAGTGGGTGTGACACCTTCCACATAAAGTAAATATATATCCCTGTTAATATTATAAAAACTTGTATCTCGATTTCGAACTTCACACAGACGTGATGGGCGTGTCAAAACTGTTTTTGAGAATAACTTTATAAAAATTAGTACATATAAATACTATATACCCGAATTTTGTCTGGAGAGGGTTCAGTTAGTTAACTATAATTATATTACTAAATATGTGAATATATGTTATGTTACATCAAAAATAAATGAAAAATTATTAGTTTGGTAACAAAAAAGTAAATGTAAAAAATGAACACGAAATATAATGTTTTTAAAAAGAAAGAAAATCCATATTCAACGTCTGGATGAACTTCGTGGTCTCATTTTAAAGCCTATGATGTCTTCTTTACAACAAAATTTTTGGTTTTGTAATTATGTTCCCTATTTCAGAAGTTATGATTTTTGCAACGAAAAATGTCAAAAGACCCTCTGTGCGATGGGGCGAAATACCAATCTTTTAGAGAATTTTTTTGTAGTAACTTACTTTACTTTCATTTTTGACATATCAAACTAAAGTAATAAAGAAAGCAAAAACGAAAATAATAAGATAATATAAATTTTGTAAATTGAAAAATACAAATTATTTGAATTATTTTTTATAAACATTTTGAATATACAATGTTGGTGTTATCTATTTCGTTTAAATTTAAAATTGTTCTTGTGTTTATTAGAAATCTTTGGTGACATATTACCCGATTAGGAAACTTAAATCATGTGATATTTTTAGCATTTTTAACCCCTGTTAATCCTGTTAGCAACCATCAAGATAGCTATATGTAAGTGGGCGTAGCAGTAGGTTTATCAAATTAAAATTTCGCTAGACAGCACCATAAATACAGGTATGCAATTTAAAGGTCGCAATGTTTCCTAAGGTATTTTTCCATCCCACTGTTCAAACAACAATTTTACTCCAGTTTAGTATAAATTTCCTTCAAAGTAGGAAAATGAACTAAGTATAGGTAAATTTTCCTTATTTCAAGTTCATAGTAAATAGTTCATTTAGATTTTTTCTTAAAATTAAGTTAATATGTTTATATGTTTAAGTATTAATGAACTTATAAAAAATCACTTTAAATTGTTTAGAAATATTCTTGATTATTAATCTAAGCAATTATTAAATCAAGCAATTCTCGTTCGTTTGCAGAGACTTATTTCTTAAATAATTCAAGTATTTTTCTAAACAACCACTGTGAAGGGGCCAATCTTGCTTTCGAAGCAATCATGAAGTATGATCTCTTTATAGCAGAGGTTTTATGAAACTTTTGAGAAATATTTTATGTTGTCATTTATCGTATTAGTTAAAATTTTCCTCAGTTTAAGTAAAATTTTACTTGTTTTGAGGAAAAAATCAACAAAATTGTCATCAATTTGAGTAAATATTTACTTAATTTTACTTCGATTTAGTAAAAATGTACTTGGTTTGGGTAAAAATTTACTTAGTTTTGGAAAATTTTACTTAAATTTAGTAAAACCTTACTTGGTTTTAAGAAAAATTTACTTTAACAAATTTAACAAATTTTTTAACAAATTTTACTTAGATTTAGTAAAAATGTACTTGGTTTGAGGAAAAACTTACTGGAATTTTCCTCAGTTTGAGTAAATATTTACTTGGTGTGAGGAAAATTGAACTAGAATCAAGTTCAAAGCATGGACAAGTTTGAACTTGATATGAGGAAATATCGCTTTAGCGCTATACAAAGTTCAATGTTCCTAATTTAAGTTCATTTTAATTTTTTTGAATGTACGTGTACAAAATGTCAAAGGTCTACTTCTTTCTAATTCTTTTTTGCTTCATTGGCCCACCGACAAATTTAGCACAGTGGGTTGGATTTTACCATTAAATAAGCCAAAAGTAAATTTTAGCATAAATAGTCAAATTTGTATGGTCCACAAAATCGCGCCCCCGATTTAGATTGTTTCCGGCTCTAAGCATTCACTGGTATTTTAAAATATCTAGGTATGGAAATAAACATCGTGAAAAGTTTTGAGAGTTTTTCCAATAAAATTTTCCAAATCCCCCATTTTGAGGCTTCCTAGTTCGCAGCAGAATATTTTGAAATAAAGTAATTGCCTTTATTGTCACATATTATTCAATTTTCCTTGAATCTATCGTCACTACACCATCAGTCCACCTCTATGTCCATATATGTACATATTCCTATACAGAGTACTTATGAGTATTATAAATTTCAGTTTAAATCAATTTTTTTTAATTAGAAAATGTCTCACACAATTTCCTCTCAAACTCATCATTTCATCAATCGCCATATCCCGTCATTTTACAATGTCATATTTCATTGGAAGAAGATAAAAAGTCCTTAACTAAACATTTTTTATTACATGTACTTGCGAAAGGACGACCAAGAACGACGATGGCCAAAAAGGAAAATGAACAAGAAGAAGAAACGACCAAATCATTGAAATGAAAATGTCCATCACACTCTCGTATCGGGGGTATCTAATCATCAAAACCTCACACATACACACAAACACACAGAAAAAGTATTCGTGGACGGATGGACGGACTATGGCTTCATGGCCCGGTTGGTGGCCAGTAGTTGGTGATGTTCTGGTGAGATGATTTCATGTTTTTTGTAGTCGTTTGTTGTTGTTGTTGTTGTCGTACAAACCACTTTTATTCCCTTAACACATAATGACTTTATTTGTGCCTGGAGGGCTATTTTATACCAATTTCCTTCCTCTTTTTCCCGTATCTTTGCAACAGCATCACAAATGTTTGTCCATGTTGTTGTTGCTGTTGTTCTTGTTGGCTGTGTCGCTCTAAAAGTTTTTGCAATACTATCAACACTTCATCATCACTTTTCCTCCTAAAAGCTATGTACACTGAGGTCCGTTTCGGGCGTTTTTTTGTTGCTGTACCGAAAAGTTACTTATTACACAAAAGGAGGGGGCGGGAGGATCGAAAGGAAAAACTGTTACCAAAATACCAATGATTGATCATTTTTTCTCCTCTATTTTGTGTTAAGTTTTTTTTCGTTGGATGGATTCCTTTTCATAACAATTCCGCTGTGTAAGCGTGTGATGTAGTTTTTTTCTTTTTCCTTTTTTGTCATCTTGAACAAATAACTTTGTCAACTATGTTGTATGTTGAGCATTTTTGTCTACTTCATTACACTTCATTGGTTGCGTCTAAAGTGTTTGGGGAAATTTGGCGTGATAGAAAATCAAATATCAGATTGAAATCGTCGTGGCACTATCCAAAAGAAAGCAATTCCTTTAAAGTACCCCCAAGTCGCGCCTGGCTAATAATTTAAATTAACGTATGCCCTCCAGCAGGGTATTATGTATTTGTCTTTCTTTGTTTTCTTACTTTGTTTTTTATACTGATCACTTTTTTATTCGATTTAGTCTGTGGCGGCTGTACTTTTCACTTGTTCTTATAGCCTCATTCAACAGAGTAGGAGGGTATATATCATTTGGGACAGAAAAACGACCCTAAGTATGTCTGGACCAAATCCGTTTCAAGGCTTTATAAGCTGTTTGACCCATGTCCAGCCGTACGTCTGTCTGGCTGGTGTACACGATAACTTTCGAAAGAAGTTAAGGAATCTGTCGTCCAAACTTTGCACATAGTAATATTTATCCCAAACTTAATTTAAGCTCGAAGATAGGCGAAATTGGCATTCCCCTTCTGGTACCTATCACACAAATAGTCCATATTTCTATGATAAATTAAAACCAATGAAACTTCCACATGGATATTCGTATACTCTTGGTGGTACCACACATTTTGACATATGCTATGGGTTAAATAAAAATTTATATATATTACATACTGTCGAAATCAGTTGCAAATTTATATTTGAAAATGTTTTAATAAACACATTAAACATACAAAATATTTATGCATTTGCCACGTTCCATCTAGTTCCTCCCACTAAATTGTCCCCATCCTATGTAAAATAAAATCCTTTATAACTTATATAGCGGTGTCTGAAAAATGTGAAACAAATACTCGGAATTTTGATTCTGAGAGAGTGTGGTATATAAAGGGTGATTTTTTAGCTATTATCTATTTGGCAACACTGGTTTAAACAGCTGACGCACGTTTCGTGTTTTGTTTCACTGTCAAACATCTTCAGTTTGATCTATAATTTAACCATGAATCGTCTTACAAACGAACAACGCTTGCAAATTATTGAATTTTATTATCAAAATGCGTGCTCTGTTAAGAAAGTTCATCGCGCGCTTCCATTTTATGGTCTGTTTAATCGACCCACTGAAGCGGCTATTCGGGCTATTGTGACTAAATTTCGCACCAAATTTACATTGTTGGACATTAAACCACCAATACGCTTACGTAGAGTGCGAACTGAAGATGACCATCTATTATCGATTCCTTGCCGTTCGCAGCAATTGGACCTCTGTTACACAAAATCGTGGAAATGCCAAAATTGGACTAAGCGGATGGACCATTGGAGGCGCAGTCAAGGTCAACATTTGCATGAAATAATCTTCCAACATTAAATTATATGGACCGTACTATCGATTCAAATAAAGATTTTATTCATTTTTCTGAATTTTATGTGTTTTTTTTTGAAAAACTTTCCTATAGCTTTTAAAAAATCACACTTTATAATTCGGTTTAACCGACTGAAACTTACTTACTTGTTCCATTGTTACTTTGAGACATTGTGACTAATTAAATATTAACTGTTTCAAAAAAATATTAATAGTATCAAAACTTAATATTATTAATATTAAGTTTTAAGATCGGTTAAACCAATTGTGAAATACTAGGATATGAATATACACTTGTCAGCAGGATTTTCAATTTTTGTGGAAATTCGAACTATAACTCTGCAAATAAAATATTTTAAAGAAATATCTTTCCAGAGATTTACAGAAAAATCGGAAAAAATTTGGAGAACAAGAAAATAAATATAAGTACAGGAAAAGTACTCTATTGAATAAATTATGTATTCTGTGTTCCACAAACTCTCCCTTGAGATCCACGAGCTTCTAAATCACGATACGATATTATAAGTTAGTTTCGTCGAAAATGTTTGTAACACCAAGAAAAACTGCGGCTATCCGCCGTTAAGTATAACAAACGGCTTAGAGTCACTAGCTTAGTCGATGGAGCAATCGCAAACTACAATAAAATAAAACAAAACCATAAATTATCCATTTGCTACTTTGTCTTGGATTTTTATTGTTTTCATAGTTTTAATAAACTAACGAAGAAATTACCATTCTGTTAACTTTTTGAAGTACATTCAGTGAAATTTTTTATATGGGCTACATAAAATCAGGGTGTGGTATAGGGTATCATATAGTCGGCTCGCACGACTTTTTTAAATATATAAAATTTAAATATTTTAGTATAGTATTTTCTCAAATATAAATCGTTAATCATTATATATCGCTAATGGGATGACCTATTTTATTTTTCAAGAAATACTTTTGAAGGCAAATAACACATAAACATATTTTTTGTGTGCATTGAGACCAGTAAAAGTCGAATTATCGCCCAAAGTACCTTTACTACTTCTACTCTCATTATAATACATGATAGAAAACTAAATATTTCTAATAGCTATCGTCTACATCAATTTATGCAAAATCTTCAAATAAATGAAAAAGAAAAAAAACAAATCATTCTTAAATCATTTTTAAAGTTTATTTTTGGTCTAAAAATAAATAAAAATAAAACAAATTTAAAAAATCTCTTGCGTTTACAAAGAGAGTCATGACTTATATATTTACTCATAGGTTTCTTACAAATAGCCAACAATGTTTCAAAGAATAACAGTTTTCTAATTTATTTTTTTTATTCGCACACTACGGTACCAACTAAAAGGGGAGAATAACAGTTAAAAACACTTAAAATTTTATATTATAAGTTATAGTTCCAAAAAGGTAACACTGTGTGGCGTCTCTAAAGTAACAAAATTGGCTGCTACGACAATTTACGGACAAAGAAAATACATTTTTTATGCCTTCAGAATGCTGCAAAAATCGATCATCCCAAAATAAAAACAGTCACATTGATCCTATCATCAGCTTGTATTTCTTTGTTGTTAAAAATCACACATTTTCACTTTTTTTCTCAGTCGATTTCGGTTTTTCTCAAATGCTCAATATTTTCTTTAGCGATTTCGTGGTATGAAGGAACAAATGCGTATTGCTATTGTTGTTGTTGTTATGGCCGTAATGAAAAGTTACTTTGGCAAAAGCAACAATAAGAATATCAAAGTGATGAAATGCGAATTGAAAAGTGTGTTGTTTCGTCGGTTCTTTTTGATGTGTCCCCAGATGATAATGATGAAGATGATGCTGGTGATGATGATCCATCCTCCACCAACCATCCATCCATCCATCCACTTCTCCAGTTATCGTCTTCATAACGACAACAAATACTTTTTTGATGATGAATAACTTTGTGTTTTGGGTGTTGTTGTTGCTCCTGTTGTTATTGTTGCAAAAGATAAAAAAGTTGATTTTTCTTAGACGAAGCAGAAACAATTTTTCAAGAAATTAAATGCTTTATGTGGAAAATGACGAAGTAAATGATTCTGGAGAAAGATTATATGGTTCATTTGGAGAATTGGAAGATGGTTGTTTTTGCCCTAAAACAATTTATAAGAAATTGCTTAGAGTGGTACATATTATTCACACACACACATCGAGAGGGACATCAATATTACCTCAAACTACAGTGCAGTATGAGGGAAATTATATTGTTTTTTAAGCAAATAACCACGCCCAACTATATATACTACAGTTCCGCATGGGTAGGAGACAACAGAGATTTTTTAAACGTTTTATTCACTTTGATTATAAATAAGCAAAACAAGAAAACTGTAGAAGGCGTTTTACAAATCCTAGATATTTTGAAATATTTGTGAAAGATAAATATCGAAAATATTCAAAAACGATTTATGGTATGAGAATATTCAAAATTATACTTTTTGGGTCCATTTTCGATGAAATTATCGAAGTGTAGTAATGAACTTTGGAAGAGTGTAAAAGAAGACAAGAGCCCATAAAATATATTTTTCGTGGAATTTTCTACCACGGATTTTCAAGGATAATAAAAGAATAACAATTTGAATTTTGATCAATATGGTAAAAATAAAAAATCTAGGAAGAAAGCTCAAAAAGTCACCTTTCATTTGATACCCATGTTGTGATAATACGACTTGCACATAAACGGCGAAAATTCACGGAAGAGGACATGTCCTTTGCAACTTCGAAGTCCTTTTAAAGGAAAAGTCGATCAGAGAATGAAAAACTGAGTATGAGTTTTGGCATAGTGGGTCACTACTTTCATAAAAATATAGTTAGGTTGATGTACATTAAATTTTTTCATTTTTGTTCAACGGTGTTATGTTCCGATATTTTGAGTGCCATCATTTTATACAGAGTGATGAAATTTCGTATAGACATATTCGAAGTTCTGCGGTAGGTGTCACCAAAATTGTTTTTGTATGAGTGTATTCGTCTTCAAAAATGTACAAAAAATATGCATCATCTCTAATAGTTTGCGCGATGAGCGCTTCAGAACCACTATAGAAAAGCTAAATGATGGCTTTATGATTTAGATCGAATGATATATTTTATAAATAGTTGAAATGGAAAAAATTTTTAAAAAATTTCTTCCACGTAAAAATTATTTTTTTCAAAATTTCTGAAAATTTCACAATTTTTCAGCTTTTCGGAGAAAATGTATCATCACTTTTTTAGCGATAACTGAGTATGATGCACAGTAAAATATAATTTTTAATACATAAATAGACCAGATTTGATATCGCCCCCATTCAAATGTACCTCCGATTTACAATATTACTTCTCTAAAATTCACATTTTACATCGGATCTTGATCAAATTTTCCACACAATGTTACATGTATACAAGAAACACCTATTTTGAAAGCCAGCTATATAGGTCGATGTTTTAGTATAGCCCCCATACAAATGGAACCCAGTTTGGACTATGATCGCTGTAGAACCCATATCTTACATTAGATAAAATTGATTGATAACTTGATAAAATTTTGCAGATCATGTTAAATTTCAATAAAGAATACCTACTTTGCAAGTGATCTATAAAGGCCCACTTTTAAATGAAGCGCCCTTACAAATGGGCCCCCATTTTTATTATTACCTTTCTATGACCCACATTTTACATCGGAAGTTTTTCAAATTTTGCAGATTATATTATATTTCAACTATGAATACATACTATAAAAGTCAAATATATGGGTCCACATTTTGGTATAACCTCCATACAAATGGGGTCCCATTCTACTCTATTACATCTCTAGAACCCACATCGTACATTGGTTCTAGAGATGATAATAGGTTACATGGGTCCATGTTTCAATATAGCCCCAATACAAATTTACCTCCGATTTACACTATTATTGTTCTATAATACACATTTTAAATCAGATCTTGATCAAATTTCCCACACCATATTATATTTAGATGAGAAACACCTACTTTGAA
The DNA here is from genome assembly GCA_947397865.1 of Polietes domitor. Taxonomy (NCBI): domain Eukaryota; kingdom Metazoa; phylum Arthropoda; class Insecta; order Diptera; family Muscidae; genus Polietes; species Polietes domitor. The sequence goes on from OX377620.1 coordinate 55,226,813, forward strand.
AGTATATGGGTCCATGTTTTGGTATAGCCCCCTTACAACTGGGCCCCCAATGTACACAATTATCGCTCTATAATCCACACCTTACATTGGATCTTGATAAAATTTTGCAGATCATCTTATATTTCAACTAAGAATCCCTACTGTGAAAGTAATCTATAAGAGACCACTTTTTAATGTAGCGCCCTAGAACACCCATATTACATTGGATCTTGTTAATATTTTGCAGATCATCAAATAAGAATACTTACTTTGAAAGCGATATATAAGTTTCCACTTTTTAATATAATGCCCTTACAAATGGCTCCCCATTTTCTATTTTTACCACTCCAGAATCCATAGTTTACATCAGACGTTTATCAAATTTTCCAGATCATTTTATATTTCAAATAGAAATAGCTACTATGAAAGTCAGATATATGGGTCCATATATGGGTATATCCCCATACAAATGGGGCCCCGTTTTACTCTATTACCGATCTAGAAGTTTCACCTCACATCGGGTCTTGAGCAAATGTTGCAGATCATGATATATTTCAACTAGGAATTCCTACCATGAATCAGAACTATATAGGCCCATGTTGTTGGCACAGGCCCCAAATTTTGTGATAGACCTGCCGCCAATTTTCAATAAAACCTTCCCAGCAAAAAACCTTCCCATACTAAAAGTTCGTTCCCATTCACTTGAGAAATTGCTTTTCGTAAAATATTACGGGATATTAACATAATAGACTTTTTTGGAAGTTTTTAATGAACTTCCTCAAAAGCGGGGAGAAATGCACATTTGGATTTTTAGATGCGATTAAAATGTGATTCCTACGGAACTTCCAATTTTTTTGCTGGGTTCATATTACCATGGACCATATAAGTGGACCATTACGTAAATATATTGTCACCGCTCATATGCACCTTCCGATTTATTGATAACACTCTGGATTCACTTATTACAGCCAATCTTGATGAAAATAATTGTTATATTTTTTACTAGGCGCAGCTACAATGAATAGCATGACACCGATTTTGTTTGTATATGGGCCCATCAATGAATGAGTAACATAATGTAAATTATATTCATCAATTTTACCATATTCGTTAAATTTGACTAAAGATTAATTTATAGTATACTGTATAATTTATACGAACTACTTAAAAGAGCACCCATGAAACACCTGGGTTTAGTAATAAGAGCGAAGTATATACGCAGGGAGTGGTGTAGGGTATTATATAGTCGGCCCGCCCGACTTTAGCCTTTCCTTACTTGTTTTTTCTCTATTGTAAATATGCACATTTTTCGTTAGTCTTACAATGACGATGAGTATCAAATGAAAGATAAGAATATCTGTTAAAATACTTTTTATGTATTTTATGTTTATACCTGTATTAGTTTAGCATTAACAACCATTTCAAGTTTCCCCCTTAAAAAGTAAAACATGAATAAACTAAATTAATAAGGAGAAAACCTTAAGTTTGGACCCCCACTGGTTAGGACCCATTAGACCTAGAGGACCCTACCGCATAACTTAAGCTTCATCAAATTCGGCCACGCCGTTCAGGATTTGAGCAAAAAGGGAAATAATTATCCTTTTTGCTCAAATCCTCCAATGTGCGTTGTTATTTATTATGAATTTTATATTCTAATTTTGGGTCCAGGGATTAAGCCGGGGTGACTAAGTACATTGTAGCTAGTAATTGCAGCGACAGACCATAGCCTCTGTTAGGAATCGAACCCACAACCCCCACGCTGATAGCCGAGCATGCTACCAACTCGACTCCCGGGGCGCTCCTGTGCGTTGTTATCTAATTGTTTGGCCGAACTTAAAACTATTTACACTGTTGGATTGCATTCTTTTGTGACCCCCCACTGACATTTTCCGTCATTTTTTACGTAGAAGGGTCAATTTGACTGATAAAGATAGGAATTAGAGGGTTAAGTTCTTCCACAAAAAATATACGTATAAAACGTTGACCCACTGTAAAATGAATCCATACCAGCTGGTCTATAAGTTTATTCAACAAAAATTATCTACTCTACATGTCCTTTCAGAATTATAGAGTCGCTAGTTTGTTCCAAAAATGCTTTTGGACTGTTTAATTATAATAAGAAATCACCGCATACCATGGACAACACATATGTATGAAGGCTATATCAAAACCTGAACCAATCTGCCCAATTTTTACACCATACAGCCTTAATGTATAGCCAAATGTATAGATATACTTGCTCTACTGGTTTTTTATAAAATTTGCTTTGCATTTGCATTATATTGTTGTTTATTTTTAAACAAGTGCCATTCATTATAAACATTTTAATTTTTCTAATTTAAATCTAAGTTTCAGCACATTGATGTCATACATCCTCTATTGTATGTAGAATTTTATTAATCCTCACATTAAATCCACACAGAGCAGTCACACAACATCCGACAACTTTTAGAATTCGTTATGAAAATCTGAGGAGTGAACTGAGCTCCTCCGAGCTCGCGTAACGCAAAGTAAAAGCGAAAAGACAATAACGTAAATGGATGAAAATGTTGTTTGTTGTTTTTATAGCGTTAGAACTGTTTGGAGTTACATGAGCAGCAGCATCGCTGACAGCAACTACAGTGCATATGAAAATCTTTTATTTGGTTTTTATTTAAACGACCCACCATACTAGTGTGGTGTTATGACTTTGTGGAGAAGTTTGCAACATGAGGAAATATTTTCTAGAAATGCTAGTATTCCAGTGGCAAGTGTTCAAATCGATCATTATGCATAACTCTTTCTAAACTAAATCTAACCAGAATTTTCGATCCACAGAAAATTCTTCACTTCATAGGAGCACATCAACATCATAATTAGCTAACACAAAGCTAATCGTGAGTCAAACTGACTCTAGTAGAACTGATAACGGCTTATACCTTCTTTTCAAGATAAATAATTTGTATTAACATCAGCAATTGGAAGAACTTTATTGATTGTAATGTAACCTGATATGGAAATTCATGTCTTTGACTATAATTTCTATATATGTATATATATAATTTATATAATATAATATAATTTCAATAGTTATAGTCAAATGTTTGATTTGAACTGGGGCAATATCGCAGTTCATATCAAATATTGATTACAGACTGAAATAAAAAAGATAAATAATTTCCCTACCTTGATATCATAGATTTAATTTTTTTCGGGACAACTTAATGTATTCTTTAAGTATCGTTTCTCCACCAACTTCTTTCCATTAGCAGTTAGTCTTAGTTTAGTCTCCTAACATGGCGCATAAGGTGCTTATAGGTTCGGTATAAAAAAGCACTCTCACGTGTGTCTTTGTTTAGTTTGAGGAAGAAAAAAAAACACATCACAAAACGGGGACTATGAAAATTCGACGCGTCTATCTATGCAAACTCGTGTTGCTGCGGGATGATGTTTGTGCGATAAAGGCAAAACACGAGAACAACAAGGCGAAAGGATGATATTCATATTAAGCCCCGTATGCATCCATGACCATGAAATGCCAATGTAAGAGTTCCGAACAGCAGCAACAATAACAGCAGTTCACCGCAAAAAAACAACCCACTGACGCACAGTGTTACATTTTACTAATCCAGAGGGACAAAATCAAAAAAGGAGTTGTCCGATTGTCTTACTTGTTTTCTACTTGCCACAACTAACAGTCCAAATACATTGATAATTCAGGTAGATAGCTGACAAAAGATGTGACTGAGATAGTGTCATGTATTGTGACTTGTGTGACTTGATGATGAATGACTTGTGTACAATATTTACTACGAAATAGTACAACATAACATTGACCAAACTTTCGATCGTAAACTTCGAACAATTACATTAAATTGAAATTTCGGAATCAATAGAAAATCTAACAAAATACATATAATTAATTGTATACCCTCCACCTTAGGATGGAAATGAAATATGATTGATGAAATATTCGTCGGAGACCCCATAAATTATATATATTCTGTGTCGTGGTAAAATTCTAAGATGATCTAGCCATGTCCGTCTGTCTGTTGAAAACACGCTAGCTGCCGAACGAAACGAGCTAACAGGTACAAATTTTCCGTAAATGTATCTTATGGTTACACATCGCTTGGGATTGAAAGTAGGTGAAATCGACGCAGAGAGAAAATTTTTCCCCTAACAACGACTGAAAATACCCCCTAATATTTAGATTATTTAAGAATTTTTTCGAAAATTTCTGCACTAGAAATTTGTTGCGTACATTCCTCTAGTAACGTTAAAACGCAAAAAAAAAGCGGGTGGAATGGGGCAAAAAGGGATAAAAATGGTACCAATGATACAACAACAGTTAGAAACATGAAATTCGATGTGTGCATCCTTATAATTACTTAGACACGTCAAATAGAGGGATTTTTCGAAAATTGTACTCTTAAAGGATACAATCGGAAAAAAGGGATAACAACGGTACCAACCATGCCGCTGAAGTTGAAATCATTAAATTCGGTGTATGCATTCGTCTGACTGTGTAGACGCGAAACATAAAGGAATTTTTCGAAATTTGTACTTTTATGCAGAAATTGGGCTAAGGGGGATACAAAAGTACCAACGAAACGGCTGCAGTTAGAATAATGAAATTCGGTGTTTACGCTCTTCTTCGTAGACACACAAAATATGAGTATTTCTCCAAATTCGTACTTTTAGGGTCAAAATTAAACAAGTAAGGAAAGGCTAAAGTCGGGCGGGGCCGACTCTATGATACACTCCACTTTCTATCCGAATACAATTCAATTCGGTGAAAAAATGAAAACGGTTTTTTGTATCCTGTAAATGTATGTGTTTGATAAAAAATGTTAAATCGGAAAGGAATTTGTATGAGGATATAATGAAACCTGGAACGAAATAGGTGAAATATAAAATGTATAGTTTGGCCAAAATCGGTTAAACTTTTGGGAGCAACATTTGTATTTGGGCTATATTTAAATCTGAACCGATCTTACCGACTTTCACCATAGTTTTGTTTTGTTAGATTATAAGTTGTTGTGCCAAATTTAAAGAAAATCGAGCACAATATGTGGTTTTTAAAGCGGCAAAAGTCAAATCGGAAGCTACATTTGTATGGGGGCTATATATAAATCTGCATAGGTGTTTCTAGTTGGATTATAAGCTGTTGTGCCAAATTTAAAGAAAATCGGGTGCAATATGTGGTTTCTAGAGCGGAAAATGTCAAATCGGGAGCGACATTTGTATGGGGGCTATATCTAAATCTGAACCGATCTTAACCAATTTCTGCATAGGTATTGCTAGTTGGGTTATAGGATGTTGTGCCAAATTTAAAGAAAATCGAGTGCAAAATGTGGCATTTAAAGCGGAAAATATCAAATCTGGAGCGACATTAAAGAACAATATTTGGTTTCTAGAGCAGAAAATGTCAAATCGGGAGCGTCATTTGTATGGGGGCTATATCTAAATCTGAACCGATTTTACCCAATTTCTGCATAGGTGTTTCTAGTTGGATTATAAGATGCTGTGCCAAATTTACAGAAAATCAGGTACACTATGTGGTTTCTAGAGCGGAAAATGTCAAATCGGGAGCGACATTTGTATGTGGGCTATATCTAAATCTGAACCGATTTGACGTATTTTCATCATAGATGTTCCTAGTTTAAATATAAAATGTTTTGCCAAATTTGATACAATATGTGGTTTCTAGAGCGGAAAAGGTCAAATCGGGAGCGAAATTTGTATGGAAGCTATATATAAATCTGAACCGATCTAACACACATTTTTACCACAGGTGTTTCTAGTTGAAATATAAGATGTTTTGCCAATTTTAAAGAAGTGAAATTCGCGGAGCCTATATCTAAATCTGAACTGATTTTCTTCAAATTAAATAGCGTTCGTCCTTGTCCCGAAAAACTTCATTGTGCAAAGTTTCATTTGGTTCTGTCTACAATTGCGACCTGTATCGTGATCACAAGAATAGATGGACAGACGGACGGACGGACATTGCTAAATCGACTCAAAAATTGATTCTAAGTCGATCGGTATAAATAACAATGGGTCTATCTCGTTTCCTTTTGGGTGTCACAAACAAATGCACAAAGCCATAATACTCTCGTGGAGTGTATAAAAAGAATAAAACTGGTGACAAGCTAACAGATGTACCTAGAATCTTAAAATTAGATGCGTACATTCCAACGTGGACCTGAAACATAACGAATCTTTGAAATTTGAATTCCCAGTCACTTTGTCTGTATCTGAATCAAGAAACTGCAAATGGAGAAAATTATTCTTCCTAATGACGCCTGACAATACACCTAATATTTAGGGAACATTTTTGTATAATATTTGTATTTAGCAATGGACTATTATTATTATAATAATGTAGTAAATTTATTTAAACCAGTACGCATAAGTATGTCTTGTAGTTTGAAATAGTAAACAAATATAGTAATGTGCATAACAAATATTACAATTTTCTTAATATGGTTCCGCACTTCTATGTAAAGTCTAGAGCCACTAATCTGCCGGTAATACTGTGGAATGTACTCCGTGGTTGAAGGTAAATAAGATTCGGTTCGGTCGAACTTATAGCTTTTTAACTTGTTTCTACTGAATTTTTTCCACAACATGAATTATGACTGAGTTTCCAAATTTTGAGTTAAAATATCAATTTTTAAAATGTAGATTTCTAAAAATTTTTTAATGGTTTTCAATTCTCAATATATCGAAAATATATTAAAAGTACACTCAGAAAAAGGTGAACCCTATAACGATTTAAAATGAACTAAAATTTAGAAAAATTGAACTTCAAACTTTTCCTTGAAAGTAGTACATGCTTTGAACTTGATTCTAGTTAAATTTTCCTCAAACCAAGTAAATATTTACTCAAACTAAGGAAAATTCCAGCAAGTTTTTCCTTAAACCAAGTAAATTTTTACTAAATCTTAGTAAAATTTTCCTAAAATTAAGTAAATTTCTGATCACTACTACTACTACTCTGCTGATTTTTTCCCCAAAAAATGAGGGAAAAAATGATCTTAAAATAAGTTCAACTTATCTAAAAATAATTCAAACAAATGATTCTGCTTCAGAGTATGCAAAACTGATAGAAAAATTTGGAACATGAAATATTTCTCAAAAAATTCATTATACCTCTGCCATAAATAGTTGAGCTATTATTCCATGATTGCTGCGAAGGCAAGATAGGCGCCTTCGCAGTGGTTGTTTAGAATAATAATTGAACTATTTCAGAAATAAGTTTCGGTAAACGAATGAGAATTGCTTCTTAGATTAATATTCAAGAATTTTCTAAACAAATTGAATTCATTTATTACACAGTAGGACAAAATCAATTTTTTTGAGTACACATGAGAAATGTTAACAGAATATGAAAATAGGCTTAAAATAAAGAAATACGTGTCTCGGCGTTTTGCTGTAGCACGTCAGAATTTTGAGAAAATCGATTTTAAAGATTCGAAGGACCGTGGAGGTTCACTTGTAACGTAGTACTATTATAAAAAGTTCTATAAAAACAGAATGGGTGAACCGATTTAAGTGCTTGAGCCAGTTTTGAAAAGGGAATTAAATTTGGATTTGTTTTTATTAAAAAACATTTTTTCCGCTAGATGGCGCTTTAATTTTCATGTAAAATTAAAAAATATCCAAAAAATGTACGAAATTCATTAAAAATACAATGTTGTTGATTTGAAATCCAATAACTAAAGTAGAATCTTTTTCGCTGGCCGGGAATTGCTTGATTCAGCGATTCGGGGCTCCGAGCCAGATCAAACTGAAAATATTATTATTCAATTTCAACGAGCTTACAGATCGGGGTTTCTGCAATTAGAAAAAATTAAAACAAGTCGTCTGGGATTTGAACCATATGGCGGTCGATTGTTTCGAAGATTGTCATTACTTCTTATCTGCGCCTTAACGTTCTAAGCGAACGACCAACCTTTTTACTTTGTCACTAATTGCAGTCTTCTCTCATTTTCCTCCTTCTCTCTCTCACGTATGAATGGTTTTTTTTCCATTACAATACGTTCAGCTTTCCTTACTTCACGCACTTGTGCTGAAGTTTTAGAAAGATTCTATTTATAGAACATTACTTATATTTTAATATTTGTTATTGTTCTACATTTTCGTGGGGCTGTACCATATTTTATTGAATTTATTTAATTGAATTTCACAAGTTAACAGCGCCATCTAGCGGAAAAAAATGTTTTTTTAATAAAAGCAAATCCAAATTTAATTCCCTTTTCAAAACTGGCTCAAGCACTTAAATCGGTTCACCCATTCTGTTTTTATAGAACTTTTTATAATAGTACTACGTTACAAGTGAACCTCCACGATCCTTCGAATCTTTAAAATCGATTTTCTCAAAATTCTGACGTGCTACAGCAAATCGCCGAGACACGTATTTCTTTATTTTAAGCCTATTTTCATATTCTATTAACATTTCTCATGTGTACCAACCACTGTCGTACTGTGTTATAAGTTCATTAATACTTAAATGTATGAAGAACTCGGCATAAATTTCAGTAAACACATTAACTTAAGTTTAAGAAAAAATTTACTCAATTGTAAGAATTTTTATTAAATACAATGAAATGTTTTTAAGTAAATTTTATACCCTATTTCTATTAAATTAACTATTTGCTAAGCCTTTGAAATAAGGAAACTTTACTCATACTTAGTTAATTTTCCTATTTTCAAAGAATTTTTTACTAAACTGGAGTAAAATTGTTGAACTAAATTGGAGTACGGATTTTACTCAAATTTAGGAATGCTTTTTTTCTGGGTGTAGATGAAAGTTACCAACCTTGTATATGTGTAAACAGTTATTGCTGTTTACATTTTCTTAAATTTAAACTTTCTATTTAAAAAATACATTTTCTTAAAAAAAAACTATGTAAAAATAAATATTAGTATTCGAGGTGTGTACTTTAAACTTTCGTGTATGTGTGTTCTTTTCTAGAAGCAGTCAAGATCAAAAACTCGCAAATGTTTGAATGTTGCATGGTGGTTCCATATCGAATTAATTCAGTAACTTTTAAATGGCAAAATGTATCGTTAAAGAAATTTCAATTTCAGCATAGAGATGTTTTCCAGCTGATTTGGATATTTTTGGATCCCCAGTGCGTATGGGGCCGACTGGGTAACTCTTCAAAGTTGATTACCTCGCCATGTCAAATTTTAAAATAATTGCCAGCTACAAAAATGTACTGATAGCAAAGATATTTTGCACAGTGACAGTGCTTGTGAATATCTAAGAGATATTTAAGAGATATATGAGTATCAAGAAAAAAGTTAATATTTGTTGGTTAGGTTTTATTTTTTATTTTTAACTCCCAAAAAGTTTCCATTTGTTCGTTGTTTCGTTTTTCAAAATCCCTGTGGTAAAATAAGCATTTTAGTAAAAACTTGTCAGTAATTACTTTTGCGGAATTTTTTTACATAACTACAAAATATCGTTATCATATCTCAATTTTTGTAGATTTTACACGGTGTCCAATTTGAATTTGTTGTTAAAGTTACTTTTTTATGAAATGGTTAGTTTTATGTATAATGAAATACAGAAATTGATTCGCTATTACTTGCATGTTACACTTTATTAAAGCTCGTGTTCTTTCCTTTGAAAAGTAAGGCTTTTAGTGCAATAAACGATAGATTAATAGATAAATTATAATTATTTGACATTGATTAAATTGTGCATACCTTCTTCCTCCGCTAAATACAAAAGGTAACGTCAAGTTAGTACTAAACTTACAGTTGAATAGAACTAACGTCAATTTGTTGTTAACGGCACTTATAAAAAAAACTTGATTGAATAAACACTGGCTGCTCTCTCAAGTAGTGCCTTAAGGCACCGTTTTGAAAATGGTTAATCCAGATTCGTTCAAACACATCAATTTTTAACCGTTTTTATTATCCGATATGTATTACTTTATGTATCTGCACTAACTTCGTATACGTCTCCGCTAGAAGGTTGATTAATAACGCATGATCGTACAGATTCCTTTGAAAAATTTACTAAAGACGCTGTATTATGCTGCGTTGATGGAATATCCGCATAACCTTATTCATTCCGACCCTCTAATATTTTTTGACCGAACTCCACAATTAGTTTGCAATTTGGTAAATATTTTAATTCCAGCTGTGAAACTGTCTGCAGTAAATGGAAACATTTGATTAGATACATGTAATTTGTTCAATGAAATGTCCCTTTTTTATTTGCGGTCTTTTGCTTCACAATAGGTAATTATTTACAACAAATTCAATGAACAACATTGTCTAACACATACAAATATTTACCTTGTTCCATGTAAAGCTTTCGTTTCTTTCGGCAGTAACTTTATGCATTGCACTGTGCAACATTTTTGAAGTCATTTCAAAATAACCATATACGTGTTTTTTCCCCCCAAAGTCATGCACTTTTTTTTATGGGCCCCCAGAGATTTGAGGCCTCGGTGTAATTTTTGGAAAAAAGTGATCATATTCTCAGGCTCATATCTTGCAAACCGTTCGGAATTTTGATTTACTCTCTGAGGCAAAGTTCTAGCTCTTGTCATAAAGAACAAAAATTGTGAACATATAAAATCAAAAAAACTTCATCTTCAAGGTCAAAATCGCAAAAGTCGTCGAACAAATCTTATAGGCTGTAGTGTATGTAGGTAGCGTATACGTGTTGATTGAGGATAATATCGCTCATACGCACTGTAGTCGGAATCACTTTTCACTTTTGCGGCTACCTAAGCGCTACCTAAACGGTGTTAAGAATAATTCCTAGGAAGTTCATATGTTCTAGAAAGTTGTTTATTGAGATCTTAGGTACATTTTTGTAGTTGATTGTTTCCCTGAATTTTCAACGGTTTGCTACCTATGGACCTAAACAGGGGAAAAAAGATTAAAAAAAAAGGCGATTTTGACCTTGAAGATGAAGTTTTTTTGATTTTATATGTTCACAATTTTTGTTCTTTATGACATGAGCTAGAACTTTGCCTCAGAGAGTAAATCAAAATTCCGAACGGTTTGCAAGATATGAGCCTGAGAATATGATCACTTTTTTCCAAAAATTACACCGAGGCCTCAAATCTCTGGGGGCCCATAAAAAAAAAGTGCATGACTTTGGGGAAAAAAAAACACGGGTCTTTTTTTTTTGGTCTTTTATCATGTAGCGGTGTCCGTATATGGTTATTTTTTTTCGTGTTGCACTGTGTTGTTTTCTTATCCACTCGCTTTATTATTTTTTTCTGTTCTGTTTTTTTTTTTGCGTTTTAGGGTGTTTCACTGTTTAATAGCGTCGGGCGTTCTCGACGTGTGCGTTGATGACGTCGATAGCTATGTTATATCATTTTAAAGGTGCAAAATGTAAATTATGTGCAAAATACAAAAAGTTTAATTCAAAAAGCAATAATTTATCGGCTTAGAATTTTTTGGGTCTGCTAACCATTTTTGGGCGAATGGAGTTGATTTATGTCCTAAACATGCTCTTTCTAATTCCGAAAATAGTTTTTTGATCTCACTATTGAGTGATTTATATTTTATATGCATTTCAACATGGTTCTTCGTCAGTTTTGAATTATTTTCAAGAAGACTGCTTACTTCTCTACTTTTCTGCAGGAGTTTTCCCTACAAAATTATTTGTCATTTCTTTGCCCACCTCACGCAAAAAATTGTAGTCTAAAAACAAAAAAAAAACTATTAATTTTTTATTTATTACTATAAGGGCAATGCATTTATATTATTTATATCATTATTTGTGCTGCAGTTTCAGACTGTATAATGTATGTGTGTCTAATTGATATATGTGTGTATAGCTAAAATAGTAACACTAACAGACAGCTAAAACCGTTCGTTACCGCTAAATTCAGATTATTTTGTCATTGTAAAAGACTCGGAGTAAAATATTTTGAGGACTATCAGAAATAGTCTATCTACCATGTTTTCTAACCTATCGGCCTAATATGGGTATCATCGGAAATAATTATTAAACGGATTCATCAAACCAATGTGAGCCATGATTTTTAAAAATCTAATGCTTTCATTAGCATTTGACTTGGAGTAATAAAAATATAAGTCCCGGCGCCATTAACCGTTTTTAATTTTAATTAACAGCATCAATTTTCAGCAGCCAGCAAACTTTTAAGCAGTGTGGCTGCTGAAGTAAAACTGCAGATAATTTGCTGTTATAACAGACAAATTGCTGTAATAGCAGAAAAAGTGCCTGTTCATGGTCAGCAAACAATGTCTGCTGTTAATAGCAGTCTTTTTATACTAAGTGTAGCTTTAAAAGAATTTGTAGATGTTTCCGACTAAAATTTCTTCGGTAGAGTGCTAGCTATTTCTATTTTTATAGATTTTTCGTGCTCAATATTGTGACGATTGTTCTTAAAACACTATTTCTACGTGAAAGAGAAATAAAAAATAATATTTTCGGCGAAAATTTGAATTTTAATTTAAAAAATATTTTTTTTGGTATAAAATCCAGCACTGTGCGACGCAATGGAAAAATATCGTTGAATGCAACACAAACGACTACTTGTGTTGTCTTTGTGTATCCTCCACACACACACACATACTCAAAGGGAGTGAGTTTGTTTTTTTGCACAACAAAAAGTAACAATTAATTAGCAGAAATATGTTGTTGCCGTTTGCAATCCTTTTTCGCATTTTTCTTCACTTCTGTTTAAGCTTTTGACTTCAATCCTTGTTATTCGGGTTTCCGTGTCTCTCTATCTTTCCCCCTCCCTCTATTTCCTACTTCACAACTACTACTTCAGGGAACACCAACACAACAGCTCAGGCCAAACAATACAATGGCATTCATGACATCATTTGCTGCTATTGTATTAGTAACAGCAACGACTTCACCGGCTATAATAGCCCATAACAACAGTCAGCGCTGCTGCTACTCTAACATTTGTATGTGCCAGTGCATGTACTTGTAGTCGTTTGGCCGGTGGTTGATGAAATGCAGGGAAAAAGTGAAAGAACACTACCCAGCGAACATTTTGATTACTGAAGTATTTTGAAAACCTTTTTTAGGTGAAGGGATTTGTGTAGTATTTTCTGATAATGCGAAACAGTTACGATGATTTAAATTAAATTAATTAATTAGGAAATTTGATTTTCGCATAGCGCTAAAGCTAAATGGAGAAAATGTCAAAGGAAGCTAACGAGATTTTGTCGGCATAACGGAGATTGGTTGAAAGAATTTACTGCGACTTTCGAAAGGTATCGGATGACAAAACTGACGGAAAGAGAAGTATAGAAGATATCAGAACAAAATTACAATTATACTGATCAATTGATATGTGCAGCAGCAACATCAGCCCGCAAGCGAGGAACAGTAACACTGGCAAAAGTATATAAAGAAACCATATAAAGCCCACAAGACCATCGGAAATGACGTCAACATTGTACCAAAAAAATCCAATGTCAGTGAAATTATTACCAAATAAAGCTGTAGCGTATTTTTACATTGTGGAATTATTGTTGGCAGTCACAGTATATAAAGTGCTTATCCATTCTAAACAGATTATGAAAAATTCCTCACTTTCTGTAGGATTTTTTGGAGATGATGCCGCAGATTGTCGTCATAAAGTATATAAGACTGGCAGATTACTCCTCGTTAGAAAGAATATCCGTACAAATGATATACTAAATGTATTTAACAGAGCTTTGGATACATCAGATCCACCGATTTCTTCGATATGCTTGAATAAGCCAATACGACAAAGGACGCGCTTCCTAATTCCTCCGGACGTAAAAGAGTTATTAGCTGGCAAATATAGTCCAGAACATAAATCAAATTTGAATTCGCGAGCTGATGAAGATTATAGCACCTAATTTTAAACAATAAATACAAAGTTATTGTGTAATATGAAACTATTAAATGTATAGTAGATAAAGTTTTAGGGACCAATGAAATAAAGAGGTCCCAAATGGGTTAATTTTTAATTCAAGAATAGCTTTCTGCAAGAAGTATATATACTTACAGTGTTCATTTAAATTACTCATTTGAGGTTTAAGACTTTTGGCCTGTGAAATGGGTCATTTGTCCCATAGTGCATTGGTACGAATTTTAAAAAATCCATCTTGTTTACGTGTCTACACAATTGGAGCTGTGTACATACAGAATTTCATTTCGTATAATTGGTACCATTTTATTCCCTCTTTGTCCCGCTAAAACTTTTATTCACGTACGCAACAAATTTCAAGTGCATATAAAGCACATTTTTTTTCAAAAAAAAAATAGATCAAATAATATAAATATTAGGGGTATTTCAATCCCAATCGATCTGAAATCATTAGACACATTTAGGAAAAAAATTATCCTCCCATCACATTTCATTCGGAAGCTAGCGTGCTTTCAACGGACAGACGAGCATGGCTAGATAGTCTTAGAATTTTACCACGACCCACAATATATATACTTTATAGGTTATCTGATGAGTATTTCAAGGTTTTGCAAACGGAATGATAAAGTGAATATACTCCCATCCTAAGGTGGAGGATATAATAATAATAATATTTAATTTTGTATGAACTAATGCTCCTTCATTTTATAAAATCCACGAGAGTATTATGTCTTTGTGCATTTGTTTGTAACACCGAAGCGAGATAGACCCATTGTTAATTATACCGATCGGGATAGAATCACTTTTTGAATCGATTTAACAATGTCCGTCTGTCTGTCTGTCTGTCCATCCGTCTGTCTGTCTGTCCATCTATTCTTGTAATCAGAGTACAGGTCTCAATTGTAGCCAGAACTAACTGAAACTTTGCACAATGAAGTTTTTCGGGATAAGGACGAACGCTATATAATTTGAAGAAAATCGGTTCAGATTTACATATAGCCCCCATACGAATTTCACTCCCGATTTGACTCTTTTCACTCTAGATACCACATTTTAAGAGATTTTCTTCAAAATTGGCCAAACATCTTATATTTCAACTAAAGAGTGATTTTTTTGAGGTTAGGATTTTCATGCATTAGTATTTGACAGATCATGTGGGATTTCAGACATGGTGTCAAAGAGAAAGATGCTCAGTATGCTTTGACATTTCATCATGAATCGTCTTACAAACGAACAACGCTTGCAAATTATTGAATTTTATTATCAAAATGCGTGCTCTGTTAAGAAAGTTCATTGCGCGCTTCCATTTTATGGTCAGTTTAATCGACCCACTGAAGCTGCTATTCGGGCTATTGTGACTAAATTTCGCACCAAATTTACATTGTTGGACATTAAACCACCAACACGCTTACGTAGAGTGCGAACTGAAGAAAATATCGCAGCTGTATCGGCCAGTGTTAATGATGACCACCAATTTTCGATTCGTCGCCGTTCGCACCAATTGGGTCTCTGTTACTCAAAAACGTGGAAATGCCAAAATTGGACTAAGCGGATGGACCACCTAAGACGCAGCCGCGGTCAACATTTAAATGAAATTATCTTCAAAAAGTAAATGTCATGGACCAATCTAACGTTTCAAATAAAGAACCGATGAGATTTTGCAAATTTTATGCGTTTTTTTAAAAAAAAAGTTATCAAGCTCTTAAAAAATCACCCTTTATATAAGACTGACAGATTACTCCACGTTATAAAGAATAACCGTACAAATGATATACTAAATGTATTTTTGGATACATCAGATCCACCGATTTCTTCGATATGCTTGAATAAGCCAATACGGCAAAGGAAGCGCTTTCTAATTCTTCCGGACGTAAAGGAGTTATTAGCAGGCAAATATAGTCCAGAACATAAATCAAATTTGAATTCCCGAGCTGATGAAGATTATAGCACCTAATTTTAAACAATAAATACAAAGTTATTGTGTAATATGAAACTATTAAATGTACAGTAAATAAAGTTTTAGGGACCAATGAAATAAAGAGGTCCCAAATGGGTTAATTTTTAATTCAAGAATAGCTTTCTGCAAGAAGTATATATTTGAAATTCAAAAGATTCCATTTGAAATTCAAAAATGTAAACCAATTTATTTAAGAAAAATATACATTAGGTGGGGTAGCATTTATTTATTCTGCAAATTTGGATATTCTGCAGTTGTGGAAACAGATTTAATAAAATGATAAGCAACTAATAATTATAATGATGTAAAATGTCTGTAATTTCATATATAGTTTATAACCTTCACCAGCTCAGAGAGCATCTGCATATAATTTATAAGGACTTGCATTTTACTTACGGTCGGATTATTTGTATGGATTTGTATGACCAAATTTCATAGTATTCCGATCGTCCGTATAGAAGTATAGAAGAATATTTAAATTTAATAGGTTAGAGTGATTTGCGTGGGAGGTACAATTTACAGAAATAAATAAATGCTACCCAACCTAATGTATATCTTGCTTAAATAATTTTGTTTACCCTTTTTGAATTGCAAATGGAATAATTTTTGAATTACAAATGGAATAATTTTTGAATTTGAAATGAAAACTTTTGAATTTCAAATGGTGTCTTTTGAATTACTTATGACGAGTTTTGAATTGCAAATCACATGTTTGAATTGCAAATGGAATAATTTTTGAATTACAAATGGAATAATTTTTGAATTTCAAATGAAGAGTTTTGAATTTCAAATGATGTCTTTTGAATTACAAATGGAGACTTTTGAATTTTAAATGTTGTCTTTTGAATTACAAATGACGAGTTTTGAATTTCAATTGACATTTTTTTAATTTCAAATGGACTTTTTGAATTTCAAGTGATATTTTTTGAATTGGAAATGGAATTTTTGAATTTCAAGTGATGTCTTTTGAATTACAATTGAAAAAGTGTAGAAACCCCTATGGTGAACATAATTCAGATCGGTTCAGATTTATATATAGCTCCCATTCAAATTTCATCCCCGATTTTACTTTTTCTGCTTTAGAAATAACACATTTTACCAGATCTTCTTCAAATTAGGCAAAATATCGTATATTTCCACTAGAAACACTCATGGTGAAAATTATGCAGATCGGTTCAGATTTATATATAGCTCTCATACAAATTTAGTTCCTAATTTGACTTTTTTCTCTCTATATACCACATATTTGAACTGATCTTTTGCAAATTTGACACAACCCTTATATTTGAACTAGAGACATCTGTTGACAAAGTGGGTCAGATCGGTTCAGATTTATATATAGCTCGATTACAAATTTCGCTCCAGAAACCACATATTTTAATCATATTTAGATCATCTTCAAATTTGGCAAAATATCTTATATTTCAGCTAGAAAGACCTAAGGTGAAAATTGGTGAAATCTGTTCAGATGTATATATAACTCCCATATAAATTTCGCTCCCGGCTTGACTTTTTCCGCCCACCAAGTATTTTTTCAAGTTATACTTTAACTAGAAACACCTATGGTGAAAGTGGGTCACTTCGTTCCATATTTGAATATAGTCCCGCAACAAGTATTCTTCTCGATTTGACAAAGTGTGACCTATGATTTACTGAATTGAGTTGTATTAGGGTAGAAAGTGGAGTGTATCATATATAGACTTTCCTTACTTGTTTATTTTTTATTTATTTCACTAGAAGTAGCCCAATGTGCTTGCTTTCAATTGCAAAATCGTGGTATATCACACAGATCGAAAGTTATAGAAGAAACCGTAAGACTGCATTTCCAAATAAATATAATTTTTCACATATTTGTATTTATTTTATTATGATGATTTATACTATACTACATGAAAACTTACGTGTTGTTATCTTCACAATATTTTTTTTTTTAATTTTTGTGAAACCCAAGAATTTTATAATGAGTTCGAATGATGTTCGTATAGGATCGATGGGATTACTATATATAAATATGAAATAGAAATGGTTAGGACGTAATGTGATTGTGTAATTTTTTCAATTAAACATCCAAAAAATAGAAATTCCTACATCAAAGTTCTTCCGAAAGAGTTTCCTGGGTACTTATGCGAGAGGATAGATACACAGTCAAACAAAAAAGTTTTGAAACAGACTTGATATTAACTCACCGAAAAATTAGAACTGCATTTTCTTAAATAAATATGAAATTTAAAAAAATCATGATTTGCAATCACAAAAGTAAAGGTTCACTTGTAAAAAAGTGTTCAATGTTTCAATGCGATTCCCAAGCCTGATATTTGATTGCCAAAACTTTTTCGATATACTGTACATACCATCAACCTCCATGTGTTCGTCCCTCTTGATGTAGCCGCTTGTACAAGACCTGGAACGAGCGAGTATCTCTTTCATTTTTGCTTCTGTTTTTTTTGTAACATTTAATTGTTCGTAATATTGTTTGCGGGATTAAGAACATTTTGTGGTCTTTCTTTCTGGTCTTGTATGCAGTTTGCTTTGTTTGTTGCTTTGTTGGGGCTTGCCCGGTTTTGTAGTTGCAATGTTTTATGTTGTCCGTTTATGTTAACAATGATCTTATGTCATTGTTGGCGTTGTTGTTACACGCTTTTACTTGAATTCCTTTGGATTTCACTTTAACAACAACAATTGCTCGAATCGGATGTTGCATGTGAAGTTGTGAATAGTTTACAAAAATATATATATGGACACATTTCTAAAATATTATATTCATTTGCATACATATATAAGGCATTTATACAATTTAAGATGGGAGGAAACTTAAAGTCGCACTTTTAAATGGAGGTTTTCCCTTTCTTTATTTTAGTTTATACTCATACTTGTCTGCGTTGTAAGTGTAGTTCCAAAATGCACGCATGATGTAATTTTGACGTCAAAGACAGGCCATTAAATTAAAATGTTAAAATTGTCATTGATTCATAAAGGTTTATCTACGGTTGTATGTATGGTCCACATGGCTTTGCTAACTCAAGCACTCAGAAAAAGTGAACCCTATAATGAGTTTAAATGAACTAAAATTTTGGAAAATTGAACTTGAACACAATTGAAATTGAAATTTATCAGCCCTGTGATGGCTTTCACGGTTTGGTTCAATTTTTGCTGCACGTCTGCGTGTAGTACAGGGTTTTCCAATAAGAGGTGTTATTTTGGTATCCAAAGAAAAAAGTCATTTTTTGAGATAAATGATAATAAAGACATAATAAAGAGGAAGGTATCCCGTTAATACATCAGCCAAATGGCCACCACGACCACGCTTACAGGACCATATCCTTTTCATGAAATTTTCCATAACCAAATCGCAAAGTGGCTGCCCTACGTCCTCGATAGCCTCACGAATTCTAACTTTGAGGTCTTGAATCGACGCTGGGCTATTGGCGTAGACCTTATCTTTCACGGGGCCCCAAAGGAAGAAGTCGCAAGGTGTTAAATCACAAGATCTCGGTGGCCAATTGTTCATAACACGGTCCGGAAACTTTTCCCGTAAAAGAGCAATGGTTTCATTGCTTGTGTGGCACGTAGCGCCGTCTTATTGAAAGTAAACGTTGTCCAGATCAATACCATCCAACTCCGACCATAAAAAATCATTAATCATCTCTCGATAGCGCAATCCATTCACCGTTACTGTTGATCCAAGCTCATTTTCGAAAAAGTAAGGTCCAATGACCCCGCCGGACCATAAATAGGGTGTCCAAAAACTGGTTATTTTAGAAAAACGCTTTTCGGTTTAAACGAAAATTAAATTTAAAAAAAAAAATAAACCGTTTTTTTAAATCAAAGTAATTACGAAAGTAAATACAGTTCATTTTTAGTAAAGCTACATTAAATAAGGAATTTCAGTAGCATTTTTATACACTCCACGAGAGTATTATGTCTTTGTGCATTTGTTTGTAACAACCAAAAGGAAGTGCGATAGACCCATTGTTAATTATACCGATCGACGTAGAATCACTTTTGAATCGATGTAGCAATTTTCGTCTGTCCATCTATTTTTGTAATCACGATACAGGTCGCAATTGTAGCCAGAACCAAATGAAACTTTGCACAACGAAGTTTTTCGGGACAAGGATGAACGCATCGATATAGCACCGATTCAATTATTCTTCTCGATTTGACAAATTGGACCAGGTCATATTAGCCTATGATTAGGAAACATACAAAAATTCTTCATGTTTTCACATTTTGCCGAATTGAAGTATATCATATAGTCGGCTCCGTTCGACTTTAGCCTTTCATTACTAGTTTTGTTTGAGATCATTTTAAAATAAAGTCAATTCCATAAAATAATTCATATTTTTACGTACAAAAACTTGAATAAAAAGTTTACGTAGAATCCTTCTTATAATAATATCGCAATGCCAGTATACAATTCAAGTGATAATTTTGTAGCGATTTCTTTGTTTGTTTTTTATAAAGCTTAACCTAGATGTGTAGGGCTAACAGTCATCAAGGCATCACATAAGTAACTTAGCTTTTCAGTTCTTTCTTTGTTTTGTCATAAATGCGAAATCGAAATGTCTTTCGCTTTTTCGAGCAATTTTGGGGTTTAGGATTTATTTATTGTTTTCACATGACGAAAACGTATTATAATAATAGTTTCATTGTGCAACTAAATTAAAAAGCGCTTCATATGTCGTGTGTCAAATGCTGCACTGATACGACGCATTTACATATGTGTCAAAATTTAGGTAAAATGGTAGCGTTTCTGCGCAGAAGTTTTTTATTGGTGCAATGTTCAGTTATTTACCAAAAACCGGTTAACCGACATGAAAAACCCGGTTTTCTTGGTTAACCGAATATGGCCATTTTACAAAAACCGGCCGACGGTTTTAGGTTATGAAACCGGTTAACCGGTTTCGGTTTTAGACACCCTAACCATAAACCACACTAAACAGTCACACGATGAGGATGGAGAGGCTTCTCAACAATAACTCTTGGGTTTTCCGAGCTCCAGATGCGACAATTTTGCGGTATTGCGGTCCGACAAGGTTCTTCACGAAGACGCAAAAACGCTTTAGTTTTACGAACTGTGACTGCAAGATTTTCACCATTTTTGTACTGAATTTTAATAATTTCAATGCGTTGTTGAAGAGTGTATCGTTCCATTTTTATTAGTAATGGCGTAGTTTCTACTTGTCAAAGAATAAAAGCTTCAAAAGTGACAGCTACCGAAATACCTTGTGATTCAAAATAACACCTCTTGTTGGAAAACCCTGTACTTTGGTTGGTCCCATTTTTATACCTCTTTGAAAGTACAAATTTAGAAAATCCCTTTATGTTACACGTCTGCGTGGATTTTACAAACCGAATTCTAGCTACAATACTTATACTGGTATCATTTTTATTCATTTTTACCGTTTTGCTATTAGTTTTATTTATATGCATTTCTTTATGAAAACTTTTAGATAAATGTTCATATATTTCAACTATTAAAAATACGCTGCACTGAACATTGAGAGGCTTTTCTAATTTCACAAGTAGTAACGATAAGTGTTTGTTATTGTGATACTATATGAAATATCTGAAGTGGGAATATATTAAAACACAGTTACATTAGAGTGGATCACGCTCCATGCAGAATACTTTGCCACTTGGTTGGTATAAGTGCTAAACGAACTAGTATATAGGTGGGCCATTTAAAAATTTAAATTAGAATCGGCTTTGAAAAAGTACTGATTATTTTTTCAAATTTCTACTTTTATTGGAAAGGTTGAACTTTGTCATTTAATAATGGAACACATATGACTACCACGACTGGCTCGGCAGTACCACATCCGACCAATTTCTCAGTACATTTTCGATTGTTCCGAATCGAATCTCTTCAATGGCAACTTCGATTTCATGTGCCTTAATGCCTCCCCACAAAAAATAAACCAAAGGTGTCATACCACAGCTACAAGGCGGCCAATTGACATCACCATTTCGGCCGATTATTCGCCTTTCAAAAACAGTGCGTAATATTTCGATGGTTGGTCTTGTTGAAACCAAATATCGTCCATGCCATTCTCTTGAATTTTTGGAAACAAAAATTCGTTAAGCATTGCACTGCACACTGGTCCCAAATCCATTTTTTATGGAATAAATTCGAAAAAATAAAGATACAATCTCGTAATTTTGCACACTTGGGCCGATCGGACCACGCCCGCTACCACCTTCCATATAAACTCAATGTATAACCAACATAATTATCACCCTGTATTAGTACAGGGTGACCAAAAACAAAATTTTATGAATGCTTAAAATAATGAAACTTATTTCGCTTTGACGGACAATGTTTATCTGAACATTATTACAAATGCAAAATATAGCATACAAATATTCTACTTGACACTGCAATTTAAATAATTATATCAAGAAATAATATAAAATTCCGACATATGTACAGAAAAGTTAATGACTTTATATACCATTTTAAAGGTACATACAATACCTTTAAAGTGAGATGTTGATGTGTCTCATAAACAAATCTGATTCAGAGATATGATCAAATATGTGTACTATGGCGAATCGAAATTGTGCTGAAATAAAGTGACAATTGTAGGAGTTTGCCGAAAAATGCCGACGGGATATTAATTCTACCATAAACTACACACTCAGACGAACACTTTCACATTTATACTTTGAGTCAAGTTGAGTCCTACATATAGCTTTTGATCTACGACATTTATAGGCTATGCTCACTACGAATCACAAAATTACAACACTTAAGAAAACTGACAAGACAAAAGTAATCACAAAATGTTAAATATAATTTTTCAACTACTTACCCCGACCTTCAATTTCAATAATATAGTCACTCCATTAATATCTTTTGGCGCCTTAATTTTAAGTATTTTGTATAACTGCCCGAATTAATCCCACTCGTTTCAACGGCAAACTTTAAATGCCTCTCAGGCTTGCAGTGTTGCCACCTAGTTTTCTCCAATACACTTTCTTGATAGCTTGGAGTGTTATCATTAAGATAACATATTCACATTTAACAATTTCCAATTTAATTTTTTTGAATTTCTGCCAAAAAATATGGATTTGGGACCATAGTGCAATGAACGCTCACCGTTGACGAAGAAAAATGACCCAATGATGCCGTCAGCCCAAAATCCACACCAACAAGTGACTCATTGTAGATGCATTGGTTTCTAAAAAGGCACGTGTTGTTTCTCTGAACCCCATATGCGACTATTTTGCTTATTGACATACACACCAATCGAACGTTTCTAGCCAGCCAAGACTCTCGTCAGTAGTTTTACGAGGATTACTCCAACCCAAATGAAATGTCTTGTACTATGTATAATCTGAACGGCAACAACAAGAATTACTTTATTTATATATTCTTCAAACTAAGTATGACGCAATGTACGACTTTTATTTTCAAATATTGTTTTTCGGTAGAATTTAAATTTCCCAAATAATTCAAAGGTGAAGACCATTTTCTTAAGCACTTTGCCCATGTTGTAGCATAATGTCGCAATAATACCCATAACAAATCGGTCGGTTAAGAATCGTTCTAGAACATCTTACCTTTTTGGAGTGTTAACATTATTACAATTTCTCGTTACCCAATCTAATTTAAATATGTAGATATATTTACTCAGCAAAACATAAAGATTTGACTAGCATATTTTATGAATAGTCTTAATTCTCTTGTTTTAACCAATTAAAAAATTTTGTACATACATGTGCAAATATTACTAAATACATAGAAAGATGTAAGTATGCGTATATGTATACATATACACACATATACGCAACATATGTAATGTGTAACTTTCCTAAGTACATTCAGAAAAATAGCATTACTAAATCTAAGTAAAATCCATACTACAATATAGTTCAACAATTTTACTCCAGTTCAGTAAAAATGTCCTTAAAAGTAGGAAAATTAACTAAGTATGAGTATAGTTTCTTTCTTTCAAAAACATAGTAAATAGTTCATTTACTAGAAATGGGGTAGTAAATTTACTTAAAAACATTTCTTTGGATCTAATAAACATTTTTTACAATTAAGTAAATTCATACTTGTGTGGAAAAATATTTCTAAGATTTTAAGTAAGAAAAAACATCAGAAATGGAAAAATTCCATTTAGGAAAAATTTACTAAAAAATAGCTTTTTCCTAAAATTAAGTTAATATGTATGTCAGGGATGATAAATGAGAGTGACCTAATTTAATTTTTTTAAATATACTAGTGGCAAAAAATTAAATGCCAATGCATTATTTTTTAAGTATTTATTAAAAACAAAAACAGATACAGCAATTTCATGTGTACATAAGTAAAATTAAATTAACGGACATTAATAAATGAGTAAAGTCTTAAACTGTAAGATACAAATGATAGAGATCGTGTGACAATTCGTGTGTTAATACTTTCTTTGCAACATGCTGCTAGAAATTTTGAAATTATAGCAGCATGAATTTGTCGATTTTAAAATATATTTGGTTTGAATTAAACTAGATACTGTAGAAACATTCAATCTATTCCGTTTTTTTGTTTTTATAATATTTTGGAAAGAAAAAATGCGTTCTACGATTGCAGAAGAATGAGGTATATATAAAACTCCACCTACAATTCTTGAAATATCTGGAAACATCAATTCGTTTAAGGCATTTTTCATCTTTAATATAGTATACCAAAAATTACAAATATTTTCATCATTAAAAGATTTTAATTCTTCCACATCAGCCAAGACTCTGAATTGAGAGTTATTTTTTTTTTTTCAAAATGATATTTTCACTCAGAAACATTTGTAACAAAAATGGGACAATAGTATTCGTTTTTCCGCAAATCACATTTTCGGCACTAAATTTGTTGTGTACATTTTGTTTTCAAGGTTAACTCTGTTTCTTACATCTTCACAAAACTTAAAATAAAACTCTTTAGCATTTTCCTTAAAAGGTTTTACAATGTCAATATCAATATGGTTTTCAGATATGTAGTGATCTACATCAGTCCCACAATATATGTTCTTAACATCAATTTGGTTTTTACTTAAGTTTACATTCGGAATCGATGTATTGTACAAAATGGATTTGTCCAAAAAATAGCGTCCTATTTGAAGGAATAAAAATTGCAAACATGTTAAAAATATTTGCAAACGAAAATCCTCTGATTGCATTTCTAAATTTACATCGTTTATAAGATTCAAAACATAATGCAGAAATAAATAGTGCAATTTAAAAAAGTGTTTGATAGTACTGATAAAATATTTTCCACTGTCTCATTTTCTGTTTATGCTTTGAAGACTATATTGTGAAATAGTATTGTAATGGCTCCCATTGTTCAAGTATCCTCTCTACAACTTCTTGTCGAGATAGCCATCTTGTTGTAGAATATTTAAAAATAGCGTGTTGACCGGCTCCGAAATAATCTTGAAACTTTACAAAATCAGCTTTTCGTTTGGCACTATTTCAAAAATGAAAATTTAAATCCACCATGAACTTTTCAATCGCTGTCAAATTTAAAATGTGGCATATGCATCAGTTGCAAAATACATTTGGAAACAAGGCTTTGAATTTGGTTTGGACCACTCTCACAGCTCCTCTCATTGTAGAGCAATTGTCGGTAGTTGTACCAACCATTTTGTGTAGAGGAATGTTGTTATCATTTAACATTTTCAAAGTAGTTTCTAAAATTCCTTTCGTACAAAAGAACTGTTTGAAAAAAAGTACCAAATGTGTCGCGGGAGTACCGCGGCACTTTAAGGGTTCAAAAAGTACCAAAGTACCACCTTTATCATCCTGAATATACTGAAATATATGCCGAGTTCTACATGAACTTATAAAAAATCACTTGAAATTCTTTAGAAAATTATTGAATACTAATCGATGAAGCTATTCTCATTCGTTTGCAGAAAATTATTTCTTAAATACTTTAAGTATTATCCTAAACAACCACAGCAAAGGCGCCTATTTCGCCTTCGCAGCAATCATGGACTCTCTTTATGGCAGAGGTATCATGAAACTTTTGAGAAATATTTCATGTTGCCATTTGTTGTATTAGTTTTGCATACTCTGAAGCAAAAAAAACGTTTCATTTTTTTGTTAAATAGAACTTATTTTAAGTTCACTTTTTTTCTTTATGTAAAACCTAGTTTAACTATATTTTAGTTTTAGTTCGAATTCGAAAGGTTTTCAAACCCTTGATATTTGTAAATTTGGCATACTTGCTTTGTTTAAATTCGCCCCATTTTCCATTATTGTTCGTAAACCGAGGTTTGTCAATTTAAACAAAACAAATATTGGCCTCTTTTATTCACGTCAGCCAAAGGAACCACAACTCAAAATAAAGTATAACATCTTTAATCCTTATAAAATCTCTTCTTTTTTTTCTAGCAAAGACAATCAAACAAACAGTTGTAGGTAGTTTTCTACGCTCAGAAAACTACACGCCTTTCCTACTTTATACACAAAGCTCAAAATATAAATAAATATTTACTTGATTTGAGTAAAAAACTACGTAGTTTTAGGAAATTTTATGAAAATTACAGCAAAATTTTACTTAGATTTAGTCAAAATGTACTTAGTTTTAGGACAATTTTACTTAAATTCAAAAAAAGTACTTGGTTTTAGGAAAAATTTAGTTAGATTTTGAAAATTTTCAGCAAAATTTTACTTGGATTTATTAAAAATATACTTGGTTTGAGGAAAAACTTACTGGAATCTTTCTCAATTTGACTAAATATTTACCTGGTTTGAGGAAAATTTAACTAGAATCTAGTTCAAAGCATGTACTAATTTCAAGGTAAAATTTGAACTTCATATGAGCAAATATTGCTTTAGCGCTATACGAAGTTAAATTTTCTTAAATTTTAGTTCATTTTAACTCATCACTTTTTTCTGAGTGTATGTTTGAATAAGAACAATTATTTTAATCTGCATTCTAAACGAAAACGAAAATTGGACAAGAGCATTTTCTGAAGGAGTTAGGAAACAATTAAAATAATGAATTGTTTCAGAAACCCAGATAAAAAAGGTGAAATTTGTGTCGAAGCCATTCCGTACGAGGTCGCTGCGTGATGTGGATTTTGGGATTTCGACGTCAGGCTTCTTCAAAAAGCGTATATGTCAGTACTATCACTACCAATGTAGATCACTGTGCAGTCATATACTCTGCCTTTATCCATATATTTATTCAAATAGACATAGTTTTCCTTATTAGAATACTAACTATTAAAAAGAAAAGTAATAACTTTTTCTGATTCACATAATTTGTAGTCATCATAATTACCTTCAATTTAACATATGAGCGGGCGTAATCGGACTTATACTTTCAAAATTGTAGTAACAATATTTAAAGTATTTTATTGAAAAAAAAAAGTATCGATAAAACACTGCTTGTGTTGATTGGAAAACTGCTAATAAGTGAAACAAAATTTTTAGAATATTTCATCCATTCATTAAAGCACAGTCGACAGCATTCCCACGATGCGTATGAGTATTATTTATTTACAGAGTGATTTTTTTGAGGTTAGGATTTTCATGCATTAGTATTTGACAGATCACGTGGGATTTCAGACATGGTGTCAAAGAGAAAGATGCTCAGACATTTCATCATGAATCGTCTTACAAACGAACAACGCTTGCAAATTATTGAATTTTATTATCAAAATGCGTGCTCTGTTAAGAAAGTTCATTGCGCGCTTCCATTTTATGGTCAGTTTAATCGACCCACTGAAGCGGCTATTCGGGCTATTGTGACTAAATTTCGCACCAAATTTACATTGTTGGACATTAAACCACCAACACGCTTACGTAGAGTGCGAACTGAAGAAAATATCGCAGCTGTATCGGCCAGTGTTAATGATGACCACCAATTTTCGATTCGTCGCCGTTCGCACCAATTGGGTCTCTGTTACTCAAAAACGTGGAAATGCCAAAATTGGACTAAGCGGATGGACCACCTAAGACGCAGCCGCGGTCAACATTTAAATGAAATTATCTTCAAAAAGTAAATGTCATGGACCAATCTAACGTTTCAAATAAAGAACCGATGAGATTTTGCAAATTTTATGCGTTTTTTTTTTAAAAAAAGTTATCAAGCTCTTAAAAAATCACCCTTTATATCCAACGGACACCAGGGCGTATGATTTCAAATCATTCATTGTACTTTGCTACGACCGCTTTAACGTGTAAGTACACATTTTATTATAGCCAACTCATCTTTGTGGAATTGGATTTCTAAATTAATTTAATTAAATAGAGATTTAATATGTGATTTAATAAATCAATTGAATATAAATTGTTATTTCAATTTAAATCAATGTTCACAATAATCCAAC
Organism: Polietes domitor; assembly: GCA_947397865.1. Lineage (NCBI taxonomy): Eukaryota > Metazoa > Arthropoda > Insecta > Diptera > Muscidae > Polietes > Polietes domitor. Next base: position 55,254,919 of record OX377620.1, read on the forward strand.
ATAATTATTTAATTTGCTTTTTTAATTCGAATTTGACATATTAAACATCATAGCAAAAACAACAACTCCGGCAACAGAAACCAGCACTGATTGTGCCTTGTGCTTGTTTGTGTTTTTAGAACATAATAATAATAATATGTATATGTATGTACATAACCCAAATCACAATTCGTATTTAAATAATATTAACACTATCATTTCCCATGGTGGTGTCTACGAATAACAATGTGTGGAACTTAATTAATAGCACTGTACAACAATTTCAAACTTTTTCCAAAATTACGGAGGGAGGAGACTAAAAAATATACGTATGTCGGCGTTTTTTGATCACATCGGAATTTCATTTTATAGACTTTTGCAGCATATCAGTGTATAAAACTATGTTTTCTTTACATCTGAGCCATAGGGTATGTTCAGCAACTTTGTAGATAATGATAATGAATATTGTTGTAGAACATGTTAACCCTCTAACTACACCTCATACGAAATTTTTTGGCTTTATTTTAACAAATTGTAAAAAACACCCTGAAAAGGGGGAGGGCGGGGAAGTTCTACAAAAATGTTGGCCATAAAATTTTACTATATATGTCAGAACACACCAAAACCCAAAACTTAACACAAACGTCAAAAATCAATAAAATTCAAGATTGCCCATTAAGGGTTAATTTAGTTATTGTTCAGTAGGGGTGGGATAGTGCACGACTTGTGGATTTTGATATGCTAGAACCACCTATTTTGTGAGGTTCGGAAATAAAATTCATGAGCCAAAAAATGGGGGTGGTGGGCTGAGTGTAAGTGGGCGCTCATCGGGGTCAAAGGTAAATGGTAAAAATACAGGAAAAGTCCCAAAACTGTCTCGGAGTCGCTCCCAGAGGGGTTAAATGTAAGACCGACCACCATTAATTTTCCCTCCCCAACATTTATTTTGAACACACATACCCTCTATCCCCACTCGTTAAGGAGGCTCCCATACAAACAAAAAAATATATTTTTATAAAATTTGTCCCCACCGCTTTTACTGGTCCCAGGAGACCGCTAGTGGGGTCAAATGTAAGCCCCACCCCCTATATTTTTTCAGCCTCAATATTTTTTCAGAACACACCTACCCTCCATCTGCAACCCTTAAGGCGGCCCCATACATTTGTCTATTTTTTATATTTTTTATGAAAGAAAGGGCCAAAACTGCCCCGCTGTATACCCTATAGGGGAGTCGTTATGAGGGGTAGTTAGAGGGTTAAAATGTTCTACAAAAATATTCGCCATATCTTATATCATTATCTACAAAGTTGCTGAACATACCCTATGCCTCAGATGTAAAGACAACATAGTTTTATACACGGATATGCTGCAAGAAGAGGCCAGAGTTGGGAAACTTTAACCGTCTATAAAATGAAATTCCGAATTGATCTAAATAAAGCCGATACACGTATATTTATTAAATATTATAAATATAAATTTTTTGATGTCAGAAAAAGCGGATTTTATGGATTCGATTCGTCTATTCGATTTTGCTAGAGACGAATGAAGACTTCAAAAATGCATAAAAAATTTGGTTTTTAAAAAGAGACAAATATGTGCATTTGAAACTATCACATTGATAACCGATTGGAATGTTTTCGATTTTGGTAATATATATCTAGACTCAGAGAAAAGTGAACCCTGTAATGAGTTAAGAGTAAATTAACTAAAATTTAGGGAAATTGAACTTCGTATAGTGCTAAAGCAATAATTACTCATATCAAGTTCAAACTTTTCCTTGAAAGTAGTACATGCTTTGTACTGAGGAAAATTGTAGTAAGTTTATCCTCAAACAAATAACATTTTTATTAAATCTAAGTAGAATTTTGATGAAATTTTCCTGAATTTTTTATAATATCATTTTTACTAAATATAAGAAAAATGTTCCTAAAACTAAGTAAATTTTTATTCAAACTAATTATATTTTTACTCAAACTAAGTAAATTTGTACTAAATCTAAGTAAAATGTTGCTGAAATTTTCCTAAAACTAAGTCAATTTTTACTCCTATCAAGTAAATATTTTCTTAAACTGAGGAAAAATTTGCTCTTTCCTCAAAACAAGTAAATTTTTACTTAAATTAATGAACTCGGCATACATTTCAGTAAACCATTTTAACCCTTTCATGTCCAGTGTTGCCTTATTCGAAGAGATATATATCAAAGATTTTTAAAATGAAGAAACCATTTAAAAATATTTTTTTGTTTAACCGATATCTGCAGTATAATGATTTTAAGAAACATCCTATTACTCATGTCCTTTATGAATTAGAACCGCAAGGCTCTATAGAAATCATATTTAGACCCATTCCTCATCAAAAACCATGGTAAGTTTTATATATCTATTAAGAAGAAAATTCGGGCATGAGAGGCTTAAGATTCTCAAAACAAGTAAATTGTTACTTAAATTAATGAACTCATTTGTAAGAATTTTTTATTAGATCCAATGAAATGTTTTTAAGTAAATTTACTACCCTAGTTCTAGTAAATTAACTATTTACTATGGCTATAAAATACTTTACTCATACTTGGTTAATTTTCCTACTTTTAAGGAAATTTGTACTAAACTGGAGTAAAAATGTTAAACTAAATTGGAGTATGGATTTTACTCAAATTTAGGAATGTTATTTTTCTGAATGTACTTAAAGAATTAAGATCATTTAGACGTAACCACTTCACAAAGTCAACTTTTCCAACAGGTGTCATATGCAACATTTAAAAAAGTGTGCTAACTTCTTTGTCAAAATATTTTTTAATAAATTTATACGTTTTTATTTTATTTTTATTTTTCGTTTGTATTTTTTGGTCTGTAATCCATATATTTATCAAATATACATAGTTTTCCTTATTAGAATACTAACTATTAAAAAGAAAAGTAATTACTTTTTCTGATTCACATAATTGCTAGTTCTCTCAATTACCTTCAATTTAACATATGAGCGGGCGTGATCGGACTTATACTTTCAAAATTGTAGTAAAAATATTTAAAGTATTTTATTGAAAAAAAAATATCCATGAAACACTGCTTGTGTTGATTGTTGATCAATCAAAATAAACCATTTTTTTAGTGGGTCCCAGCAATTAATTTTTTTATTTTTTTTTTCGTTTGTATTTTTTGGTCTGTAATCCATATATTTATCAAATATACATAGTTTTCCTTATTAGAATACTAACTATTAAAAAGAAAAGTAATTACTTTTTCTGATTCACATAATTGCTAGTCCTCACAATTACCTTCAATATGAGCGGGCGTGATCGGACTTATACTTTCAAAATTGTAGTAAAAATATTTAAAGTATTTTATTGAAAAAAAAAATATCCATGAAACACTGCTTGTGTTGATTGTTGATCAATCAAAATAAACCATTTTTTAGTGGGTCCCAGCAATTAATTTCAATCCCCCGAACTACACCGAAATATGCTTTAATGAAACTCATACCGATTATTCAAATATCGAAAACTGCTAATAAGTGAAACAAAATTTTTTGAATATTTCATCCATTCATTAAAGAACAGTCAACAGCATTCCCACGATGCGTATGAGTATTATTTATTTATATCCAACGGACACCAGGGCGTATGATTTCAAATCATTCATTCATTGTAAAATATTTTTTTAATAAATTTATACATTTTTATTTTAGTTTTTTTTTTCGTTTGTATTTTTTGGTCTGTAATCAATATTTGATTTGAACCGGGATATTGTCCTGGCTCAAGACCATTTTGCATCTATATTTAACCAACCTTTGACAGTGTGGAAATCATGATAGTGGTAGTCTGCAGCCAAGTGATAAATGTCACCGTGCCGTTTGTAAATACATTTGCATTCTATTAAATATAGATACAAAATGGTCTTGAGCCAGGACAATATATCGGTTCAAATCAAATATTGATTACAGACCAAAAAATACAAACGAAAAAAAAAATAAAATAAAAATGTATAAATTTATTAAAAAAATATTTTGATAAAGAAGTTAGCACACTTTTTTAAATGTTCAAATTTATAAATTTTATTTTTCGTCAATGACAATGGAACACTATTTTCGAACTTTCAACCTATATACGGCATTACTATTTAGTTACACTAAATTTTAATGATTTTTTTTTGACCACTACGTTTTCCATAGTGTTAATTATGAAGATATACACTCACACATTCACAAGTGTTAAAAATATATATACATATATAAATGCAGATTTCAGATGTGTGTGCACTTGTGAATTTGCATTGGAATATTGTGGTGTTCACACACAGCTGTCATAGATTTGCATTTAAATTTCATCCCCATACGCTATTTCATGTGGGTCATTCCACGTCGAAAAAAATCGCCACACAGTGGGGAATTCTGAGAGAACGCGGCCAAATCAAAAAATACATTGTACTAATGTCATATGAAATTAAAGATCTTGGAACTTCGATATGAATGGCTTAACATTTTTTAGAAAATTCTCAAACTTTGAAAGCAAGAAACGTATTTGTACAAAAGTACCTTTTTGAAATATCTCCATTAGGCTGAGTCCATAAAAATAAAAATTGTTTAATGACACCATCCAACAACATTTTTGGAACAGAATAGCTACCCTATAAAAATGCTTGTTGAGTAGATCATTTTTGTAGAATAAACTTATAGTCCAGCTGGTCTGAGTTTCCTTTTACGGCGGAAAATTTAATTTTTTGTTCGAAGGGAGCATAATACTAAGTGAGAAAAGTGTTGTAAGTTGATCTCTGAAAGAATTCTTATTGTCAGAACTATATTGTGGAATCTTATGAGGATTATTTTTGTGGAATATCGTAACCCTCTAGCCCCTCTCTTTATTGCCCAATTTGGGCTCTAGCTCTTTTTTCGAGAAAATCAAGAAAAGTCCTTTCAAAACAGTTAACAGATTTGACCAATTGGTGATAGTTTAATCGCTATAGGAAAATAGAACCTCGACACAACACCATTTATTATTTAAACATACATATTGTGGCTGTCTTTCTTTAAGACTGGATATTTGTGTTGCGTAACAAAAACCTAAATAAAAAGTTAAAATTTCACTCAAAATAAAATAATATTTTTAAAATTGTTGCTAACAACATTTTTTTTAATTTTGTGTTAATAATGTGGGACTTATCGTGGATAATTATCAAGTGTAAGTCAAATTGTGGGTTATCGAGGCTAAGTCCAAAAAAATCAACACAAAATAACTTTTAAAAATTTTAAATCATTCGAAATGGAATAGTCCATATTGATGTCCATATGCGAGAGTGTATATGTTTATTGGTTGTTTTGTTGTTGTTTTTAGTTGATACAACTAACTACTATAAACACTATCAGTTGTTGTTGTTGCTGTTGGTGTCATCGGTTTTTATATTTATTGCTTAATGGAAATTTAATTGAAAATAACCAACAATGCCACATAATAATTAAGCCAAAAACATTTTTGCTGAATAGAACCTACATAAATACATTATGTATATATGTATATACATTAGAGTGGCTTCTTTTGTGAGGAAGGAAAAAATATGAATACCTCTCCAACGGGCCCCTAAAAACATAAATCTAAATAAAAATGTGGAAGTTATTGCGGTTTTTATAAAAAAAGTATCAAAAATTGCACTAAAATGGTATAAATCTGCCTGGGTCATATTGCAAGTTTTTGATATGGTTTAATAAGGCTCGGACCAGATTTGAATTTCTAGTTGTTTTTTCTCAACACCATTCTCATCGTGGAATTTATTCAAGAAAAACCTGATTTATAGAGGTTATTTTGAACGAGTCCAGCTCACGAACGGACAATGATAAATTTTTTGACGAAATTTTAATTTTTTATTTAGGTTTTTGTTACGCAACAAAAATATCCAGTCTTAAAGAAAGACAACCACAATATGTATGTTTAAATAATAAATGGTGTTGTGTTAGAGGTTCTATTAGCGATTAAACTATCACAAATTGGTCAAATCTGTCAACTCTCTTATAAATTGTGCTCAGTTTGGATAGGAATTTCATCAGGTGAGGAGTAACAGAGAACAACGCTGACAAATTGTGTACAAAATCACTGTTTTATAGCAACATTCTATAACATTTTTGGCTCAATGGTTATATCTATAAGCAAAATTGCCGCATTTGTAGCGAAGATAATCCATGAGTGATTCGCCAGGCACCGTTACACCCAGAAAACCTCAATGTTTGGTGTGGCTTCTGGACCTGTGGTATCGTAGATCCTTACTTCTTTAACCCTCAAAGGACCCTACAGATTTCTTTATTATAAATATATTAATTTTGATTTAATCTTATTTTTATACCACTCGATGGACCATTGACCTACAAGCAAAAATATTGTCTCATTCTGTTGTCCACACTTATTCCATATATCGTACAAAATATGGAAAAGTTTTCATATATGAAAAACAACAATTACTATAAACAACTGGTCTCAGCTTCCACATTTATAAACAAGTAAGGAAAGGCTAAAGTCGGGCGGGCCGACTATATAATACCATACACCACTCCCTGCGTATGTACCTCGCTTTAATTAAACCTAAATACCAGGTATTTCATGGGATCAATTTTATGTAGTTCATATAAATTATACAGTTACTATAAATTCATCTTTAGTCATATTTAACGAATATGGTTAATAATATTGTAATTGATCCAACTATCCGACAGACAAATACAAATTATACAGTAGTAATAGCATGAATCGGTTCGACATTTCAAAAGGGGGCCTGGTCCAAAACATGGGCCTACATATATCTCATTCACGGTAGGTATTCCTAGTTTAAAAATATCATGATCTGCAAAATTTGATAAAGATACGATGTAAGATGTAGTTTCTAGAGCTGTAATAGATCAGAATGGGCCCCATTTGGCTTATACCAAAGTATGGACATATGGACATCTCCTAAACAAGTAAGGAAAGGCTAAAGACGGACGGACTTTCTATCTCATTACAATTCAATTCAGTAAAAATGTGAAATCGGGAAGGATTTTTGCATCCTGTAAATGTATGTGTTTGACAAAAAATTTTAAATCGGAAAGGACATTTGTATGGGGGTATATTGAAACCTGGAACGATGTGACCCGCTTTCGCCATGTATGTTTATTGGTGAAATATAATATGTAAAGTTTGGCCAAAATCGGATAAACATTCGGGAGCAACATTTGTATGAGGGCTATATCTAAATCTGAACCGATCTTACCCAAATTCACCATAGGTGTTTCTAGTTGATTATAAAATGTTGTGCCAATTTTAAAGAAAATCAGGTACTATATGTGGTTTCTAGAGCGGAAAATGTCAAATCGGGCTATATCTAAATCTGAACCGATCTTACCCAAATTCGGCATAGGTGTTTCTAGTTGGATTATAAGATGTTGTGGCAAATTTAAAGAAAATCGGGTACAAGATGTGGATTTTAGAGCGGAAAAAGTCAAATCGGGAGCGACATTTGTATGGGGGCTATATCTAAATCTGAACCGATCTTACCCACTTTCAGCAACCGATTTCCTCCAAATTCAATCGGACAACAATTGCGACCTGTAGACTGCGAACAAGCTTAGATGGACAGCAGACGGACGGACGGACAGACAGACATTGTTAAATCGACTCAGCTGGTGATTCTAAGCCGATCCGTATACTTAAAGGTGGGTCTAGCTCGATTATTTCTTAGTGTTACAAACATTTGGCGCGAAACTAACTTATAATACCCTAGTCCACGAAGTGGTGTAGGGTATAAACAGCTGTAAAAGCATGCTCATAAGTGTCCTAAGGAAACCCCCGCGTAACTTTCCATCATATAGAGAATACCAAAATATTTTTGGCATGTGATTGCTGACTAAATAGGAAAGATTTGTGCCAGAATTGTTTCAGAAACCCAGATAGAGAAAGTTGAAATAAATGCAATTGGAACCGCGAATTGCAGCTTTTTGCAACAGTTTCAGCTTTTTTACGATTGACTATAAATATGTTACAAGTGACATTGGTTCCTTATACTCATGGAAAAAATTCGCAGGATCCGTTGAATAGATCGCAAGAAAACACAAAATCGTTTTAGTCATATCTCCCGCGAAAATGAAAATTTTGCAAAAATATTTAATTCGTATTATTTGTTTGCAGTTGTCTGCCGAAATAACCACATTTTTTGTCGAAAATGATCGATCTTCCAAAAAACATGAACGAATTTTAACCCTAGTAATTTTGTTGTATAAGTTGGCGTGTAATTTAACCGTGAAGAGCTTTATTTACAAGTTTTGTGTCTTTGGTGATCCCCACTGAAATTTTCCTGCAATTTTTTCCGTAGAACATTTTAATCCTTAAATGTGCTTTTTGAAACGAATTTTCTTGATTTTCTCGAAAAAAGGGCCAAATTGGGCAATAAAGGGAGGAATTCTTTCAGAGATCAACTTACAACACTTTTCTCACTTAGTATTATGCTCCCTTCGACCAAAAAATTAAAACTTCCGCCGTAAAAGGAAACTCAGACCAGCTGGGCTAGAAGTTTATTCTACAAAAATTATCTACACAACAAGCCTTTTTATAGGGTAACTGTTCTGTTCGAAAAATGTTGTTGGATGGTGTCATTAAACAATTTTTATTTTTTTTTGGACACAGCCTAATGGAGATATTTCAAAAAGGTACTTTTGTACAAATACGTTTCTTGCATACTTTAGGTGCTTTCAAAGTTTGAGCATTTTCTAAAAAATCATAAGTCATTCATATCGAAGTTCCAAGATCTTTACTTTCATATGGCTTTAGTACAATGTAATTTTTGACTTGGCCGCGTTCTGTCAGAATTCCCCACTGTGTGGCGATTTTTTCGACGTGGTATGATAAAAGCGAAATATTTTGGGAGAACACATAAAACAAACCAATTTTTCATTTTAGTCGGGAACATCCACTACTTTTATTTTGAAGCCACTCTAACGTACATATGTACAAACAGACCAGCCGTTCAATCATTTCAAATTCAATATAATATAAAGTTATTGTTATTAGATGATATATTATAATTAATGAAACTGTGTACACGCATTTGTTAATGTAAGCATAATTATTAATGCAACTAAATCAATTGTATGTATGTATGTATGTTTGTATGAACTATGTATAGTGTGTAGGTACGTAGGACTAGATTCTAGAATAATAATAGGAACAAAAGAACACACCGCGACACAGTGGAATATTCTGAGAGAAGCCGACCGACCAGAAGTTCAAATCTTCTGAATATATTATTAATAACAGTTATTTGATTTCAGTTTCTTTTTTCTTTGGATGAATCTAAAATAGTAATTTTGAAACTTTCTTTTAGATAGATCACGTACAAAGTCAGAGGAATGTGCATGTCGTGTTGCTCTATTCTAGCCGATCTCAATTTGCGTGTATCACTTGTATCCTTTTCTACCATTTTTCGAAGAAACAAGTAAGAAAACGTCAGTCGGCTAAACCGACTTATATATATCCTCACTCTCAGAGAACATATTTATGGAAATTATAATAACTTAAATTGCACCAGTATAGAATTTATAAAGGTTTTAATTTTACCTAGGTTATATAAAACTGTGTGTGAGGTACAAGAAGGGGCGTGGCTTTACCGCATTTTTTGGTTTAAAAGATTTTAAAATTTCAAATGATTTTGACTACCCGTATGGAAGTTATATCGGCTTATGCCACTTTGTGTGGGAGGTACAAGAAGGGGTGTGTCAATATCGTCCATGTTCCACATGAATGCAACATATATAAAAACATTGCCAAATATCAAATTTCATAGTATTCCGATCATCCTTATAGAAGTTATAACCGATTTAATTTTACGTATGTTAGAGTGATTTGTGTGGGAGGTGCAAGAAGACACGTGGCAATACCCACCATATTTTGTACGCTTAAAGTGATAATAAAAACTTTATCAAATACCAAAATATAGCCGATACCAAATATCCGTGTGGAAGTTGCATTGGTTTTAATTAAACATAGGAATATGGTTCATTTGTGTGGGAGGTACCAGAAGGGGCTTTCGTCTTCGAACTTTAAGTAAGTTTGGGAAAAATATTACCATGTGCAAAGTTTGAATTGATTCCTTAACTCTTTTCGAGAGTTATCGTGTACACCAGCCAGACGGACGGACATGGCTCAAACAGCTTAAAAAGTCGTGAATCGAATGTGGTCCAAACAGACTTGTAGTCTTAAGTAACTCTTAAGTCAATGCGTTACACTTTTTTTCTGTCCCAAATGATATATACCCTTCTACTCTGTAGAGTGAGGGTATACAAATTGCAACCGCAGAATCCTCTACATCAATCTCATGCTTCTAGATGCATTCGATCATTTTACCAATTTTTGTTTTTACACATTGTGAAAAATCACCATAAGTAACATGTGTTCTCGCTTCTCCCCTAAAAATCTCCCCACTTTTAAAAATCACTTTATGCTGCGCATCTAAGTTCGTCCTTTATTTCGTACCACGTTTATCCCCCTTTTAAGTAAAAAATGTGAAAAATCTATTTATCGACTGTGAAGTACAAATTAAAAAATCCACTTATGCTGGGCGTTTACGTTTTTAGAGGATTGTATACTCCGAATTTTACGTTTCTAGCTGTAGTACCTTGGGTTGGAACCATTTCTTGTAACACTTCGAAATTTATATTGCGCTTCTACGTGGTCAGAGGAATTTGCATACATTCCACGATTCTACCTGTAATACTTTAGTTGGAACCATTTTTTATCCCATTTATCAGGAGTGATAGAGGCTACTGGTTTCTAAATTTCATAACTTCTGACATAGTTAAGATATTTTGACGCGCGAACAGGCGTTTAAAATGTATTTCCTTGTGGATTTATAAATTTGATTTCAAAAAATATTCTTTTTTGACAAAAAAATTGAAAATAATAATGATAAAAACATTTATTTGTTCATGTCCGGCTATAGGTCATACAATTAAAAGACTAAGTTTTTCTTTTAATTTTTTGTTTTATTTCAAAGTTCCAACATTTCGACCAACATATAACATATAACAAAAATAATTACACTGTTCACAATACAAACTTTGTTACTGTACTCCTTAAATCTACGTCTCTGCTTGTCAATTGTGTGTGTGTAATTAAGTCTTTTAATGTTATGATCTATAGCCGAACAAAAACAAAGAATAAAAATGATATAAGGGTCAACAATAAAAACAACTATTAATAATGGTTTTAATTTTTTATGAACTAATTTTGATTAGTTTTTCACTAGAAATAGCCCAATGTGTTTGGTTTCAACTGCAAAACATAAATTCGTGGGATCTTACTCGAATCGAAAGTTATAAAAGAGACCGCAAGACTATGTTTCAAATAATTATCATTTTTGGCATATTCTTAAATTTCTATAAATTTGTACACAGTGGCGATATTTTACTGTATAGGTAATTTCTTAAGGATTTTTAAATTCACTCGCTCTTTTTAATGGCAAATAGCTACAAAAATACCTCCCAAATTATAAAATTTTTACAAATTTGAACATGATCGAGATGGTCAACTTCAGATAGTCCCCCAGTAGCCCCAAAATTACAAATTATATCGAAAACACCTCTGCTCTAAGCATGTGAAAGTCTGCTGCATATCAGTACTTTTATGTTATTACAGCAATTTTTCTGTCATAACAAAAATTTTGCAATTTTGTTTCGGCATTCATATTCCTGAAGAGTTTACAATTTGCTAAAAATTGTTTGTTTGCAATTTTCTTATTTATTTACAAGTAGTCTGGACAAGTTTATTACTAGTCTCGCTGCAATGAGCTTATGCCCCTATTACGGTTTACAACTAAACTCAGTTGAGTTGAAATTGAAACAACTCAACTATAATACAACTTAACTCCTTTTTGGTATTACGAATTACAACTAGTTTCAGTTGAAATCGTATTGACGTTGCCAACCTAAAAAAGTGATGATTTGACAACTGATTAAACAGCTGATGGTATTGCGACAAGAAATTTAAACACAAAAAAATAGATTATTGTTTGTGAAAAAATTATTATTGTTTGTGAAATCGTGCTTTTTGTTAATAAATAGTGAAATGGACATTTGTATAGATTTATTTTACAACGACGAAAGCGTTGATGAGAACATTGATGTTCTACGGAAACGAAGAAGTCTCCGGGATCACTCTAATCCATTGGAACTTCCAAACAGCAAGTAAGAAAAGGTTGTGGTTATAATTGAATGGCCTTTAAAAACTTTTTGCTTGCAGGTTTACAAGTTATTTTCGCTTAAATAAGGATGCTTTTTGCTATCTGCTAAATGAGACGAAGGAGCTTTTTAATAAACCTGTGCGAGGTACGGCTATACCTCCTATTTTGAAGCTATGCGCAACTCTCAGGTTCCTTGCAGACGGCAGTTACCAAAAATGCAGTGGAAATGACTTCAATGTTGGATTGGCACAACCTACAGTATCTGTAGTTATGAAGGAAGTGTTAAATATAATCGAGCAGCATATGTCTGCGAAATGGATTAAAACCCAAATGACGGAAGAGGAGCAGAACGCTTCAATGCGTGCATTTTATACAAAAAATAGATTCCCGGGAATATTGGGATGTATCGATGGGACTCACGTTCGCATCATTTCACCAAAAAAAGAAATGCAACATCTATATCTCAACAGAAAGGGCTACTACAGTTTAAACGTTATGATTGTAAGTCAAAAGACAAAAGAAATTACAACAGTACAACGTCTATTTTTCTTTTCATTTTTGATAATTTTTTTGAAACAACTGGCATTGATCAGTTGTAATTTTTTGATGAGTTTGTCAACCGCACAAACACAGGGTTGTAAACGGTAATACCACAAAACAGTTGTAATACGATAAATTACAACTTGAAATTTTTTGAATGGTTGAGTTGTTATCGATAATACCAAATTGTAAAATTTCAACTGAAATTACAACTCAACTGAGTTTAGTTGTAAACCGTAATAGGGGCATTAATTAACGCCCTCGTAACTAATTATCCAAATATACTTTCGTATATATGTATATTGAAACTATCCTGAAGGTTATTTGTTCTTTCCATATCTCTGTTTCCCTATTTTATATTGTCGTAGTTAGAAGAACTTATATTTTCGCTCACAGCATATCCGCCATGCACATCCTTCATAGTCAACGGCCTCCAACCGTCTTCGGCTACGCTTAAACGAAATGGTTATTTTAAATCTTTGAGAGATAGAATTTGCGACGGATAAACTTTTCCAAACAACTGCGCATGCCACACATTTTAATACAACTCAAATCATAATACAATTTCAATTGTGGAAGTAGCAATAGCAAGCAGCGTTGTTGATGTAAAGCACCCACAATTGCGTAAATAATAGAATGGACAGCCGCCTTGCCTTTTGCGCCACCCCGACCGACCACCATTGAACAGCATTGCCAATAAAAACGGCAACATTGTTACAATATTACTTCCAGTGTAGGGGTGGTGCCTTATTATGAGTCTGCGGTTTTACAACCAAATTCATCGAAAATGAACCCACCAGCAAGCAGCAACAACAACAACTTCCAAGATGTCTCCGCCAATGTAAACAAGCAGAAAATTGGAAAAATGAAACACTTGTTGAGTTCCAATTGAGTTGACAAAGTCTTCTTTTTATTCTTGAACATCCCAAATGTGTAGGTTTATTAAAATTATTACGAGTATATAAATTAAAAAAAAATCACAAATACATTTTCAAAAAGAAGAATCAATTACACATAAAATCTAAAATTTGAATTGGAATCGAACGAAGAATGTCTTTAGCAAAATAGCAAGTATTTTGTGAGATGTTTTTCCCTGCAGACTTGTTTAGAACAAGCTTACGCTCACGTTTTCTTTTGTTATTCTTTGCATGCATACAATGAACTAATTTAGTTTTTATTTTTATTTAGAGTAAATCAAACTAATAGTTAAGTTTAATTTCAAAATCTGTGTAAATCGCCACACCAGGCTTGCGTATGACATAGGCCTTTTCATATGGCTGAACTTCCAGTTGCTGCGTGACGCCATTGATGGTGATTGTGGCCGATTTCGGTTGACGTTCCAAGCCCGCAATGACAACGCGTTCAATCCACGACTTTGAGTCGTAATTTGGTGTCTTTATGAATTTATTGACCAGCTTGACGCCATCAAAGACATAGTTGACATAAACGAATTTGCCTTGGCGATAATCGAATGATTTCTCATCGTCCAAATAAAGGGTACCTTCAGCTTTGCCATTGCGATCTAGACACACGACAATAGTGTATGGATCGTTCTTCATTAAGGGAGCCGCACGGCGGATGCGTTCTTTTTTGGGCACAATTGAGCCACCACGTTGGTAAACGGGAATCTGGAAAAGTAGACAATGTGTTAGTTAAATTTATTCAGCAAAATTGGTTCTTCCTCTTACCTTGTATTCATTGACTTGTATGGTTTCTTTTCCCACGCGATCATACTTCTGGAAAGTATCCACATCATACCACAAATCACCCATTGTTTTCTTCTCATCCAGAGCCGGGAAATAAACATCAACTTTGCTAACTCCCTGCTGCATAACAGGTCTTACTAAAATGCGATCTTGTAGCAACAGTTGATTGTCAATAGCAAAGCCATCCTTATCCTTGGGATAATGAGCGAGCATTGGTCGAATAACAGGACTGCCATCTAATTCATGTTCATAGAACATTGTGTACCACAAGGGCAAATAGGAGTATCTCTTGCGGATGGCGTCACGTATAATCAAACGAGTTTTCTCAGGATACAGCCAAGGTTCACGCCTCTTGGTATCGATGTGAGCGTGGGAGCGGAAGAAGGGAAGGAAAGCGCCCGTCTGATACCATCTCTCAAACAACTCGGCGTCTGGATTACCAAAGAAACCACCAACATCGGCACCACAGAATGAAAGGCCCGCTACAGCTTCTGAGAGACACATTTTAATGGAATGTTGCAAATGTCCCCAATCGGCCATGTTGTCACCCGTCCAGATGGCTGCATAACGTTGTGATCCCGCAAAATGGGCTCTAGTCAAAATGAAAGGTCGCTGATTGGGATCGCGTTTAAGTAAACCTTCATAGGTGCCCATAATATGCATGTGACCGTACAAATTGTGCACATCACGATGTTCCCAATCTCCAAAATGTATCAAATCTTTAGGCATGGTAACCTCGGGGCCATTGAATACAGACGGTTCATTCATATCGTTCCACAACATAACATCCGAAGTCACAGTCTTGAAGTTGGACAACAGGTACTGATTGGCATAATAATCGCGGACATCTTGACGGAAAAAGTCCGGATAACTGGCAGAACCAGGCCAGCACCAACCTTCGTAGTCTTTGCCATCACGATTCTTAGTATAGTAGCCCTTCTCTGTGCAATCGTTATGGAAGAAATAACCGTTATCTCGCTTGATATGAGGATCTATGATTATGACCAAATGGCGACCAACATCGGTAAGATTTTTGATCATGCTCAAGGGATCGGGGAATTTGAACTGATCCCAAGTGAAATACTTCTTGCCATCGGTATACTCAATATCGAGCCACATAATGTCCATGGGAATGTCATATTCATCGAATTTGGTCGATACGGTCTCCACATCTTTGGCATCATTATAATTCCAACGGCACTGATGGTAGGCCAACGAGAACATTTGTGGCAGATTTGCAACACCAGTAAGAGATGTATACTGCTTAAAAGTGTCCATGGGAGTAGGACCCATTAAAATGAAAGCATCAATAATTCCAGATTCCGAAATGAAATGAGCAGCTGGAGGATCAACTTTCCGCGAACCAGACACAAGTTTCACAATGGATGAGACAACATTTTGTTCGGTTAGATAAACGTCAACCCAAGTTTCGGCAGCATTTTGCCAATAAACACCAGCGCTACGTTGAGCTCTAAAAAAACAATTATTATACTCGTTTCCAATTTGTCTTTCGCCAATGAATAACTTACCCATGACCATATAATACCGGCACTGAACCATACAAAGCCATCTTGCTATCGATAATGTATTCAAACACATCCAAATTGTACAAACGATAAGGATCAGTTCCCGAAGTCGATTTCAATACGAAACTATCAGCGTGCTCAGGAATGCCATACAAGACTTCGGCCTCAGGGAAAGAAAAATCTAGAGCAACAGCTTCAGGACCATATGGTTTGGAGTCGTGATGGGATTTGAAGTTTTCCTCCCAAGCACCGGGGTCAGTGTCTTCTGGCGTCTGGGGTGCAGCATTGGCGCCATCACCCTCCTGTTCAGCTTGGCTGCCATCCGGATTCGATTGTGGCTTAACACGGATATGCTCGAAATTCATCAAACCTTTAGCATTGGCGGACACAACCAATACATCATTTTCATAGAAGTCAACACGGAAGGGATCGGCCACGACGACGGCCTTATTAGAACCAGAAGATAAAACAATCTCCAATCTATCCTCTTTCTCAACTGTGAGTCTGCAATGGAAAACAATCTCTGATTAAAAAACAGTCACACCTTGAAATCTTGCTGTCGAAGAACTTACGTCTCGGGTTGGGGTTCTCCAATTAGAACATGTTCGACCTTGTACCTGGGTTTGAGTGGAGTTTTCTCATCAATCAATATGCGGAATTTATTACTCTGTGAAGGGGAGAGGGACAAATGTCATATCTAGATTTTTGTTTTCTTTTATTTTATCAAAACTCACCACTAACGCTTCCAACTTAAAGACATACAGATGTTGAGAATCTTTATTAATCAAATCGGCAGTTATTGAGTTGGAATATGTGTTCATAGAGCCTGGCACCAAAGCGAATTTCGAATTTCCCGCCTGTATTTTGCGGCTTCGCCTATGGTTGGGGTAGAGCGAGACAGAAAACAAGGTATTTATTTTTTTTTATTCAGATTGCTTTTGTTTATTAAGTGTGCAGCAGCAGACTACAAATCAATCACACACTCACCTGCAAAAACTACTTTGTTCACATGTTTTGAAATTTGTTGGATCGACTCCAAAAGCATATTCAAATATGCAAAATATTAATAAAAATATTGCCAAACGCATTGTCTATTATACACAGATTTTCCGATTGGCGTCACTGCAAATGAGACAGAAGAAATACATTTAGATTTTCATTTTCACTTTGATTTTGTCTATAATATGTATGGATGTAATGTATATAAACAAAATGTATTATATAAGAGAACGAATATAAGTAATTTTTGGATAGAAACCAATTTTAACTTTTCACAGCATTTATATCACAAAGAATGACCTCATAGACTGAATTTGCATCTCCTACAAATGACTACGTAGGGACATTATTATTTAATAATGCGGTTTTAATAATACGAACATACAGCTCAATAAAAAATTCAATTGGTGCACGTATCATCTGTTTTGGGGAAACTGTTTATCCAGGGAAGTTTTTTGTCTAAGAATTATGCAAACATACGCATCATCCATCCGTCCGTCTATTTGTCACCTGCCCTTTTGGCTTTCTAAACTCTTCATGTAGCCCCTGACTTTTCGTAAAGATCCCAAAATATTCTGTTGTATAATTTGATGGATTTTTCGCGCTTTTTCACCATTTTTTTAAGATTCTTTTCATTCTTATACATTTATCCGTAGTTTTTTTGGAAATTGTTTTGATTTTGATATCTTTCTTTTTTAAGAATGACTTTTCGTTAAGATCCCAAAATATTCTGTTGTATAATTTGTAGGATTTTTCGCGCTTTTTCACCATTTTTTTAAGATTCCTTTCATTCTACAATCATTCTTATACATTTATCCGTAGATTTTTTTGCAAATTGTTTTGATTTTGATATCTTTCTTTTTTAAGAATGCTGGCTATCAAAAATAAAAAGTATATTGCTCTCATTTTTTCCTATTTTTATGTTTTATTTTCGTGGAATTATAGGAGAAATATCCATAATTTTTTGAGTGTTGATTTTATGAATTAGTTGCCACAGTGAAAACAATAAATATTTGTTTGGGTTCCGGGCACAAAAATTTTATTTTTTGTTGTATAGTGTTTTCAAACAAAGTTTGAATCTCAAATAATTTAGCAGAAGTTCAGACTTTAATGAATATGTATGAAGAAATTGGTTTCTGATTTAGATATGATACGCTTAAATCAAGAGTCACCTAACCACCGAACAAAAAAAAGGAAAATGAGGTAGACCAATTTGCATACCTATAACACTATACATCTTTAAAATAGACGAGATAATTTGCTTTTACGGTTTAAAAGTTTCACCTCAGCTCCCTCTAAAGCTGCTACGACAACAAAGTTTCAAAGGATACAATTTTCAAAAAAATATTTTAAATACGTATTCGCACCCTATGGCACCGGTATAAATGTCAAATTAAATATCTGCTAAAAATACTTTAAATTTCGTACTTCTATCTGTATTAGTTTAGCATTAACAACAATAAAAATAATAAGAAGAATGAAAAATAAAATAAGTATTTTTAGCAAATGAAATATAAAAGTGCATAAAATCACCTTTCATAATTTTACTGGAGGAACAAAAATCTTAATAATATGAAGACCATTGTGACTAACAATAATGTTTTTCAGGATACCTTTTAACAGGAAAAATGCAATCACACTATAAAGTACGTCGAATTCCCCCATTTTTCAATTTCATATGGTACAGGCATAGCATTTCCTATTTTGTAAAAAAAAATCTTTTTTCCCACTATAAGTTTTTGGTGTACTTTCTTCAAAAAGTTTTTCTTTCATTATATTGTCATAGAAGATGGATGGATGCAGATGGAATTTCCTATGGCAGATCTATAAATCTGGACAGGCCTATTAATTTAATCTAACATGTAGTCTCGGTATAACTTTTTAAGTATCAAAAAGCAAACCCTGTAAAACGAGATATGAATCTATATATACATGTGTATATAAAAATCAATGTTCCGTATATGACGCCAAACCGGTGTAGACCGATTCGCCTGAAAATTTTACTGTCAATGTTCCGTATATGACGCCAAACCGGTGTAGACCGATTCGCCTGAAAATTTTACTGTAGCTAACCAGTGGACATCCTCTGTCCTGGCTATACTAGTTTATGATAGGACAAATGAGCGCGGTTCTACCCACCCAAACTATACTTTAAAATTATCAATTATTACTCATTTTATCTTCAAAAGCAAACGAAGTAGGGGGATAGGGAAGAATGAACCCGTGCAACGACGGGTAAAACAGGTAGTTTCTTATAAAAATTATTGCCGTGTAGAAATTTCGGAATATTTTGCGAATATAGTCCAATACAAACATTATTCCATATACCATCATATTTTAAGACTAAATTCTATGGATTTTTACTTGGCAAATGTAAATAATTGTTTCATTGTCAGCTTTTTAAAAAGTGTTTACTCCGATAACCGTGTGCCGCGTAGTACCCCTTAGATTTTACCCCAATACATGCTCAAGTGTTATTTTTCCATGTGTTTCATGCAAGTCAATGACACTTAAATTCCTTTTTACAGATAATTAGTGGTACCGAAACAACAATTAAGTTGCCCTTGGTCTCGTAACTACAATTACGGATTCAAATCCTTAATTCATCTTCATATAGTATCGGATAGCATTGTCCGTAATTGAAATAGCTAGGTGTGATCAAAGTGAATTGATATTTGTATGAAAAATCAAAAAAATCAAGCATTTCAAAAAATCTTATTTCGGAGAATACTTCATATTATTCTAATGGTCCGTTATCTTTTAATGGCACTATTCTCTCGAGGGGCCATAGTCACTCTACAAAAACAACAATAGCAATTGTAAAAAGTAAATAATATTTTTCATATGTACACGTCACTGTGTTGGGAAGCACATCTCAGCATCTCGATAAATACGATCACATTCTCAAAACAAAAACACTTTCAGCATTTTTTTATATAATATTTAGAAATTAGAAATCTTTAATATATTTGTGCCACTTATAAAATGTCGCTTATTTTCTTGTTTGTCCTGAAGTTGCATTTTCACGGTCAGCAACCAAACGACTGCACCACATAGTTTTAGACAACTCACACAACTTCTAACGCATAAATATGCAGAAAAACATTCACAAATGCTTGCTTACAAAAGTTGCTCTCAAAACCACGGAATTTAAATAAAAATAAATTGATATGCGAAAAATAATTAATAATTTCGCCGGTCTGCACTTACCCCCGTCCTTTGTGTAAATTGATTTGACAGAACGAATGGGATAATAATTTACGAGAGAAATCAGGGTTGTATTTTATAAACAAAAGAAAAGAAACAAAGAGAATAGTGTCAATGCTTCGTATTGTGCGGAAGTTTTACAGATGGCGCTGAATAACAAATTCAAAAGACATTGAGGCAAATCCTAAACTATTCTATCGGATATTGCGATCTGTCAAGAAGTGTTAGTCTAATACCCGACTGCAGGCGAAATCGAGCTGAAATTGACATAATAGCCTTTAGGACTGCATGCGAAATCGACATAAGGTCGCTTTCAAATATCAAATACCGCACAAATTTGACTCTAAAAATTGAGTTAATAGTCTTTTCAAACTGCGTGCGAAATCGAGCTGAAATGACAAATACATTGTTGATTTTCAAATCCCATACCAATTTGACATTTTTGACCTCTATAGCTGCGATTGTTTTGAAAGTTTGTGTATGTACTCTTCTCATAAAAATATTTTTTTTCACGAGTTATGAGCAATTTAACAGAAAAAAAATATTTTTTTCAAAAAGGTGTGTTCGTTCAATTGCCTGTAACTTCTGAAATACTTGACCGATTTTAATGTAATATACCTTGTTTTGAAGGAAATTTCAATTACTATTAAAATATTCTGCTTTAGTTCCATTTTTCAATGTTGTAATCGAAGGAGCAAAATGTTATATCAGCTAAAATTTATTTATTTCGTTTCATTAATTTTACATTTAAAAATAGCATATACATTTAAAAATATTCACTCAGAACTTTATTGATTGAAATACATGACAATGAAAATTTATTATGCAAACTAATATTTGATCATATTATTGACAGGGAAGGAACGTCTCAAGCCCATACATTTCTCGCGATCAATAAACAAAGCATTGACTTTATTACGCAAATCACCCTCCAGGGTAGATCGAGTTTTTAACAAACTTTGATGTTGGGCCTCTGCCTCTTGAAGTTTATGATGCAAATTATTGACCACATCCTTGATGTCATGAACCTCTTGGGTTAGACGTAGTTGAGCAAAATCCCTAAAAATATTAATTATAATATAATAATAAACATATTTATTTATATATTTGTCTACTTACTTGCACAATTCTACGCCCGTACGATGGGAACGTGCCTCCATTCTGGTTTGTGCCACTTTCAGGGGATTCGATTTATCCTGTATAGCTTTCTGCAGCAGAAAGATGTGTTTTTCCAAATCAAACAGCTCCTGTTGTGTTTTGTGTAAATGCAATTGTATTTTATTCTTGGATTCTGCCATTTCTTGCGATCGGCGGTCAAACGCATTGTTCGTATTACTCCAGTGATCCCATACAGATGTCGCTATTGAATTTACCGTTGTCTCGGAATCACTTCGCAATTGAGAAAGTTTCGCTCTCTCAGCTTGTGATCTAATGAAATGGAAACATATTTTAAATTATTTATAAATGAGTAATAAAATAATACAGTAAAATAGTTGGAATGCTTTTGAAGTGGTACATCCTTTAAAATTGTATATATATTAATCACCAATTCGTTAAGCCATTGTGAGACAAATGCAAATTTTTCCATGTGCTGAAAATAGCACAATTTTCAAATCGCATTTTTTGTCGATTTGCAGTAACTAAATTTCTCATTTGTTTTTAAAACAACTTTGTTTCAGTTTTCTTTCTTTTTAGAATTTAGAAACTCGAAATCGTAAAAAATGCAATGGCCGAATGTCAACAATTAAAGATGTAAAACTCCACACAAACTGACAACTATAATCTTGATAAGATTGATCTAAAAACCATGAAAATAGGCGCTCGGATCCATGGGTCCGAGCATCTATTTTAGACTTCATTTTCGTGTTTTGGCACTTTTGCATTTTTTCCCGTTCAAGTCTTGGAATTCAAAACGGATTGTTTTATGATTTTTGTCAAATGATTAAATAACTTTCAAACTCACCTACTGACACGTTGACTACTTGCCTCGGCCCACGACTCTTGCGTGCTGACAGTGGGATCGTATTTTTCGATACCTCCGTAGTAGGCCAGACCTCTGCTAAAATTGTTCAATTGGTGACACACCGAATCAATGCCCAATGTCGACTCTTTGCCTGAAACATCTTCTTCCAAAAGATGTTGAGCAGCACGACAGTCATGGGCTTGATGGGTAATCTAAAAAAGACACAAAAATATCTCAAATTCATTAAGAATTCCAGTTGCAGCACATACCCTTTCGTGCAATTCCTTAAGCCTATCGCGAGAATTTCTTAAATTGTCTATTTCCAAAAGTAGAGCTTTCTCCACACAATCATGTACTTTCTCAACGCCTGCTCGGCCTTCGCGATGATAGAGACACTCCTGCGCTATATGTAGGGGAGCTTCCAGATCCAGCATTGCCTTGCCGCATTTTCGTTTCAATTCACTAAAAGCCGAGGACTCGCTGACAAGCTTCTCCATTTCGGTATTGAGTTCATTGCGCCAAAAAGTCACATCAGTAATTCGCTCGCCCAGGCGACGACCAGCATCACGCTGTCCCGATGCGGTTTTCTCATCGGTTTCACGCATCAGTCGAACAGCATCATTGCGTAAACGTTCCGATTGATTTCTAAGAAAAAGTTTATTGTTATCCTAAAAGGTTATCTCTCATGCCTCTTAATCTTACCTATTAATATTCGATTCCGCATATTTCGTTAGATTATTATTAGCCCACTCACTTGGAGTGTAACGTGTATACAAGGCCGCTCTTGCTGCATGTTGTGGATTCCGATGGAAACCTGTTACTAAATTGGGAAATGTAAGGGGCTCGGTTGCCATATTGGCAGGAGCAAATGTGGGCTTCACCAATTGGTTAGTTACCGGTTGCTCGGCAAGATTTTTGACCTCAATCATTTCGTAACTAAGAGTCGGTCTCCATGGATGTGGATGAGCCGTCTGTAAATACAAACAAACAACATAAATTCCGATACATCCGAAACGAACACAACAACAACTACCAACCTGATAGGAAGTACCCACACGAGGTGGTACAGATGGTCCGGAAACGGGTTCCATACATGGTGGTGCTCCCGCCGTACTCCATGGCTGCAATTGTGAATACATTACAGTTTGTTCAAATTTTGTTGACATTTTGCTTAAAATATTTTTAAACAATTTTTGAAAAAAATTTAACAATATCAAAATTTCTATAAAATAATAATTCAAAATTTGATTAAAATTCAAAAAATATATATGTATATACAAATGATAGAACAAAAGTCATGGAAAATGAAAAAGGGTTGTAGGTGCATGATTTATGTATACGACGTTAAGTTTTTCCCCCAACCTGTACACTAAACCGGGTTGGAAAATAATATTGTTGAAAATTTGGTTTCTTTTATAAATACACACAAAATAATCCAGCTATAGCTTTTACCTTCGGGCAACTAGAGCGATTTTACATCTATATCTATATATATAAAAATGAATCTGTTTGTAAATTTGTTTGTTTGTTATTTATAGCAGCCTAACTGGTCTTCTCAGTATGTTCATTAGGGCGGGTTGATTTGTATGGTTTGATCGTATAGCAAAAACAAAATCTACATTAAATTCTAAGAAAATTATCCGAAGAAACCATGGGTCTAAAATAAAATCCTAATCCGCGCCTCTCCATTTGAGGAATTTACACACCGAATTTCACGACTATCCTTTTTTGTTCCGCGCGCCCCTTAACAGTACAATTTGCGAAAAATCCGATTTAACTGTGCTTCTACATGGTCAGAGGAATTCAAATATCAAACTTCACGATTCTAGCTGTAATACTTTAGTTGGTACCATTTTTATCCCGCTTGCCTCTTAAAAATACAAATTTCGAAAAGTCAGTCATTGTCAGAGAAATGTAAATACCAATTTTCGCGAATACGGATTAAATTGGTACCATTTTTATCCCTTTTTGTCCCATTTCAACACCCCCCCCACCACAAAAATTCGAATTTCGTAAAACCTTAATCCGTTTCTACGTTATATTTGAGAACCACCCATGACCCGGGATTCAGCCGTTTGGTCTGGGCGCTGGTCAATGATAAGTCAGTCAGTAACTCAAATCTTTTATATATATTGATAATCAGTACAACGATCAGGAATTTTATACAAATTTTATGAATGTTACCAATAAAGTCTCAAATAATTTTGCAGCTATTAGACATAGATTGAAAACCTGACAGTGTGAAAATGTTGACACCATTGGATGCGGAATCATTCATACTTTATAGTCATACATTTCCTTTGGCTAAAAATGGATATATACCCGACATTTTTAGGAAAAACATAATTTTTAGAGGTTATGTAAAATCGCTCCACCTACGCGAAGGCAAAAGTATAGTCGAAATGATTTGTTGGTAAGACTTATTTTTTTTCAATGAACCTCAAGTTCTAATAGCATTGTCACACTGCGTGTGAAATCTATTTTAAATAACATAAGGTCGATCTTCAAATGTCAAATTTGTATGGCATCTGACATTTGAAAATCGACCTTATGTCATTTAAACTAGATTTCGCAAGCAGTGTGACAAGGCTATGAGATACTTATGTATGATTTTGAATTCTAAACCTTTCTTTGCGATTTGTAGAAATCATACACCTTTCTTTGTATGCACACATACATACATACACAGTTTTTTATATATAGTGCTCTACAAAATTCTAAGTACATAGTGCTCTGGTGATATGATATACATAATGAATGAACGGATGAATACATATGACTCCATTAAATTTCTATAATCCTTGCGTTCCACATATTGATTGCCCTTTTCCGTGGGCCATTGATCGACTAGATCATCCTTAACCAGCCGATGATCGAATAAGCGATTTTCTATATAGACTTCTTTGAAATACTTCATAATGGAGTTGGAGCAGCTGGAGTCTTTTTAACCGAAAGTTTATTTCAATGCGTTTGTGGTGTTATCGTTCAGTGTTTGTTGCTTATTTAAAACTCACTATAGGTACACTTGATTTTAACAATAGATCTTTTAAAGTTTCTGTTTTAGGATACACGGGTGGATACCGTTGTTGGAGAAATCTATCTTCATTTTCCCAACAAATCATGTGTGTACAGAGAATAAAACGAAAGAAAGCCCGTCTATCTATCACTGCGTTATGTTAAAGACTGAAGTTGATTTTAAATTATTATACATTTCCCCTGAAATTCTTTAGACATTCCTTCTATGGCTCTTGTTAAAACTTTTGCCATGGCATGGCAACCGTTTGTTATTTTCTTTTTGGGCCATCATGAATGGAAACTAAGACTATACCAATAAGAATCACAAGTTCATGTTTCTGTCATGCGATTTCTGTTGCTTGGGAGATAGCCATAGACAACTAGAAATTTATTGTTTTGTCCTTGATACGATTTGGATGTTAAATATAAATATGTCAGTTATTGTCCATGTGATAAAAAGGGCAAATTGTGAGAAACATGAAAATTCCATTACATCGTACGTATCATAATTCTGTGGTTTTCACAAATAACCGTTTAAGTCATAAAATCAAATTTTTGATGAGAACAAAAACAATACATTTTCAAAACAAAATATTTTTAAAATTGCGGCATCAATAAAAGATGTTTAAATTATTTTCTTATCTAATATCTTTATGTATATTTTTTAAAAGAAAAAACCTGGAGGATGCCATAGAAGGGTTAGAAAAACATATTAGGCCTGTTTCATTTTTGTATGGAATTTACTCGCTTAACAAGAAAATAGCTTACCACTCTCTTAGTGTTGCTGCCAGTTTTTATCTTGTCAAATCGTTTAAGAAAAAACAATGCTTAAAAATGTTGCCACCTTATCAAGTCTTTTAGTTGTAAGCTAGTAAACCCAATCGAACAGGTCTATTGTTACGGACGCAGAAAAGTGTGTGCAAAAATACAGCACATCGCCACATATGAAAATAAAGTCAACAGGATGCACACAGGTAGTTATAAATGCTTATTAAATGAAAAAAATGGTCTTAATATTCTTTGCATGAATAACAACATAATTCATTTACTCGAAGTAACCCAAAACAAACAAGTAAAGATGGAGTTAAGTTCGGTCGGGCCGAACTTTATATATCCTCCACCATGGATTGTATTCCACACAGGCTGTCGATTTTCGTAGAAGTTCAGTAACATTACAGGAAAATGTTCATTTGTAAAAATAATTTTATAAATTAATATAAAATTTTAATTATTTTAAACCACGCTTATAAGGCAAGGCAACCAATATGTTTATACTGTATGCATCAAAATAATACTTCAAGTCAATTCAAAAAGTAAATATAAGGCAGCAATATTCAACAAAGCTCATTTCGTTTAGATGCTAGCGTGTCCAACAGATGACGACCAAGAATATATATATGTACTTTATAGTGTCCCAGGTCGATACTTCAAGGTGTTACAAACGGAATGACAAACTTAGTATACCCCCATCCTAGCGGTGGAGGATATAAAAATGTGTGCAAAAACACCAAATGAAATTGTGTCAGTTAAAATGATAGTGGTCTAAGTCAAAAATCCAAAAAAATGAGATATGCCAATTTTTCTCTTTACTTTGATCAGATCTCTAATTTAAGAAATTTTATTTTTGACATTTGTAAAAAATGTACCTTTACAATGACATTTCCCATTTTATGCACACCAAAATTGTCTTAAGTGATAGTTTTAAAGTGGTCTAAGTCACACTAAACCCACTTACACTGATGTGTGGTGATGTAAACAAACTTTTTTTAATTATAATATCCACTTTAAGTAATTCAGATAATTTTAATAACATATAAAATGATATTATTTGAAAAGTTAATAATAATTTCAATATAAAGTTCCTTGACGAAATACCTGTAAATATTTATATATAATTTTTTAATTTTTGTTCAAGTAAACTATTTTGTGTTTTCTTTCATTATAAGGAAATATTACTTTTGCGAATAAAATTAATTTTTTTATTTATTTTTTCAATTTTGAGAAAAATGAAAGTGGTCTACGTCAGTACATCCTCTGAAAGTAGTGGTTCCCTTATAGGTACCAATGTTGTATATTTTTTATAAAAGTTCGATATAGTTGTAAGATATTCTAAGAAAAAAGTTTTGTGTTTCGAAGGAAAAATATTTTTCAATTGACTCAAACATAAACCGCTCACGTGAGCGGTGCCCATCTCTAAGTTGAGGTGCCAGAAAATATGCAACTGACTCACTTAGACCAGAAAAGGTCTGTTGCTTTGTGTTTTCTTTCATTATAAGGAAATATTACTTTTGCGAATAAAATTAATTTTTTTTATTTATTTTTTCAATTTTGAGAAAAATGAAAGTGGTCTACGTCAGTACATCCTCTGAAAGTAGTGGTTCCCTTATAGGTACCAATGTTGTATATTTTTTATAAAAGTTCGATATAGTTGTAAGATATTCTAAGAAAAAATTTTGTGCTTCGAAGGAAAAATATTTTTCAATTGACTCAAACATAAACCCATTGCATATCTCAGAACTTCACGTTCACGAACGCTCACGTGAGCGGTGCCCATCTCTAAGTTGAGGTGCCAGAAAATAAGCATCTGACTCACTTAGACCAGAAAAGGTCTGTTGTTTTTTCGCAAACGTGTAAAAAAATATCTTCTAATAAAACTTCCTACCTCATAAAAACAGGAAAAATCGTAACTATGTTGGTAAACTGGGGCCAGCTACATGTAGTTTTGAACAAATATGTATTCTATTTACACTACATATTTCATAACACTTCAAAATTTTTACTTTCCTCGAAAAACTTCCCAACTTGTGCATACACTCATCGAATATAACCGTAATTTTTTGGCAGTGTAACCTAAACACTGCGTTATCACCATCAACAGCTGTTGAACTGTTGACATCCAACATTTTTTGTGTGGACGTCTCAAAGAAAGCATTCATGCATGTGTCAAAACAGAAAATAGTGTGAAAATCCTAACAAATTAAAAGCTATATTTATTCAAAGACAAAAACATTAAAATCGATATCGTTTTACAAAACAATGGTGGAAGAAAAAGACAACGAAAACAAGGATGCAACAGCCAGCTCAACTGAGACTGCGACTGCAGCAAATCCCGAGGACTTGGAGCGTCTGGAGAAAGAGGAGCTAAATGCTTTCCTGGTGGAATTGAAGGCTAAAATCACAGCTAAAACTCATTTGCGTTATGAAAATACAGTTTTTGATTTGCCCGAGGAATCCTATTTCGCCAAATTGGATTCCAGTCTGAAGCGTAACACGGCCTTTGTGAAGAAGTTGAAACAATTTACGGCAGCTCAGCTGGATGCCTTGATGAAAGATATGAAAGGCCTAAATTTGAGCAAATACATTTCTGAGATATGTTCTGCGCTGTCTGAAGCCAAAATTAAAATGACTGATGTTCCTGCCGTAGTAATGCTGTGCTCGAAGCTTCATCAAACCTATGCAGATTTTGACAATGAATTTTTTGAAGCCTGGCAAAAGACTTTGCAGCTTAAGCCAGGAGAGAAGATAGCAAATGCCAGTAAGCTGCGTGTTGATTTGAGGTTGTTTGCCGAACTGGTTAGTTCCGGTGTGATCAACACCAAACAAGGTTTGGGTCTACTCGGAAATGTATTGACTAATGTTATATCCCAAGATAAAGAAGATCACAGCAACTTCTCTATTATTTTATCATTTTGTCGTCATTGTGGCGAAGAGTACGCTGGTCTCGTACCAACAAAAATGATCAACTTGGCGGAAAAATATGGAGGTCAGCCGATGCCCAAGTCGGAATTTTTAGCTCCGGATAAGCAGCACAATCTAAGGAATCTCTTGAAGGACTATTTTAAGTACCTATGCAAATATTTGCTGTCGGAACAGGCAGAGCTGATGAATATGACGAATAATCTGAAAAAGGCTATGGCATCAAAAGGTAAGAAGACGATTCGAGAAGACTATCTGTTTCAAAAAAAGATTCTATATGTCTGGTAGATATGGTAGATAAATGTGCAAATTATTTATGGGGAAAGTGGCAGAGAAATTAATCTGATCCTTAGCTGATTTGATGTTTACTCATTCCACTGGGGTATTATGTTGTTCTGCAACTGTTTTGTAACGCCCACAAAGAAGCGAGAATGATTTTATTATACTTTTATTATTACTTTTTACACCGATTGATTTAGAATTATTATATGAATCGATTTAGCCATGTCGGTCCACCCATTCTTGTAACCAAGTACTGGTTGCAATTATTGTCCAATGGACACAAACAGGTCGAGGGCGGACACTATGGAATATGAAGAAAATCGATTCACATCTAGATGATGATATCTATTGAAATCACACATTTTTATCGATTTTGAAAAATTTTCTCTATTGAAATGATTGGCATATGTCATTGTATTCCATCTGGAAACATCTGTAGTAAAAATGGATCAAATCAGTTAATAATTTGGCATAGCCGCTTTACAAAAGTCCCTACTGAAGACACCAATTACAACACATGCTACAACCGACTTTGGTTAGATTTGACGAGTACCATTATATTTCAATTAGAAACATCTATTGTGAATGTGGATCATATCGGCCAATGTTTTATACATATAGCCCTCATACAAAAGTCCCCTCCATTTGCTTATTGCTGCCTAAAACCCACATTTTTCATATTTTTTGTATCAATTTTGGCACAGTTTTATTTTTCAACAGCAATTTTTACTTCCTGACTTGGTAATGAAACCTTGTAATCGAATTAAGAATGGAGGGTATCGTATAGTCGGCTTATACGATTCTCTTGCATTTTTGCATTTTTTCCACACTTCTTGTTCTTGTTTCTTCTTAAAAAGAGGGAACATGCCGCGAAAGGCATATAGTTTTATTTAAAAAGTGTTTGCACTCGTAAAATGAAAAAATACAACAGTTTAGCTCAGTGGAGAAAATGGTCCCATCTTCTATAGAAAATAGATTAATTCTTTCGAACAAGAAAAATTATAATAGAGGATGTTGACAAGATAAGTGACAACATATTTGCAAATAGTGAGGATTATGTTGGATAATTTAAGCCATACCAGTTTATAGAGGTTAACAAAAGCAATTATTTCACATGTTCGCCTTGTTCTTCTCAAAAATTTGTGATGGAATGAGATTTTGAAAATCAAACCAGTACTAAACTACATAAAATGTACTACGTTTTTTGTGTTAGGCCTACCATTTCGCCAGACATAACATGTTTAAAAACACAACAGCAAATTGTACAATAATATGCCATCTTTATATAAGGCGAAATCTCCACAAAAACTAAGGAGAAGTGTGAACTTATGCAAGCGAATTTCGATAAACTACTCTCATCGGCACAAACCCTTTCCGATTTGTTGGATGAACCACTGCCCGAGCTGGCCAAGGAGATTGAAATTTGCAATCCTGGTGCAGTTATTGAAAATATGATGGATGAAGCTGCTCTCGGCGAGCTAGATCCTTGGGGCGATGAGGAAACTAAAAGTTTCTATATCGATCTGCCAGATTTAAGACAATTTTTGCCAAATTTTTCTGCGCCCAAAGTCGATCCGGAACAAATAGAAGATACATCAGAAATGACGGAAGAAGCTCTCGATGCCGAAATTGACAATGACATGGATTTAGATGATCCGCCATCATCCGCTTCTGATCCGGCAAATGACAAAGAGGATAAGGATATCGACGATGCTGGGCCAAATGCTTTGCCCGATAAAATCGGCAATGCTCTCATGGAGGCCGGACGCATGAGCAATCAATCGATCGGCTCCATCAAGCAACAGTTTGCACAATTTTTGAAAAATTTAAACAACTGCGTTAACAAGGAGCTCATCGATTCGGCGGCTATTGAGTTTTTGCTCAACTATAATACAAAAAATAATCGCAAGAAGCTAACAAAATCCATATTTGCTGTACATAGGTAACTTGTTAATTATTTACACGATGGGAATCATTTTAAAGAAATAGTTTTCTTTCAGAAATCGTCTGGATTTATTGCCCTTCCTCTCGCGTTTTGTGGCCATTGTTAATCTGTGCAACACTGATGTTGCCTTAGATCTGTCCGAACTCCTACGTAAAGAGTTTAAATGGCATATACGCATGAAAAATCAATTGAATATTGAATCAAAAATCAAAATTGTCCGTTTTATGGGCGAAATGGTTAAGTTTGGTTTACTCAAGAAGTTTGATGCCTTAAGTTGTTTAAAAATACTATTGCGCGACTTTCAACATCATCAAATCGAAATGGCATGTGCTTTCATAGAAGTTGCTGGAGTCTACCTCTACAATTGTAAAGACACGCGTTGGTTAATGAATACGTTCCTCGACCAAATGATGCGTTTAAAAACCGCAACAGCTTTAGATTCAAGACATGCTGCCCAAGTGGAGAATGTCTATTATCTTGTAAAACCCCCAGAGACTATAAAACAAGATGTTGTCCTACGCCCGCCCATACACGAGTATATTCGGCATTTGGTTTTCGAAGAATTGAACAAACAAAACGTAGAACGTTCTATTAAAGTGCTGAGACGCATAAATTGGAATGAACCCACCGTTAGCAGTTATGTCATCAAGTGTTTGTCAAAAGCTTATCTACTGCGCTTCCCACTCATACGTTGTTTAGCTGACCTCCTCTCCGGCTTGAGTTCTTATCAAGAGCGGGCAGTCACCATGGTCATCGATAATGTTTTCGAAGATATTCGAGCTGGTCTAGAGATACACTCGCCAAAATTAGCGCAACGTCGTATTGCTATGGCCAAATATTTGGGTGAACTTTACAACTACAAGTTGGTGGAATCTACAAATATTTTAAATACTCTATACTCGATAATCTCCTTGGGAGTATCTACCGAAGAAGGTGTTGTTTCGCCGTTGGACCCCCCGGACAGTTTGTTCCGTTTGAAATTGGCATGTGTTCTACTGGACACATGCGGTCCATATTTCACTAGTTCAGCTAGCAAACAAAAGTAAGTAAACAATCGCAACCGTGATTGGAATTTCAATACTTCTATCCGGATATCCTACATGACACAGTATCCATCTATTAATGGTACGATTTAAAGTGTTAATCATTATTTTAAGACCAAAAGACTTAACGCCGAATTGCATTAGGATTTCACAACCATTCGCAGTGTCTATACACAAATTAAATTAGTCGTCTTTACATAAATGCTTATTTTCATATGTATTTTAGGTTGGATTACTTCTTAGTCTTCTTCCAACATTACTATTGGTACAAGAAATCGAATCCGATTTTCAGTAGAGTTCAAGACACACATGATTTGTTTCCTATACTCGTTGATCACATGTACCGAGATTGCCTGGCAAATGTAAGGCCGAAATTAAAGCTTTACAAAAATTTGGAACAGGCTAAGGAAGCTATAGAAAAACTGAAAGAGAAACTATACCCACAACTGAAGGAACTCACGCAACAACAATTGGACACGGATGAAACGAATAATTTACATCCAATTCCTGAAGATAGTGAATTCGATGATGGAGTAAGATTTGCTATAAATGTAATGTAAAACTATCTACAAATATGTATCATATTTTACAGGCCAGCGACGATTCTTCCTCCGAAATGGATCGTCGACCCCGTGATGAACGCAACGAAGAGGGCTTCAATGACGACGATGATGCAACAAATCAAGCCAACACCACCGATTGGACTGAAAATGAAGGAATGCCTGATGATGAATGTGGCGCCGGTGGTAAAGTTCCTGACAAAACTAAAGAAGACTTGGAATTTGAACAAATGTTTGAGAAAATGGCTCAAGATTCATATCAAGAACGTCTTAAGGAAACCGTTAAGCCAAACACTAAGGATATACCCGTACCCATGATGGTTAGAAATAGTAAAAAATCATACGATCAAATATCTTCCGTTGCGACAGCTGCTCCCTCCCAGCCAACAACAAGTGATGCGAAGCCTTCGACTAGTGTGGGTCCCATCAACTTTGTTCTAATGGTACGCGGTGGTAAAGGTGGCAAACAGCAATTTAAACAATTTGTTGCCCCATCCGATTCACAGCTTGCCATCAATTTGAAACTCCAAGAAGAAAAGATTCGTGAAGAAAAGGAAAAGGTAAAACGTCTAACGTTAAATATTACCGAGCGCATTGAGGAAGAGGATTACCAGGAATCTTTGATGCAATCTCAACGTAGCAGTCAAACTAATCTCTACGCACGTCCCAGTAAACCGAAATTTAAACATCAAAAGGGAGCGCCCGATGTTGACTTAATCTTCCATTGACATTGAGAATTTCTTTAAATCTATTGGATTTGTGTTGCTTCCGACAAACCAGAAAGGGGAGTTTCTTCCCAGGGCTCCCTCAATGGACTTTCAAGGCAGAATTCGCATTTTATCAAGTTCGTGCTTGTGGCAAATTGCTGATTCTCAAACCTTGAATGACTTAATTATGGCATGCTGCAGTTAATTTACCCATCATCATTAGATGATATAAAAAGTACTTGTAATTATTATGCATCTCTCTTCCTTTTATAGAACGTGAGAGGTTTTTGTTACAGCTGTCTTTAAATTTCAGTGAAATAAAAACTATACAATTTATTGGATTTGTTTATGTTGTTTCTCTTGCGTTTTTCTATGTAGGTATGTTTTTACGTATTGATTACATTGATTCGTCTTTCTCTACTAATCTACTTCCCTGCCTAATGTGGATAGGTATAAGACAGCGATAACCGTTCTATCATATAAAAATGAGTTCTTTTCGAAAATGTAAAAAATGTGTAATTAAATGATGTAATGTTTTAGAAATCTTTCAGTAAAACCATTATTTAAACGTTTACATTTTGTCTTTCTTCTTTGTCATTGTGTTTCACAACTAAAAATATTTTGTTTGCGTACAAATCTAGTACGTAAATTTCATTTGTGTATTTCTTACCTTCGCAAAACTTGGAAGGTCGTCTACTACTGAACTATTTACTCTGTTGTTTTCGAATGTTTGGGGATTTAGAAATGTTGCAGTAGTTTAGCCAGAAATTGCATTTTTAATGATTTCTAAAAGCCCAACTCCTTCTAAATCCTATTATTATTCGAATAATTTAAGCTTGAATTTTCTATATTGAGTTGTGGTCAGTATTCAAATCGAAGGTTTTGTTGAGTAGTTTCGAAAAGTTTTGATTACTCAATTAGCATATGTATGTATAGGCTATTGTTTTTTATTGCCTACTTAGATAATCCATTATTGATTCTATGTCTGGTCAAATTCTAGTTCCACAAAGTGGGTCAAAAGGCCATTGTTACAAATAAAGTATAATTTATCATTCAAAAATTCTCATCCTTAAAGGATGCTTAGAAAATAATAAATTCGTAAATCGTAGAAAATTTCAAAATAAAAAATATTTAATGCGATATTATTCACACAAACGATTTGACAAAAAATCTTTTTTCTTGTTCCATGTGTTAAAAGATACAAAATATGTACATATATATACATGTTTTTGAAGTTTTTATACCCTCACTCTACAGAGTAGGAGTGTATATATCATTTGGGACAGAAAAATGGTGTATGGCATTGAACGAGTGACTTAAGTGCATAAGTATGTTTGGACCAAATCCGTTTCATGACTTTTTAATCAGTTTGAGCCATGGCCGTCTGTCTTGCTGGTTGGATAGCTGGCGATAACTCTCGAAAGGAGTTAAGGAATCAATTCAAATTTTGCATATGTTTAATATTTTTCCCAAAATTAATTTAAGTTCGAAGATTGACGAAATTGTCCTTCTGGTACCTCCCATACAAATGGTCCATATTCCTATGTTAAATTAAAATTAATATAACTTCAAGCGGACATTCAGAATTAGCTATATTTTTGTATTTGATAAAGTCTTTGTAATCAATTCCAGCTTACAAAATATGACGGGTACCTCCCACACAAATCTCCCTGACCTACGTAAATTTAAATTTGTTACAACTTATATACTCCGAAAGTTGATATTTGGGAATACTTTTATGGACATTTAATACACTTGGAATAAAGGCGATAAGTGGCATGAGCGTTGGTTAACATAAAACTGACATAACTGTTATACGGGTACAAAATCAGTTGCAATTCGATATTTGAAAATGTTTTTATAATCACTTTAAACTTAAAAAATGTTTATGCTTTAGCCACGCCCCTTCTAGTACTTCCCACACAATTGTCTCTATCCTAGGTAAAATTAAATACGGATGCCTGAAATCTATTATGACTTCATATTTGATCATAGTTTTACAATTATTTACAAATGATGAAGCTGGGTCCTATTGCCACAAAATATGTACCCTCAGCACACATAATCCGGCGTTAAGTAAAATTTAAATCCTTTTATCTTCCATATAATACATTCTCTGAGAGTGAGGGTATATATTAGTAGGTTTAGTCGTTATGTTTATAATTAACTTTATAAAGCTAATTTGGCCTAATGCATTTGAAAATAGAACATCATTTTTATTGCATTGATCCCAACCTTTCGTCAATAGTATTTGACATCATCAGGGGATTTCGTCTTTTTTTAAATTGGATAACATTTTTTTTTCAAACAAACTTACAATATTAAATATTTTTATTTATTTATTATGAGTAATAATGCAAAGTAAATTTATATTCTAATTTTGGGTTCAGGGATTGTGCTGGATGACTAAGATAATTACAGCTACTTTTTGCAGCGACAGACTAAAACCTCTGGTGGGAATCGAACACACAACACCTACGTTGATAGCCGAGCATGTTATTATGACTTTTGAGTCACAATAATGTACATTATGTAGAAATGTTGGATATTTTAAAAAGAATGAGAATAAATATACATATACGAAGGTGTACAGAGCTTGATTGTTCTTGGTTTTCGGATTATAATAAGTTCGCCATTAAAAAGTAAGTGTATTAAATTTAAAAAATGCTACGACATTGAGTAAAAGCAAGATTCTTAGTTGCGATTTTTTGTTGTATGACAATTTCTGAGTTTTCTCGTAATTACCCAAGACAATGGGTAGGGCGAAACATGCGTATCCTTGAATACCTTCATTTATTTGACAGAATACATAGGATTGTTGAAAGTCGTTGTGGCTTCTTTATAAAGAGGATTTCCACCCTAGATTAAAATGTACGAAATAATTATTAATAATAGACATATCCATTAATCGATCAAATCAAAATATAACTTACGGAATCCCATTTTGCTTTAGAGCGTTCCTTTTCAAACCTGGCAAATTCTCGACGATCATGAATGGTCGTTACCAATTTCCACAGCAACAATATGGCCAAACCGATCAAAACAATGGCGGCAATAACACCCAACACAATGCCCAACATAAATACTTTAGGTGGACATTTGGGTTCGTTTTGGGCTACAACAGTCATGACGTTATCATCTTCATTGTACTTGAAGTTGAATTCACAGTCGTTTTCGTCATACATTTTGCATGGATGTTCACCTTTTTCGACTTCGACCTTATCAACTCCGATGGTCGTGAACAATGTGCAATTGCTACGACAATCTGATTCATCCTTCAATGGTCCACTTTTATACATTTGACACTGGACACAAGCTTTAAGCTCGTGACAATAGCCAGGACAGGTGGGACAATGTTCACAATAATCACCAGAAAAACGTCCATCGGCGGTGACTTTACATCTGGAATGTGGAAAACCAAAGGAAAACGACGTGTACAGAACTCTCTCCATATACTTACTTGCATCTGCCACAAACGCATTCACCATTTCCCGAGCAAATTTCACCACCGTCTGGTGGATAACAACTTTCATTCGAAGTTTTGCAATCACAACCGCTACCAGACCAACCAGGTTTGCAGGCGCAAAAACCACATTCGCATGAGCCATGATCGGGACCCGAGCACAATTTTTGTTCATGACGCTCACAGGAGAAATTATCGCATTCACAGTGACGACCCGATATAATCTCCTCAACATTGTCACGCGTATTGCAAGTGCAAACACCGCACGCACATGTTCCACGCCCGCTACAGTCAACAACTGTTGTATTGTCGCGGCGACAGCCCAAATCGTTGATCTTCTGCGAGTTTAGTTCGTTGTCTGCACATTCACATTGGTGGCCAAAATGACTGCCATCGCAATCACAAATGCCGCACATCAGTGCACCATTTTTATTACACTGGTCTGAATTCAATTCATATCCTATGGAGCCGGGTCTTTCGCAATCACACGAACACAACATTTCCAAATTAATAGTCAAACCTTCATTAATGCCAACGGGATAGATTTCAATAACTTGTTTCCATTCGGCGGGATCTTTGGGGCATGAGGTGACCATAATTTTGGCATTGAATTGCACAATATCGCCAACTTTCAGACCGTCACATTTTGAGGTGGCCACTTCCTTTGTACCATTCAAACAAGCCGAGTAGTATGTTATCTTGACATAGCTGTTGGCATTGTCCTTCATTTCAACAGACGAAGAGATTTTCTGTAGTGATAATAAAAATATTAAGAATGTAAATTACAAAAAAAATATAACAATTATTCAGGCTTCTGGAAAAACTAACGTACGTTATATTCCTCTCTGACCAGATCGACAATGTTAGATGAATCCTCTGACAAAACGGCACTAGATGATCCTTCAATTTTCTGGGACAACTTTTCATAAAGAGCATGTTGGTTGGCAGTTACAGCAAAAATTACGTTAATGGAATTTTGTTTGACTTTGTCATTGATCTGCGAGATACTGGGATAATCTTGTGTAACCGAATGTGTATAAAGGCCATCCGAATCCAAGTGACACTCGCCATCATTGGGTGCAATAATACCACCAAGCTGCAACAGAGTGGAAACTAAGTTGATATTGTTTTCGAAAAATATATATGTATGTATGGTGAAAGCACCTTGCCATCGCCAGCATTATGAAAACCGGCATCTGTTGAGAACAGCAACAAACGACGGGCTTGTTCACGCCATCCGATTTGTTGACGACAAGCTATAGCCTGCATGATGGCATCGAAACCGCCTTCGGGACCATCCAAATTTCCAGAAACGGGGGCATTTTTTACTTCAGTCTGAAGGGTGTTTGGTTTTTATTTGATTAAATAGAATATTATTTAGTTTTTAGGAAAATAAATTTATTAAATTTTTAGAGTTAAAGGATGCGAGTACAGTCTTGTTACCAGTACCAACTATAATCCGTCTGATTATACATTTTTAGCTTGAATTTGATTTTTTATATATATGGTTTTGCTTCAGAGTATGCAAAACTGATGCAAAAAATGACAACATGAAATATTTCTCAAAAGTTTCATGATACCTCTGCCATAAAGAGTTGAGATATTACTCCATGATTGCTGCGAAGGCAAGAGAGGCTACTTCGCAGTGGTTGTTTAAAATAATACTCGAAGTTTTTAAGAAATAAGTCTCTGCAAACGAACGAGAATTGCTTCTTAGATTAATATTCAAGAATTTTCTAAAAAATTTCAGATGATTTTTTATAAGTTCATTAAAACTTAAATATATGAAGAACTCGACATAAATTTCAGTAAACATATTAACTTAATTTTAGGAAAAACTCATTTTTAAGTTAAAATTTCCTAAATGGAATTTTTTCCATACAAAAAATTTCAGAGTTATTTTCTCACTTAAAACCTTGGTAATATTCTTCCACATAAGTATGAATTTACTCAATTGTAAGATTTTTTATTAGATCCAAAGAAATGTTTTTAAGTAAATTTACTACCCTATTTCTAGTAAATCAACTATTTACTATGGCTTTGAAAGAGGCAACCTTTACTCATATTTAGTTAATTTTCCAACCTTTTAGGAAATTTTTACTGAACTGGAGTAAATTTGTTAAACTAAATTGTAGTATGGATTTTACTCAGATTTAGGAATACTATTTTTCTGAGTGTAGTTTCTTTTTTTGACTTTGTCGAACTGTTTTCTCACACATTTTAAGAGATATTATACTCAATTTTTTTAGAAATTGTGTTTTTTAGCTTTATTATGACGCCGAAACTATGTTTATATTTAGCTCGTTTGCAATAGATATTCTAAAAAATATCCTTTTTGAACAAATGTCTAACTTTGGACCAACACAAATTTTTTCCTTCAAAAGCCTTTACCGAAATATATACATATTTGGAAAGGTTGAGGGATTCCCCGTTTTTTCAGGGTATCTTTTACCCGCACGAAATTGTCCCCTTGGAAGATAGGACACATTTAGTGCAAAAAGTCAGATTTTCTAGTTCCAAAACGCAATTTACTCATTTTCTTCTCGATAACATCTGAAAAGTAAATTTCCTTTAAAAAATTGAGCGTAATAACGACAAATGAACTCCGGTTGTTATAATAATATTATTATTATTATTATTGCATTCTGGCCGTTGGATTTTGATTCTGAACCACTGTGCGCCACACCGCTCATTTTTGTAAAATTAGTTTGCTTTTGGAATCCATCCTTTGTATTAAACTATTTTCACAAAAATGGAGCCATTTTCACAAAAATAATATATAGATATCTCGCTTAGTTATCGAGTTATCATAGGTCTAAAATCCGCCTACTGCAGTCTTTCCTTACTTTAAACTTGGCCAGAAAACTAAAACGAAAGATGAATTTATTCGGTCATTTTCAATCGTCTTCCACAATATAAAATACAGCAATAGCGATTTAACACCGATTTAATGCTAGAATCTGCTGAATACTGATCATTTCATTTTTGTGGAATGGTTCAATTTAAGAATACAACATTTTCATATTCCTAATATATTTGGATTTTTAACTTTATTTTCGAGCGTTCTATAAAAATCCAACAATTTCCTACCTTTTGGGAATTTTTCGGATTGTTATCAATTTCTCGCGATCTGAGCGTTTATCGATTTCTTAATAATATAAACTTACCGAGAATAGAAATGTGTCCGTGTCTAAAGGCATAACATTTTTATAACCGTATGGTGCAGCACAGCCCGTACAAGGTTCTTTCATCCTAGTTATATGTTTATATTTTTTATATTATTTCGATAATGATTTTCCACGAGAAATATGAAAAGAAAGTTTTTAAAGAGAACAAAAGATTAATGTGTAAAGATACAGACGACACATACATATATTATTGAAAGTGAAAATTGGAAAACGTACATATGCAAAATTATCTTAGCTTAGAAGAGACAGATAAGTAATCCTAAGAGAAAATATATAATTTACATGTTGAATTTTCAAATTATTCCAACACAAATATATATAAATAATGCCCAGTATTCTTAAGCAATATGACCTTTCTTCCGAAAACTACACAATATCATGTCTACCACAAATCTTGTTATCTTTAATACACAAACGTATACGCAAATTTTTGTTTAAAATTTGATAACTAAGCTGCGACAACAAAAACTTAAATAACAAGTAAAAACGGCGTCTATACCCTCCACCATGGATTACATTCCACAGAGGCTGTCGATTTTCAGGAAAATGCAGAAAATATATTTTTTTTTATTATAGCCAAGTCAAAACAAATAGAAATATGGAAAAAATAATTGTATAGCTAAATATAATATTTTTATTATTTCAAACCTCGCTTATAAGGCAAGGCTACCAATACGTTTACATATCGAAATAATACTTCAAGTCAATTCAAAAAATAAATATTCTTATATTTGTATTTTCAACAAGCTTAAATACCATACATATTGGTAGTTAGTGGGTGTTAGTTGGTTGTATTTCCATTCTATTTCCAAATTTTTGCCGTAAAAGAATTCGGAAAAATCTTTTTATTTTGCGTGTCTATGCAGTCAGAATGTGTACACCGAATTCCATGATTCTAGCTGCGGCCATTTGATTTGTACCATTTGTATCCCCTTTTTCCTATTTTACCCCCTTAAAAGTAGGACTTTCTAAAATCTCTCCATTTTACGTGTCTACGCAATGAAAGGGATGTACACTATTCTAGCTGTATCCGTTTAGTTGGTACCATTTTTATCCATCTGTTCCCAGTGTATCCCTTGAAAGTACGATTATAGAAAACCCATTTTTTCGTGTCTACGGAGTCAGAAGAATGTATACTCCGAATTTCATCATTCTAGCTGCTGTCGTTTGGTTGGTACAATTTTCCATTTTAACTCCTAAAAGTACGAGTTTCGAAAAATCCCTTTATTTTACGTGTCTATGCAATCAGAGGAATATATACATCGAATTTCATTGTTATAGGTGCAGCCGTTTGATTGGCACCATTTGTATCCCTCTATTCCCATTTTATCTCTTAAAAGTACGATTTTGGGAAAAATACTTTTGTATTATGTATCAATCAAATAGAAATGTACACACCGAATTGTTTGTTTCTAGCTGTTTTCGTTTGATAGGTTCCATTTTTATCTCTTTTTGTCCCATTTCACCCCCTACGAATAAGAATAACGTTTTCGTTATAGAGGGAATGCGCATACTCAATGTCAAGTAAGTACAAGCAGACATATTGAAAAAATATACTTAAATACTCTAAAATATTAGGGGTTTGGTTTGGTTTAAAGGACCAGAATGCTCCTGCATTCTGAACACTCGGAGACCCATTTAGGTCCATTGTGCAAATCCTTTTGTTTCCTGAAAGTATAAGGTTGTAGGTTATAGGAGAGGGATAGGGAGTGATGAGATTTAGGAAGGAGTGATTGGTGTTAGATGAGACGTGAGGGAAGTAAGGGGATATTGGAAAGGGATATGGGGGTAGGAGAATATGAAGGTGTGTTTTAGTATTTCTGTGTGTGGGTGTTTTCCAATAGTTGACGACTAGGTAAGAAAATTTGTCGAGAGTCATCCGGTATACCGTTGATGGTATGCCTTTATGGCTCTCTTTCTTTGTTAGTCGTCAACTGTCTATGCGGTTACATCCATGTTCCTAATTAGCCACCCCTGATCCGATTTAGTCCTTTTGAGAATCCCAAAAGGTCGTAAATGGTGCGGGTTGCAATATCCTCTATGTTACTGATGAAATAACTTCCTAGGTATTTATTTCTGCGTACACAAAGCGCTGGACATCTGCAGATTATGTGTTCAATAGATTCTATCTCCTCCTCATCCTCACATAATCGACAGTGATCTTCAATGTCCAACTGCCATCTTGAGATCCTACTCCTAGTGCAGTAATGCCCTGTGTAGATACCTATCAAAGTTCGAATTTCTGCCTTGTTTAGCTCTAGTAGAGTTCTGGTTTTGCCCCTATCGATCTTTGGCCATGTGGGCCTGGCGATCCTACAGGTTGACAAACTATTCCATGCTACGTTCATCTGTGACCATTTCCTTGATTCAATCAGTCTATAAAACGTGCCAATCGGTGGTTTTACTAAGTTGTCAGCTCTATCGATTTCCAAGGACGAACCATTTCTAGCCAATTCATCTGCTATCTCGTTTCCTTTGACATCGACATGGTCGTTGAGGTTATCTAGTGAGCGTTTACAACTCAGCACAAGCCTGGATTTGACAGTGTGTGACATGATTGATTTCATTGCTGCCTGACTATCTACGTAGAAGTTTATATCCGTGTTCACCGGAATGTTCTCACTTGACAGAAATCTTGCTGCCCTTTCAATTGCCAGTAATTCTGCTTGGAAAACACTTCAGTCGTCGTCAAGTCGGAGAGACTTGCGTATCTGTAGTGATTCAATATAGAATCCCGCACCTGTGCCTTGTTCCATCTTTGAGCCATCAGTGTAGACCAAAAGCCCTTTGAAGGGCTCGCCATTGTCCCAGTCTGATCTCTTTGGTATAATCATCTGTGATAAGGGTGAGAAGTCCAGAACCGGCACCATGTAGTCTGTACCTCCATTGATGACCGATTCGTGAACACCCAGTATTTCTCCTTGAACTATCCTTACGTGACCATATGGTCTATTATTCCAGCATCCTGATTCTTTGAGTCTTATAGCACTCCTGGCAGCAATCATCTCTGTAAAGTGGTCCAGAGATGGGTGATGCAGAATTACATCCATTGCTGCCTGTGGAGTGCTTTTTATGGCTCCCGTAATGCTCAGTCCTGCTAGCCTTTGCGTTTTCATTAATTTTGCCCGGAGTTTACTCACTCTCATTGCGCCCCACCATACCAGACATCCATAAGTAGTAATGGGTCTAACAACCGATCGGTAGATCCAGTCTACAACTTTTGGTTTCAGACCCCAGCTCTTGCGTGTGGAGTTCCTGCACATGTAGAGTGCATTTAGACCTTTTTTATACCTTTCCTCAGTGTTGCTATTCCAATTCAACTTCCGGTCTAGGATGACACCAAGGTATTTGGCCTCATGAGAGAGGTTGAGCTCCGTTCCATCAAGGATTGGCTTCCTAAATGGTTCTATGTTATATCTCCTTGTAAATAGGACTAGCTCAGTTTTCCTAGGATTAATGCCCAGGCCACTGTCTCTAACCCAATCAGATAATTTCTTCAGTGCTCCTTGCAACAGATCGCTGATTGTTGGTACAAATTTTCCTCCTACCAATATAACAACGTCATCTGCATATGCAACTACTTTGTTACCCTCATCGGAAAGGGATCTGAGGATACTGTTGACAGCAAGAAGCCGCAGAAGAGGAGATAAAACTACCCCCTGTGGCGTTCCCCTGGTCACAAATTTCCTTATAGTTCCAGCTCCCAAGGTTGAATTTATGACTCGATGTCGTAGCATCGAGTCAATCCATTCAGTCAGGAAGTTTGAAACATGTAGATCCCTTAATGAATTACTAATTGCGTTGGCCTCAATGTTATTGAATGCTCTTTCTATATTTAGAAACGCTGCGAGAGTATCCTTACTTTCCAGGTTCCTCTCTATGTAACCAACGTCCTCATGAAGAGCGCTCTCGGTAGATTTGCCTTTGAGATAGGCATGCTGAGCGTCGCTTATAAGATTGTTGTCTAAGCTTCCTCTTAGATAAATGTCTAAGATTCGTTCCATTGTCTTAATGAGGAAGGATGACAGACTGATTGGTCTAAAATCCTTGGTGGATGAATGACTTGGTTTGCCTGCTTTGGGTATGAAGACTACCCGCACCTCCCTCCAGCTCGTTGGTATAAATTTTAGGCGCAGACATGCTTTGAACACACGGACTAGATCTGAAACAATTACATCTGTTGTATGTTGTAGCATGGCTGGGAATACACCATCCATTCCCGGAGATTTATAGGGTTGGAATGTATAAATTGCCCATTGACTTTATATTAGGGGTTATTATGGGTACTTTTAGTCCTTGTGAGGGAAAAATTGTTCCCTTCCGATTTCGTCCAGTTTAAATCCCAACCGATCTACAACTATAAGACGCATTTATGGAAAATTTGGATGTCCTAGCTCCTTTCGTTTAGATACTAGCGTGCTTTCGAAAGACGGATGGACGGACATGACTAGATCGTCTTAGAATTTTATGACGATCAAGAATATATACTTTATAGCATCTCAGGTCGATATTTCAAGGTGTTACAAACGAAATGACAAAGTTAGTATACCCCCATCCTTAAGGTAAAAAAATATTTGTTAAAATTGCCACCGACAGCAATATCAATAAGGTGTGTATGAAAACATATTAAAACTATTGGAATTAGCCTGGATAATCTAGTGTAAGTCAAATGTATGGTTATAAAGGTTAAGTCCAAACAAGTGAATATGAAATATTTTTTTAAACCAAAGCGTCGTTTTACTCCTTACTGAATGTTTTACTTTAATAAGTTTACTTGTGGTACGGTTACCAAACAAAATAGTATGCACAAATATTGCCTAAGTTGTACACAGATTTCTTAAGTGTTCTTAATTAAGCTGTATATCTGTCGAAAGCTTCAGGTT
Organism: Polietes domitor; assembly: GCA_947397865.1. Lineage (NCBI taxonomy): Eukaryota > Metazoa > Arthropoda > Insecta > Diptera > Muscidae > Polietes > Polietes domitor. Next base: position 55,299,803 of record OX377620.1, read on the forward strand.
TCTTCTTTTCAAATCCGTAAAAAAATTAAAATCGCTGGATGACCAAATATGTTACAGGCTTATAAATGTGCAGCGGTACGAAAACTCGTTATTTACCCGTAACTCAAAATTTTGGCGGTGTTTGGCAAATTTCAAATACAGATTCCTGTTCTACTCGACAATACTGGTACTATCCTTCCCAGGGTTTTCTACTTCAGTCTTTTTTGTAACACTGTGCTATACTACATAATTTAAATACTCTATAAATAATTATAATCTGTTTTTTAATATATACGTCTTACATGTAACTTCAATAACTACTATTACAATAATAAAGAGTGATTTTTTTGAGGTTAGGATTTTCATGCATTAGTATTTGACAGATCACGTGGGATTTCAGACATGGTGTCAAAGAGAAAGATGCTCAGTATGCTTTGACATTTCATCATGAATCGTCTTACAAACGAACAACGCTTGCAAATTATTGAATTTTATTATCAAAATGCGTGCTCTGTTAAGAAAGTTCATTGCGCGCTTCCATTTTATGGTCAGTTTAATCGACCCACTGAAGCGGCTATTCGGGCTATTGTGACTAAATTTCGCACCAAATTTACATTGTTGGACATTAAACCACCAACACGCTTACGTAGAGTGCGAACTGAAGAAAATATCGCATCTGTATAGGCCAGTGTTAATGATGACCACCAATTTTCGATTCGTCGCCGTTCGCACCAATTGGGTCTCTGTTACTCAAAAACGTGGAAATGCCAAAATTGGACTAAGCGGATGGACCACCTAAGACGCAGCCGCGGTCAACATTTAAATGAAATTATCTTCAAAAAGTAAATGTCATGGACCAATCTAACGTTTCAAATAAAGAACCGATGAGATTTTGCAAATTTTATGCGTTTTTTAAAAAAAAAAAGTTATCAAGCTCTTAAAAAATCACCCTTTAATAACTAACTTATTTAAAATATGCGATAATATAAAACCGAAAAGGGGCTACTCACTTTTTGGGTATAGTCGCAACATAAGGCATTACAATTTTGTCAACGAATGAGCCGAAACCTAGACGGAAATTGGACGTAATATTACGCATAGTATCCGACAGTATGTTGCCCAAGGCGGAAAGTTTTTCTTTATCGTCTTCCATAGATTTGGACAAGTCCATAAGATAATACAAATCAACAGGATAATCTTCGGCTTGTGAATAACTGAATTTCATATCATGGACTTCATCTTAAGTGAATAGAATGAACACAATGAACTTCAAAAATACAAAATTTTGAGTAAAAAACTTACTCATACGCAATTTTAAATTTACACTTTGTGGGCTGATTTGTACAATTCCGCCAGAACCTCCAGCTGCTCCCGCTGCACTGGAGGAGCCGTATGAACTGGAAAATGATGAAGTGCTCTGTGAAGAAGAAGATCCGCCAGAGACCATTTGTCCACCTGCTGCATAAGTGGCTCGACTCAATTTACGATTCTCTACTATTTCCTCCATATTCTTAGGATTTTGAATGTATCTGGTGTCGCAATAGTTGTTTGTGTTATCCAAGAAACATCTGGGTTTGTCGCCATGCTTTGGATCCGAACACCAGGCACAATCCAGAGTCTGAATACATTCACGGCATTTGACTTTACCAGCACATGGATTTTGAAGTTTTCCGGCTTGTTGACTTTCAGTCAACAATACAAAGCAGGAGAGAAGAAAAGTGGTTAACGCCAGCACTTGCAGGCGTCGATTGGAAGATCTCATTTTTTGGCAAATAATGTATATGATTGTGTGCTGTGGAAGATTCGTATGTGTTGTTGTTTAAACTAAAATCTTTCATAAAACTAAAATGAGAAAAATAAAAGAAGAACTAAAATTAAAAAATTAAAACAGCACGCCCAGAGATGAAACAGAAAATGCCAAGTCTTCGATATTTGATGTCTTTGGCCCTGTGTGGTACATTGAAAGAATTATCTTCATAATATTTATGATTTTGTCTTAACACTTCATAAAATGTATGAAACATGTTTCATAAAACACAAATCAATGAAAAGTGTCATAGAATTTATAAACATTACACTTGGAAACTATGAAATGCAGTTCTTCATTCGATGAACTTTTCTCATACAAGTTCATCATTTTTCATAAAATGATTTATGAAAATTTTCATAGATTTTATGAAGAAACTTTATTAATTTTATGAAAGAGTATCATAAACTGTAATAATTTATACTGAAGTTTCCAATATAAATAAAATAGCAAAAAGGTCTGACTCGTTGACTAACCAATCAACACACACCACCATTGTGAGAGTCTTTGAAATGAATATGTCTTTCACCTAAATCAGGGTAAATACTTATGTCAGAGTTAACAGAGTACAAATGAAAATTGCTAGCATTCAACGAATAAAGTCGACACACTAAGAGTGTAGTTGTAAGTTATGAAACATTTGATAAAAACTATGAAATCCATCATTATATTTATGAAGTCATTTCATAACACAAATATTTTATTGATTATGGCAATTTTTAAGAATTGTTTCTTTAATACAATGAAATATTTATTTGATCGTATGAAACTAGTTCACTAATTTAACAATTTGGATTTATGAAATGTTTATGAAAAAATGTATGAAACATTTCAGTTTATTTATGAATTTTTCATACATATTAAAAAAAATCACAAAATTTATGAAAAACATTTTATGAAATCGCTTCATAAATATTATGAAGGAAAATTCTTTCAGTGTACCGCACCAAGGCGTGATCTTGACTTGACGTAAAAAGGCACATGACTGGTATGTTTGGGGAAAATTGTGGGGAGAGAAAATTAATGAGGGCCCTCTAGGGTTGATTAGTGGACAGTTTGGGATTTTCCTTAATAAAAAATTAAAAACCTTAAGGGTTGAGATAGAGGATAGGTACGTTCTAAGAAAATATTGGGGATACATTTCATTCCCTTGGGTCAGTTAGAGTGGTGGGAACTAATTTTATTAAAAAAATTTTGTGTATTTTGATGCCGAAATTTGGATTTTCGTTTTGTGGGAGGACTGGGCGTGGCAAAAGTGTTTTTGAGAGGTAGTAGGCTGGAAATTGGTACATATATATTACTGACCACAATAAATATCAAATTGATGCCAAAATTTTGATTTTCGTTTCGTTTGCCCACCGAGCATGGCAAAAGTGTTTTTGAGAGCTAAAAGGCTGAAAATTTCTATATATATATTACTGATGACGAGAAAGATAAATATGATGCTTGATTTTGAATTTTCGTTTTGTGGGCAGTGGGGCGTGGCGAAAGCGTTTTTTTAGCTAGAAGGCTGAAAATTGGTACATATATACTACTGGTCACGAGAATGATAAATATGATGCCGAAATTTGGATTTTCGTTTTGTGGGCAGAGTGGGCGTGGCAAAAGCGTTTTTGAGAGCTAGAAGACTGAAAATTGGTACACACGAGAATGACAAATGTGATGCCGAAATTTGGATTTTCGTTTAGTGGGCGTGGCAATAGTGTTTTTTAAGCTAGAAGGCTGAAAATTGGAACGTATATAAAGGGTGTTTTTTATTGAGGTATAGAACTTCAAATTGAAATAAAACACAAGAAAATCGTTTTAATGTCCATCAATTTGGCTTTATTGGAAGGATAATTTTATGCCATTAATGTTTAAATATGATTTCGGGCATGTGGCCGCCGCGGCTGGCTCGAATATATCCAATTCTACAGGTCCAATTTTCTGCCACTTTCTCCAATTGCTGTGCAGCTCCAATTGCTGTGCACGGTGGCGAATCGATTCATTCGGGTCCTCTTCAACACTTTGCTCTACAGCGGCAATTGTTTCTTCGGTGCGCACTGTTCGACGTCTCTGCGGATGCGTATTATCACATAGAGTAAACGTAGTGCGAAAACGATCCATGGTTAACCGAATTAATTGCTCTGATGGACGATTATGTCGACCATAAAATGGAGGGAGCTTGCGGTGAACTTCGCGAACTGAACCATTACTTTCGAAATAAATTTGCACGATTTGCAAGCGTTGTTCTTTTGTCAACCTGTTCATGATGAAATGGCAAACCAAACTAAATATTAATCACTTGACAGCTGACAAAATGGCCGCCAGTTAAAAAAGTGATGCCAACTTAAAGTTCTATACCCCAATAAAAAACACCCTTTATTACTGACCACGAGAAAGATAAATATGATACCGGATTTTGAATTTTCGACCACGAGAAAGATCAATTTGATGCCGAAATTTGGATTTTCGTTTTGTGGGCGGAGTGGGCGTGGCAAACGCGTTTTTGAGAGCTAGAAGACCGAAAATCGATACATGTATATTACTGACCACGAGAATGATAAATATGATACCGAAATTTCGATTTTCGTTTAGTGTCGTGGCAATAGTGTTTTTTAAGCTAGAAGGCTGAAAATTGGAACGTACATGTACGAGAAAGATAAATATGATGCCGGATTTTGAATTTTCTTTTCGTGGGTGGTGGGGGCGTGGAAAAAGTGTTTTTTAGCTAGAAGGCTGAAATTTGGAACGTATATATTACTGTCCACGATAATATTAATATGAAACCTGATTTTAATTTTACCATTTGTTTTTTTTTTTGCCATGATTTTCTTTTGCGTCCACAAGAAGTATAATATATATATAAATAACTTCTATATTTATCCATAGATTTTTTACACATAAACATTGTTTTTATACCCTCACTCTACCCTCTCATTTGGGATAGAAAAAAGTGTAACGCATTGAAGGAGTGACTTAAGACCCTAAGTATGTTTGGACCAAATTCGTTTCACGACTTTTTAAGGTGTTTGAGTCATGTCCGTCCGTTCGTCTGTCTGGCTGACCGGTGCACACGATAACTCTCGAAAGGAGTTAAGGAATCGATTCAAGCTTTGCACATGGTAATATTTTTCCCAAACTGAGTTTAAGTTCGAAGAAGGGCGTAATTGTCACACCCCTTCTGATACCTCCAACACAAATAGCCCACATTCCAATGTTAAATTAAAACACATATAACTTCCACATGGATATTCTGACCAGCTATATTTTGGTATTTGCTGATGTTTTTATAATCACTTTAAGTGTGCTAAATATAACAGGTTTTGGCACGCCCTTCCAGTACCTCCCACACAAATTACGCAAAACGGATGACCGGAATACTGTGAAATTTGATATTTGGAAATGCTTATATGGAGGTTAAATTCGCATGGAATATGGACGATATTGCCACACCGCTTCTGGTACCTCCCACACAAAGTTGTATAAACTTTGGTTACAATAAAACCGATATAACATCCTTACGGGTAGTCAAAATCATTTGCAATTTGATATTTAAACCTAAAAAATATTTACGCTTTAGCCACGCCGCTTCTTGTGCCTCTCACACAATTGTCTCTATCCTAGGTAATATTAAATCCTTTATATTTTCTATACTGGTGCATGGGATCCAATATGATATTTCATCATATTTTTACAATTGTTTTAAAATTGTGGAACCTGGGATCATGTGCCGAGAACATTTTAGTACCTTCCACATAAACTATAAAATTTATTTTCTTTATAACATGTTCTCTGAGAGTGAGGGTATATATAAATCGGTTTTGCCGACTGAAGCTTACTTACTTGTTTACTATAGAATTTTAGCTATTAAAAATATATTTTTTCTACTTTTTTCTATTTTTTTCTTGCCAGCAAAAATATTTTTTTTTGTTCGATTGGGCTTACAAACTTAATTTTTGTATGGAATTTACTCGCTTAACAAGAAATTAGCTTACTTAGCGTTACTGCCAGATTTTTCTTGTTGATCCATTTGAGATAAACCAATTGGCAACAATGATGCCACCTTATCAAGTCTCTTAATCGTAAGCTAGTCAAACAGGCCTAATATATTTTTTCCAAAAATTTTGAAGACTGTTCCTAAACCACAGTTTCTATGTAAGAGTGTAATTAGCAATATCTGTAGTATCATTAGTACCTTTAATTTAACATATAACCGGACCATAACTTCTCCATTTATCTACAGATTAACTAGGCCTAGTTTTCTTATTTAAGATGCCATTTATTACAAACTATAATAAAATTTTCTGTTATCTAATTTGTAAAGTAAAATTTGTAATTTTCGTGATATTTAAACAACAATTAAAAAATATGATTAAAAATTATTTTTGCGTCTACAATATCAAACCTTCTAAATTTATCCATAGAATGTTGACTATTAAAAAATAAAACAAAATATTTTTTCCGACTTTTTTCGCAATTTTTTTTTTTTTCTCAAAGAAAATTTTTTTTGATTTGAACTGGGATATTGTCCTGGCTCAAGACCATTTTGCATCTATATTTAATAGAATGCAAATTTATTTACAAATGGCATGGTGACATTTATTACTTGGCTGCAGACTACCACTATCATGATTTCCACCCTGTCTAAAGGTTTCATTCAGGTGGCTTCGCAGCGACTTTTCAACATCAAACCCGGCCTCTATAAGGAGATGATTTTCACAAACGAACGAGAATCACAACTCACTTGCCGAATTTGCGTTTAAAAAAATCGCACCAAGTAATAAAGTACGCATGCCATCTTACAAGCATCTCATTGAGTTGCATATGTAAGTATGTGTATGTGCAGGTATAGTTACCCAGCAATACTTATGCCGTGCCAACGCTCATTTGTTTTAGTTTTTTTCGTTTGTATTTTTTTTTTGTCTGTAATCAATATTTGATTTGAACTGGGATATTGTCCTGGCTCAAGACCATTTTGCATCTATATTTAATAGTATGCAAATTTATTTACAAATGGCATGGTGACATTTATTACTTGGCTGCAGACTACCACTATCATGATTTCCATCCTGTCTAAATTACTTGGTGCGATTTTTTTAAACGCAAATTCGGCAAGTGAGTTGTGATTCTCGTTCGTTTGTGAAAATCATCTCCTTATAGAGGCCGGGTTTGATGTTGAAAAGTCGCTGCGAAGCCACCTGAATGAAACCTTTAGACAGGGTGGAAATCATGATAGTGGTAGTCTGCAGCCAAGTAATAAATGTCACCATGCCATTTGTAAATAAATTTGCATTCTATTAAATATAGATGCAAAATGGTCTTGAGCCAGGACAATATCCCAGTTCAAATCAAATATTGATTACAGACCAAAAAAATACAAACGAAAAAAAACTAAAAGAAAATTTTTTTTTTCAAAATTTGAAGAAGAAATTTTTGAAGACTTTTGTGTTGATGTTATGCATGCCTCTCAATGCACACAAAAAAAAATTTTTCGGCTTGGACACAAAATGTTTCTTTTTTGTTGCATAGCTCAATTAAACAACACAAAAACTAAGAATTAAAAATAGCTTTTATTTAGAGATCCAAGTATTATCACAAAACAATTCTAAATATTAAGTCACCATAATGACGCAATTTGTTGGTAGTAAATAATATGAAACGAAGTTAGTTTTTTGGTAACCAAAGAATTATTAACCCCGAATAAACGACCATTCAATCCATGAAAAATCGTTGCCATTAATAATGTAATAAATGTATGCAAATTTAACAAAGAACATAATTGCTTTTTATTTTTTTTTCGAGATGTGTAATTAATTTATTTTAGTTTAACTTTGAGTAAATAAATTACAAATTTTCAAAAACAAGGAAGTTTTCACAATATGCTTGACCAAAAACATAATCTCATATAACTACAACTTTTCAAAGGATTTATGTTTTTCTTTTCACTCCACAGTAGAAAACTCCACAATTGACACAAATTAGATAGTTACTTTTAACTGAATAACTTTTCACTTCACACACATAATCTAATTATAATAAATTGTTTTTCTAAAAGTTTTCTAATGGAAATGACACAAAAATAATCAATATTATTTATTACACGATCAAAACTCTGTTGCAATAACAACGGTGGAATGTAACAACTACCTCAATGTCGTTATGAAATGACACTGAGGTTGATTTAATGTAAATAAATATAAATTCCAAATAAGAATTTACAAATGAGTAATAGATGTGAATTATTCATCTTATTTTTTTCTATATATAAAACTGTTCGTTCATTTGCAAACCGCGCGGTAGAAATTGATGAAATGTTGTATGTGTGTTTGTTAGTTTGGTCTGTGGAAGGTTATATGCTATATTTGGTTACGATTGGACGAAGGGGAGTGCCAGCGCCCATAGAGCTCGAAATTTTAAACTAATAGTGATTGAAGTATTAGTGAATGAAGTATCAAATTTGGAAAATATGATAACACTACACTCAGAAAAAAGTATGCCACGGATTAAGTAAATATGTACTAAAACTGAGGAAAATTGAACTCCGTATAGCGCTAATGTAATAATTTCTCACATCAAGTACAAACATTTCCTTGAAAATAGGACATGCTTTGAACTTGACTCCAGTTCAACTTTTCTCAAAGCAAGTAAAATTTACTCAAACTGAGGAAAATTTTTCTTCAAATCAAGTAAATCTTTACTTAATCTGAGGAATTTTTTTAAGAAATTTTACTCAAATCAAGTAAATTTATACTCAAACTGAGGAAAATATTCCGATTTTTTCCTCAATCCAAGTAAATTGTTACTCAAACTAAGTAAATTTATAGTCATGCCAAGTAAATTTATACTCAATCTGAGGAAAATTTTCGGAAATTTTTCCTTAAACCAAGTAAAATTTGTACTCAGCCTGACTAAAATTTTCTTTAAACCAAGTAAATTTGTATTCAGCCTGACTACGACTATACTGATAATTGAAATAAATTATTTCGCTTCAGAGTATACAACACTCATATGAAAAATGACAACATGGTATAGTTCTCAAACGTTTCATCTTACTCACACCATAAAGAGTTGAGATATTCCACCATGCCTGCTGCGGAGGCTAGGTAGGCGACTTCGCAATGATTGTTTAGAGTAATATTTGAAGTACTTATGAAGAAAGTCTCGGCTAACGAACGAGAATTTCTTTTCTAAAGTATTTTTTATAAGTTCATTTATACTTGAATGTATGAGGAACATGGCATAAATTTAATTACATTTATTTACTTTATTCGAAGTGATAAACACATTTATAAGTAAAAAATTCCTAAATGAAATGTTTCCATACAAAAAAATCTGCATTACTTTCTTTCTTAAACGCTAGTAAATTTTCTTCCGCACAAGTATGAATATACTTAATTGTCAGAAGTTTTTATTAGATCCAATAAAATGTTTTTAAGTACATTTAGTACCTTATTTTGAGTATATGTACTATTTTTTTCTGGCTCTGAAATAAGGAAAGTGTACTCATATCTATTTAATTTTCCTTCTCGTAAGGAAATTTTACCTAAACTGGGGTAAAATTGTTAAACTAAATTGGAGTATGGATTTTTCTCAGATTTAAGAATGCTATTTTTCTGAGTGTAAACAACAAATAAAAAATGCTGTGTCCAAGCCGAAAAATATATTTTTGTGTGCATAGAGGAATGCTGATTCATTTATATAATAATTTTATTTTAGAAAAATTGTTTACTAATATTAAAATGTTCTTCCTATGTACCTTTAATATTTGTGCTCTCATTTTCGAAATAAAGAGTGGTTAAATTTTAAGGGCCGATGTTGATTTTGAATAACATTTATTTTTATTATGATAATATTGGTATGGTTCAATTATGTATGGAGCAAAATATCGGTCAAATAGCCGCCGCGACTTCGGCGACTCACCTCGATCCGATGATCCAAATTTTCGATGACGCTGAGGCATAATTGAGGTTCTATGCCGTTAATGTGCCGAATTATATCATCCTTTAGGTTTTGAATTGTTGCTGGCTTATCGACGTACACCTTTTCTTTCAAATAACCCCAAAGAAAGAAGTCCAACGGTGTCTTGGCGGTCAATTGACATCGCCACCATGTGAGATAACCATTGAATTTGTCGCGCATAAGAGTTTTAATTTTTTAGACAGCTTTGTGGCAAGTGGCACCGTCCTGTTGAAACCACATGACGTCTACATCCATTTCTTCCAATTTGGCCATAAAAAATTCGTTATCATCTCACGATAGCGAAGACCATTCACAGTAACTGCCTGACCGGCATCATTTTGGAAAAAATACGGCCCGATGATGCCGCCAGCCCATAAACCGCATCAAACAGTCACTCTTTGTGGGTGCATTGATTTTTCGACAATCACTCTTGGATTATCATTCGCCAGAATGCGACAATTCTGCTTATTGACGAATCCACTGAGGTGAAAATGTGTCTCATCACTGAAGATGATTTTCTTCGAAAATTGATCATCCACTGTTGCCATTTCTTGCCAACATTCTGACCATTGACGACGTTTGGAATGGTCAAGAGACTTTAGTTCTTGAGTCAATTGCACCTTGTAAGCGTGTAAATGCAAGTCTTTATGCATAATGTTCATCAACGAGGAGTGTGAGAGGTTCAATTGTTGGGCACGAGACAGGCTCTTCAGCCACACTATCCCGAACAGCAGCAATATTTTCTGCAGTACGAGTATGCACTGGTGTTCTCACATCTCCTACAGACCCGGTTTGCTCAAATTTTTGCAAGATTTTTGCGATTGAACGCACATTTGGACGATTAAATTAACCGAAAAAATCACGAAGTGCACGATATGCATACGCGTTGCTCGATTGTGTATCTTTCCATGGTTCAAATTGAGTTAGTCTGAAATTGAGAAATGTCAAATGAAATGCAGAAAAAAAACTTGACGTTTAAGTGGGGTTCACATTCAACATCGGCCCTTACAATTTAACCACGAAAAATATCAAAAAAAAAAATAGAAAAAAGTATTTTGTTTTATTTTTTACTAGCTGACATTCTAACGCAAAAAAATGTTCATATGTAAAAAATAAATAGATAAATGTAAAAATTATTTTTAAAAAAATTATGATTTTGAACTGGGATATTGTCCTGGCTCAAGACCATTTTGCTTCTATATTTAATAGAATGCAAATTTATTTACAAATGGCATGGTGACATTTATTACTTGGCTGCAGACTACCACGATCATGATTTCGACCATGTCAAAAGTCTTTTCAAGTGGCTTCGCTGCGACTTTTCAACATCAAACCCGGCCTCTATAAGGAGATAATTCACACAAACGAACGAGAATCACAACTCACTTGCCGAATTTGCGTTTAAAAAATCGCACCAAGTAATCGTGATCGTGGTAGTCTGCAGCCAAGTAATAAATGTCACCATGCCATTTGTAAATAAATTTGCATTCTATTAAATATAGATGCAATATGGTCTTGACCCAGGACAATATCCCAGTTCAAATCAAATATTGATTACAGACCAAAAAAATGCAAACGAAAAAACTAAAACAAATGAGCGTTAGCACGGCAGAAGTATTGCTGGGTAACTATAACTGCATATACACATACTTACATATGCAACTCAATGAGATTCTTGTAAGATGGCATGTGTGCTTTATCACTTGGTGCGATTTTTTAAACGCATATTCGGCAAGTGAGTTGTGCTTCTCGTTCGTTTGTGAGAATCATCTCCTTATAGTGGCCGGGTTTGATGTTGAAAAATCGTAGGCCATTTTTTACCAAGTTTTTGCTTATATTGATTTAGTTATACGTGGACCATAACTTCTACATTTAAGCATAGATTTTCCTTAACCAGGCCTAGTTTTCTACCTTAAGGTGTGTTCTAATTTGTAAAAGGATTTTTCGCGCTGTTTAAGCAAAAATTAGGAGTATCATAACTTCTACACTTATCCATTGATTTTTACATATAAACATTGTTTTTTTGCGTTAGAATATTAGCTTGTTAGAAATAAAAAAAGATCTTTCTTATATTTTTTATAATTTTTTCGCGCCAGCAAAATCCCCAAAATTTTGAAGACTGGTTATACCCTCCACGAGAGTATTGTGTCTTCGTGCATTTGTTTGTAACACCTAAAGGGAAGCGAGATAGACCCATTGTTAATTACTTAGCAATTTCCGTATGTATGTCTGCCTGTCCGTCCGTTTTTGTCCATCTATTCTTGTAATCAGAGTACAGGTCGCAATTGTGGCCAGAACCAAATGAAACTTTGTACAACGAACATTTTTTGGATAAGAGCGAAAGCGATTTAATTTGAAGAAAATCGGTTCAGATTTAGATATAGCCCCTATACGAATTTCACTCCCGATACTCTAGATACCACATATTTCAATATATTTTCTTCAATATTAGCAAAACATCTTATATTTCAACTAGAAACACCTGTGGTGAAAATGTTTTGGTTTGGTTTAAAGGACCAGAAAGCTTTCGCAATCTGTGCACTCGGGGACCCTATTAGATCCATTGTACATATCCTTGTACCTGAAATGTAAATATGTAAATGTGAATTAGATGAGAGGGAGGGACAGGAGGTGAGGGGATAGAGGAAAGGCGGGGATATGGGTTGTGGTGGAATAGGAGGCGTCAAGTGGGTGGAAGGAGTTAGGAAGTCGAGTTAGTTTGACTGTGCAGTTGTCAGGTAATACTCTTTCTTCCTTGTAGTTGCTGTGGTCTATGAGTAATTCGAGGATACCTCTGGGTAGCTTGACATTGGCGTACTTTATGGTTCCCATTCTTACTGATATGTGCCAGATTCATTGTTATCATCAGTGTAAATCAGAAACTACCCATAATCCAGTCCAGGCCCTTCGAGAATCTCAGCAGGTCATGGATGGTGCGGGTTGCGATTTCATCGATGTTCCTAATTATAAAATCTCCTAGGTATTTTTTCCTACGTACACAGAGAGAGGGGCACATACATAAAATGTGCTCGATCGTCTCAATCTCATCCTCGTCCTCACACAGTCGGCAGTAGCCCACAATACCTATGTGCCACCTGCTGAGTCTGCTTCTAATGTTACAGTGCCCTGTGTAGATTCCTATGAGCGTACGCAACTCTACTTTGCCTAACTTTAATAAAGTTCTTGTTTTCTGTTTGTCTGCCTTTGGCCAGGTAGCAATCCTACAGGTTGATAAATTAATCCATGTTGAGTTCCTCATTGCCCATCTGCGTGACTCAATCAGTCTAAAGAATTTCACTGAATTTTCGGCTTGCGAGATTTCCATGGATGAGCCATTACTGGCCAGTTCATCTGCTATTTCGTTCCCATTGATATTGCTATGTCCGGGAACCCAGCAGAGACGGACCACATGGCTTCTGAGGTTATCCAGCGAGCGCTTGCAACTCAGTAAAAGCTTTGATTTGACGTTATGTGACATGATTGATTTAATGGCTGCCTGACTATCTATACAAAAGTTTATATCTGTTTCCGCCGGAATTTCTATCTCCGCTAGAAATTCTGCTGCTTTTTTGATTGCCAGGATTTCAACTTGATAAACGCTACAGTTATCGTTGAGTCTGAAAGATTTACGTATCTGTAGTGATTCAATGAAGAAACCCGCTCCTGTGCCTATATCCATCTTAGAGCCATCAGTGTAGACAGCCAAGCCTATAAAGGGCTCGTCATTGTCCCAATCTGCTCTTTTCGGTATAATCATCTGTTTTTGATCGGTTCAAATTTCGCTCCCAATTTGAGTTTTTCGGCTCTAGAAACAACATATATCTTCAAATTTGGCAAAATATCTTATATTTCCACTACAAGCACCCATGGTGAAAATGGTTCAGATTTATATATGGCTCCCACACAAATTTCACTCCCGATTTGACTTTTTCCGCCCCCAGAAACGACGTATTTTGACCGAATTTCTTCAAATCTTGCAAAAAACCTTATATTTGAACTAGGAACACCCATGCAAATGTCCCTACAATTTTTAATCGTTCAAAATAATACAGCGTAAATTTGGTTGGGGTTTAAATTTTAATATATTTTATGTTAATATTAATCAGTACAATTACACAATGAAAAGTAGAAAAAAAATAAGAACTTAAAACAAAAATATACAGAAATTAATTAAATAAAATTAAAATGCATACAAAAAAAAAAATAAACAATAAAAACTTAAATGTTAAAAATGTTCTTAAGTTTAAGTAGAGAACAAACTATAAAAACTACACACAAATGTATAATGTTAATACAAAGAAACAAAAAGAAGAATACAAAGATTTTCATCAGTTCCCAAAAGAGCTTACAAAATACTATTTGAAAATGATTACCATAAATAAGTAATTTAAAAATGTATATATGTATGTACTATTATTTGGGGCAAATATTGCAAAGTTGTTGCGCTTTTTGTTTTAGTTTTTATTTGATTTCCAATTTGGCTAAAGGCATTTTGTGTTCGATACTTTATGTATGTTTTTAAAACTTACTTTAAGTTTGCACTTACAAACTAGAAATAAAAATCGGCTTTTCTCGTTTCTTTGTTTTTTGTTTTGTTTTCTTTCATGTGTTAAAAAAGTACAAAATATATGTTGTTTGTAAAAATCTAAAACATTTGTTTGAGGCACATATTTAGTACACATATGTACATTGTCAAGACAAGTTTGAAAATGAAAAATAGAATGAGGACAATTATAGAAATGGAGGGCTTGAAAGTTCAGTGTTTGGATTAAATTAAGTTCGACATTGCAATGGCAGTAAGAAAAGAAAGTTTGTTAAAATAAAAATTTGATGCGACATTGCTTCAAGAAAAACAGCGTTCGTAGTTTTTGTTGTATGGCAATTTCGGAGTTTTCTCGCAGTTACGGAAGAAAATGGGGTGGGGGCGAAACATGCGTTTCCTTCATTTAATACCTTCACTTATTTACCAGCATACATAGGATTTTTGAAAGTTGATGTGGCTTGTTTATAAATAGGATTCTCACCCTGGAATTAAATGCAAAAATGATTATAAGTAATATAGTTAGACATGTCACCGATCTATATAAAAGTAATACTTACGGTATCCCATTTAGCATTCATGCGTTCCTTTTCAAATCTGGCAAATTCTCTGCGATCATGAATGGTCGTTAACAATTTCCACAGCAACAATATGGCCAAACCGACCAGAACAATGGCGGCAATAACACCCAACACAATGCCCAACATAAATACTTTGGGTGGGCATTCGCGTTCGCTTTGGGCTACAACAGTCATAGTGTTGTCTTCTTCACGGTACTTGAAATTAAATTTGCAGTCGTTTTCGTCGTAGAATGTGCACAGATATTCGCCTTTATTCTCTTCGACTACGACCTTATCAACTCCTATGGGTGTGAACAATGTGCAATTCTTGTGGCAGTCTTCTGCATCCTTCAATGGACCGGTTTGATACATTTGGCACTGGACACAATCTTTTAGTTCGTGACAACGGCCAGAACATGTGGGACAATATTCACAGTGATCACCAGAATAACGTCCCTCCTCGGTGGTTTTACATCTGGAAATTTGAATAAAAAAACATTACACAACATACATTAAACAACTGTCTGCATTGATACTTACTCGCATCGACCACAAACACATTCACCACGTCCCGAGCAAATTTCACCACCGCCTGGTGGATAACAGCTCTCATTCGAAGTTTTACAATTACAAGCGCTACCAGACCAACCAGGTTTACAGGCGCAAACACCGCATTCGCAAGAGCCGTGATCGGGACCTGAGCACAATTGTTGTTCGTGACGTTCGCATGAGAAATTATCGCACTCGCAGTAACGACCGGATATAATCTCCTCTAAATTGTCACGCGGATTGCATGTGCAAACACCGCATGCGCATGTTCCACGTCCGCTACAATCAGATATTGTTGAATTGTCGGGTCTGCAGCCGAAATCGTTGATCTTCTGCGAGTTTACTTCGTTGTCTGCACATTCACATTGGTGGCCAAAATGACTGTCCTCACAATCGCAAATGCCGCACATCAATGTACCATGATTGTTACAATCCGATGAATTAATTTGATAGCCAGCAGAGCCGGGTCTTTCGCAATCACAAGAGCACAGCATTTCCAAATTGAGAGTCAAACTTTCATTAATACCAACGGGATAGATTTGAATAACTTGATTCCATTCGGCGGGATCTTTGGGGCATGAGGTAACCATAATTTTGGCATTGAATTTCACAATGTCGCCAACTTTCAGACCGTCACATTTTGAGGTGGCCACTTCCTTTGTACCATTCAAACAAGCCGAGTAGTATGTTATCTTGACATAGCTATTGGCGTTGTCCTTCATTTCAATAGACGAAGAGATTTTCTGTAGAGATAAAAATATTTAAAATGTAAGTTATGAACATATAACAATAATACAGGCTTCTGGAAAAAACGTACGTTATATTCCTCTCTGACCAGATCGACAACGTTAGACGAATCCTCTGACAAAACGGCACTAGATGATCCTTCAATGTGTTTGGACAACTTTTGATAAACCGAATGTTGGTTGGCAGTAACAGCAAAAATGACGTTAATAGAATTTTGTTTAACTTTGTGATTGATCTGCGAGATACTGGGATAATCTTGTATAACCGAATGGGTATAAAGACCAGCAGAATTCAAGTGACACTCGCCATCATTGGGAGTAATAACACCGCCAAGCTGTAACAGAGACGAAATTAAGTTGATATTGTTTTCGAAAAATCCATGTATAATGAGAAATTACCTTGCCATCGCCAGCATAATGAAAACCGGCATCTGTTGAGAACACCAACAAACGACGGGCCTGTTCACGCCATCCGATTTGTTGACGACAAGCAATGGCCTGCATAATGGCATCGAAACCGCCTTCAGGGGCATCCAAATTACCAGAAACGGCGGCTTTCTTTACTTCAGTCTGCAGGGTGGTTGGTTTTTATTCGATTGGAACGGAAAATTAATTAATTTAAGGGAAATTATTTTTTTAGATTTTTTGGTGAGAAAATTGGCGGGTACACTCTTGTTGCCAATGCCAGCTATAATCCATTTGTTTATAAATTATTAGCTTGTATTTCATTTTATTCAACTTATACGGGTTATTTTGCAAAAACAAATGAAATTTCGTATTAATTTTTGTAAAGTGTTAGATACTCACAACAATACTGTTCGTTCAATTTTTTTCTGCAGACTTTGTTAATATTCAATTTACTTTAGGAACATTTCGGTATAGGAGTTCATAAAATGTGAGGAAAATGTTTTGTACTTTGTGCATTTGTTTGCACACATACAAACGGAGCGATATGAGAACATCCAATTCATCGTTTAAAATACCGACAGACCAAGTCGCCACTTTTGTTTACTATTTTGGGTAGCATTCCAAAAGTGAATGCCAGAGTATTGGACGAAGAATTTGAAAAAGGCTATTCATGATAATTTCAAGGCCTAATAATAATAATGGCTTCGACATATGAAATAAGTCAACGGCGGAAGGTCAAAGACCTCAAAGGACGTAGTCACAAGTGATTATGATTTGGGACTATAACCACTCATTTATAGTCCTTTGTCGTAAAATAATCTTTTCCAAGCTTTTCGGCCAGCATTTTGCCATTCACTTTCGAACTTTTGTTCACTTCTTTTGACTAAAACTGACATCTCTCTTATTTAGCTTCCTTCGACCTTTATTTTATTTTTGGTGCTTTGAAATGCAATTTGAACAATTGTTTTAAATAACATCATTTTATACTTCACCAAAATATTTTTTTTTCACTTTCACAAAGTTTCCAACATTAGTTGAAATTTCTTTTCGAGCATAGAAATCAAAAATAGAAATTATAATAAGTTTACTTTTCCGCTATTATTTTGCAGAACTCAACAAAATAAAGCTTTACATGTGTGGGTCGTACGTATGTAAACTTTTTTCATTAAATTTTTTAGTGCTTCGCGTTGAAATACAAATTTGTTGTTACTTATTATTAAAAGTGATTTCAGACATTACATTTCTTCATAATGCTTGTTGACTCGTTCATGAGCATAAATTGAGGTCGTATATTGACTTGTGTCGCCCACTGTATATACATTCGAAGAATGCAGCTTATCATAAAAAGTAAGCTGATAATAGTCTCGACGTTAAATGGTTCAAACAGTATTGCAAGAGGAATTTATAGATAAGAATATAAACAAAACAAAAACAAAAAATAATTTCGAATTAGAAAAAAAAACGTTATGTAAAAAAAACAAACAATAATTATTTAATTATTTTTCAAACAAGAGTGTACCTATAGTTAAATTTTTTGAAGTAAAAAAGAAGGGAAATGATTATTGCAATGTGGAGGAGATAGCGAAAGAAATGCATGCACAAAGAGTAAAGTGAAGAAAAAACAATGCAAAAACAAACCATAAAGCCAATTAACTTGAGATTATAAGCAAATTAATTATATGTTTGCTGATGTATTAGAATAAACATTCAAGCACAGTATTAGAGCACATACACATACATAAGTAACGATTTAGTTTAGATGTTTATTTGTTTGTTATCCAGAATGAATACATATAGCTACGACAACATAAACTTACTGAGAACCGATATGTGTCCGTGTCTAAAGGCATTGCATTTTTATAACCATACGGTGCAGCACAGCCCGTACATGGCTCGATCATGCTAATTATGTTTTTTATATTATTTTTTTTAATGTATATACGGATATGTTTACATATGTATGCATATGCATTTACACAGAATACAATATGTAAATAATTTTCATGTTTTTTTTTTTGATTTTCCAAAGGAAATATGAAAAGAAAGTTTTGAAAGAGAACAAAAGATATATAAGAAATGATATAGAAGACAGACACATACACACACACATATATCGTCACCTGAAATTCAAAAAGACGTAACAACAAAAAGCGGAATTACACAATATGACGTTATTGTACGTCAAAAAATCCATAATTTCGAATATGAAGCAAGGTGTATTTATATAAGGTGAAGCCAGCCCTAATCCCATATATATTGCTTTGACAGTACGGCTTACCATTCAAAAACTTGCCTTTATTTTGTTGCTGCCGAATTTGTTTTTGCTCTGCTGTTATCACCTTATATAAATACGCCTTGATATGAAGGATGTAGGAAAATGAATTATGAATCAAATATAAAATACATAGATAAAGGAAGAGCTATTTTTGGTCGAAAATTCCATCGTACAGA